>JAKEEE010000082.1:0-600000 GCA_021498325.1 Bactrocera minax | reverse complement strand
GGACATGAGGTAAGGTCACAAATTTTGTAAGAAATACAATTCGAGATATATCATTCGAACCAACTCAATCGCAAAAGCTTTCCGAAACTTTTCACGAAAGTATTCTTATCGATCGCACATACAATTATGAAGCATTCGCAAGCCGACACTGAAAGCATTCTGGCTTATGTGATAATTTGAAAGAAACACAACTCAAAAGAGAGAAAACTAAAAAAAAACTAATTCAAGAAGATGAGCTTTCGTCAATCATGAAAGCTTTTGCCCGTTGGTTCATGAAATCGAATAATAAACATGCGTGAAAAAGCTAAACTCTAAAAACCGTAATATTTACTTTTAAGCTTTTTTCTGATTTTATTGAAAAGAGAATTGTGTGGTGTAACTTTTTTATTTTGTAATTTTAACTCGTTTGTAAAATATCAGTATTCAGTGTTTTTAGTTTTGCTAACAAGAATCACTTTTTTATAGCTGCACCCAAAGGATATAATTTTTTCAGCACACCACAGAAATGTTTTGAAATATTACAAAAAGAAAAAAAAAATTGAATGGAGCAGCGAACTGCGAATAAGGAACTCCAGATAAGTTTTTGTTAGTTTAGTACACCGTGAAGAGAATGCAAATATGTGCACACAAACACTTATGTAAATGGCAAATTCTGCAGTCGCTCTAGAAAGTGATCATTGTGGTGCAACAAATTCACTAAAGTTTGAAATGCCGCACGGAAAAGGATATGAAAGGAAGCGCATGCTACTGGCATAGACGACAGTCGGTCCAAAAAGAGATTGCGGTTCGGCGAGCAGCAAGTAAGGCAATCGCAGTGTGGTGAGTAGAGCTTAAGCGGAGTGCCGACGTTTCAGGCAAGTAGCTTCATAGAAATACGCACTTAAATATTTTACTATTAGCATTATGAAAAGATCTTCTTATTTGCATTTCCATGCACTTTGCTTTTATTACCGTTCTCGGTGGAAACTTGTGAAAATCTTCGAAGGTTTGCCAACTAGGTGGCGAGTCAATAAAAACCTTTACTGAATCACAGCGAACACCCGTTATGCAAATTTTGAAAATTGTAAAAGTAAACTTCTATTCTTATTTCTTGTAACCATAAAATAACAGCAACATCGAATTGAATGTCGCGGGAATTTTGTTAATCCGCTGCTTGGCACACGTTGACTTCCATTTAAAGAAAAATTCTGTATATACGCCACATAAACAGTATCGCGTAAAACTGTTGCCATTGCAACATCGACTTTTGTTTTTGATTGCCCTCACTACTACTTCCTTACTTTGATAGTATTTTATATCGTTGATGCGGTGAGCATTGCATTTGTGCTTTGTTGTTGCTTGCAGCGATGCTGCTGTGGTGCGTTCCACCGAACAATTTCAGTGTGTCTCATTATTTTACTGTTTGGCAGCGTTATACATACAAATCTACACATATACATACACAAATACATGCATATGCGTTAATAAGTATTTTTAAATAAACCAAAAGTCGGTGCACCGCTGCCACTCGTGCCACACCACTGCCTTTGCTGGTGTGAACGTGAGAAATCACTTTTACTTGTGTGCGTGCTTCTTGCGTTGCACGTTGTGTTGCATGCGACGTTGTACTCAAGTGAAACCGAAAAAAAAAACGTAAGAATATTATTCACGAAAACAAAAACAACAGATATTGCAAGAACTTTCAGGTCATGTAATGTAGAATATGTTGCTGAATGCTGCAGGAAACGTGTAAAAAGGCACGACAGCAGTGCAAGTGCAGCAAAATACAATGAGGTTCGTCGTTTTGGCTGCAACATGTAGCAACACATGTGGCTAAGAGGATTTAAAATATTTTTGCGCTTACGTACGTCTATACAGTGCATATTTTACTTCAACAATTATTAGCAGGGGAAAATAAATTTAAATTTAAGGATGAAAATGTGCATAAGTATATTTCGAATTTTGCAAAAGTCAGCAGTGTAATATTCATAAAAGATATTCAAATCGGAAATTCAAATACCTAAGCGATTTAACCGCTCCAGAAAATTCTTCATCTCGTATGTTGAGGTACGACAAAATTTAGACAAGTCCTTGGTCCTTTCTTCGGATACACTTCAGATGACTTGAACTTATCAACTTTTAATTCTAATTCTTTAAGTCATCTTTTAATTTATCTTCCAAACTTTTTATTAGGTTTTTGCCTTCATTATTATCCCTTTTTTAGGACTTATACGAAAGAAAAATCGGCAAAACAGGTTTTGTTTTAAAGGTACAGATCAGGCTTGCATGACAAACATAATATTATTGAAATTTGAGATTGTGTTAAAAATGCATTATTTAAGGTGAAATTTTTAAGCTAAGCGTTTGTGAACTAATAGCAGTTATCTTGTACAAAATTTAATATTATTTGCATATAAAGCACACGGAGCCAACTGTTGTCGTTAGAATTCACGTTGAAATTATCATTCCGTAGAGAGTGGACCCCACAAAACGCTATATTTGAGATAAATATTGTGATTAAGGAGTTTGCATTTTTCCAGGCATCTCATAAATCAGATATTTACTTAAATTTTTAGACAACGTATGGCAAGGCCGGTGGCTACATACCCGCCATAGAAGTGCTCAGCAATCTATGCATTATAGTAAACAGCAGACACGAGCACAAAATGTTTGTATATGTGTGTGTGTGTGTCTAAAAAATTTATTTGACATATTACTTCGATGTATTGCATGTGAAGCTCAAAACGCTTCCCTTTGAAACAATTGAAGTCATAAATTTATTTTGGGGGAAACCTTGCTAGCTTAAGCTGGCTTGCCACCGTGGTAATTGTGATATCAGCAGAAAAGCCTTCAAATTGACTTCTTCGGTCTAGCGGTAGCTTAGTTGAGTGAACGTGTATGTGTGTGCAAGAGCAGAAACTTATATTGGAAGAACAACATTTTTAATAAAAATTGTCAAAAGGTTGGTCAAAAGGTAATTTTTGTGCGAAATACTCGTTTTTAACTAGAATGAATTTCCATTGTATTTTCCTTGACGAGCTCAGGTACTCACACACTTAAACCATACATTTAACGGAAATATCTAATATTTATGCAAGTGTGCGTGAGTGTGTGCTGTTTAACGATGTGTAATACTCGTGAAAACACACACCCAAACACACACACCAGTGCAATAAGTTTTTATGAATATGTCAACCGCATTGCAATTACCTGCCGCTCCAAGCACTGTCCCTTCACTTTCTTAGCACTGCCTGTTCTATGGAAAATGTAAGCTCTTTCCTAAAGTATCCTTTACATGTCTCTGTACGTATATGTGAAATCTCAATGATTTGTTTAAAATTATATTAGAAAACTTTGCAAACTCTCGCATGTCAAAGCGACGCACAGATTCAAGGGCCCACACTACGGCAAGTTTATTACAAAAATGGAAGTGTTACAGTGCACATGTGTCAAGTCATAACATAAAGAAACTCCCAATATATACTTAGAAAGTCATACGTAGACACACACATATAAGCACATACACATACATACAAATATTATATATGAAATCAAGCTTTAGCCAGTTGCTACCATTAAAATATTCGCCTTTTCTGTGAACGAGCTATCTTTCGCCGCTCAACAAATACAACTATTTACAAAGAATATAGCGTATATACATATACATACATACACATATGTGTGGCAAAACAGTGTTGCTCATACGCACCGGCATGGCACCGCATGCATGGCATGGCAAAGTCTCTTCGCAAAACCCCAAGTGTTTATGAATACGGTTGTTGTTGTTGCACACTCTTGGAGTGACATTAAAAGTAAAGTTCCTGTGCTGCAAGGAGCATTTATGATGAATGCGGACACACATCTAAATGTGTGTAAAAATAAGAACATAAACTTTGACGAAGGTCGAAGACGAAGGTGACTGCAAGCTTTCTTGACAAAACTAGCAATTAATTGGTGCGTTTATTAAAACGAAAGCGAGCAGTGAAAACCAATTAAATTTCTAACTCATATGCAGCAATCAATAAATAACGTCTCCAAAGATTTTTCATCAACTTTGCAAACATATGCAATCATAAATGTACTATTTAGATAGAACTCGATCTCACTTGGCTCCCGCTCAGCTTTTTCCCAAATCAAATAGATTCAGTGGTCGCAGATATATCAGCCATATAATCTGTTAATTGAATACATTCTTACAAAGCCAGTCTCGAAGCCAGACTTTCTGTTAGAATTTTTTTTACACTCTATACCGCAAGCCCTTCATTTCGCTAGCGAGAACTCATTTAAGTTTTTCAAACGCAGTAGACCGTTAGTTCATAAAGAGTCTATGAATTTGTTGAATAATTATTTCCGTTTCGATTCATAATTTGCCAGAAGCCTAAACTAAAGTCATTTATTACAATCGACATATTTTTGTTTATTGCCTGTCTACACCGCTGTAGAGACTGGCAGCCTGCTGATGGTGGGCTCATTGAGATGTTGTTGAAAATTAATGAAGGAATTTACTCCACTTCAAACGGATATATTTATTAAAGCAACAAATCTTCACAACGGCATATTCCATTTGAGTAATCACTAAATAGCAGAAACAAAAACAAAATGGGGATTCCAAGTGAATTAAAAACAAATAAGTGCACGTCAAGCTCGAGATCCGCAACCAAAATTTATGTGGAAGGCACATTCAGACCAATGAAATATAATTATCTTTTTAATTGTTTTACAGGCGAACACAAAGCACCCAAAGCACCCAAAGCAAGGAATATAAGTACTACTTATGTAAATGTGATGAAATTAGAATACTGTTTTGAAGAGTTTGAGCTTGGAAAACCAAAAGTCCTTAATTTATTGCATTTAAGGCAAATAAGAAGAAAATAAAGCAGTATATGGTTAGGCGGATGGATGGATGACTGAAGTTTTTTATGGCAAAGTGTTGTAGTACAAACACCACTCTCTTTATGATTCCTCCATTCAAATTACACCACCCACATACTTTCGAAGAGGCAAAAAATGTATTGATGACTGTAAGCTGGCTATATAAATTAGCCGGAAGCACACTGCCAACTCATCAAACAGGCAACAAAGGATCAAACGCGATGTAGAGATTAGGTGAAACCGCGCCGAGAAGATTGGGAACGAGATGGAGTGGCTAGAGGACGTCTCACCGGTGGATAATGAAATATTTGCGGGCAGCAGCGGTGCCAGAGAAACGAACAAAATGAAGCAGGAGAGAGAGGAAAGAGTTTCATAAATAGAGTAAGGAGGCGTAAAGTAAACAAAGAGTGGCGCAAGCAGAATGCGAGTGGGTAATGAATGAGAGCTCAGACGGCAATTGCGGCAGCTGCAAGTGAGAGTTCAGCTAATTTCTGTGTCAGCCACAGACCTCTGCTAATACGACTATTACGACGGCGCTCGGTCGTACGCAATCACGGCGCAATGTTCGCACACTTTAAGTCAGATTCAAAATCGCATTGAGATGACAGTGGATGGTTCGGTGGCTGCAGCCGTAGTAGGCAAATAAATCAAATGGAAAATATTTGCGCAGTAGGGCAAACGAGCAAATAAAAGTGAAATTAAAATACACCTGAAGGCAAAAAAAATCATCAAAATTAGATTCAAGGTAGGTGCTCGAAAGCATGATTCGCCAGAGAATGCTAGAGCAAAAGCGAGTACGAAGTGTGGATGCAAATAGAGGGTGCGCGCGAGGTGTTGGTGTAGTCGTCGACGGCTGTCGGCTGTCGGCTGTCGACAGGTCGTGTTGGTGTTGACAGTAAAAAAAAGATGAGCTTTGTATGACTCGCAGCCAAACAAATGCAAATGTAAATGTAATAGAAAGAATCAAGACAGACGGTGGCGGCTACGAAGAACGTGAATGTAAATGGTGCAGATCTGTGAGCGCATTAAGCGTTCAACTGTCAGTTTGCTAATGAAATGCGTATTAAACTTAATTGCAAAGTTTATTTATTTGTGTTTTTTGACGCAGATTTGTTTGGTTGTTTACTTTTAGAATACTCATACTATTAATGCCGATCCGCGTTGTTTGAACTAAAGCAGGTAAATATGAAACGGAGAGTGGAGGGAGAATGCCGCACACATTAAATGCAGAATAAACGAGATTTTTTCGATGACAGTTGATTAATTATATTAAGTCAATCAAAATAAAAAAGTGTTAAATGGGCACAATTGTAGTCAATGACACGTTTGAAGGTGTTTACGGACAATTTCAATGACTTGATGAGTAATTAATTAAATTTAAAGGAAAAGCTTGGTATCAAAATCGCATTTTGGCATTAGAAGGAGCCGAAAGGAGTGGAATGTCAAAAGCTTTAAATAATTGCTAATAAAGCATTAAGAAATAATAATCTTATGCAATCACTTTATTCTCCATTGGCAGCTAGAAACTACAACAAGTCAACCACCAAAGTCAACAAACCGCTCTTCAATTATTTTGAACACGCAGAGCAAATAAACAACAAAAACAGAAATTAAGCAAAGCAAACTTCAGTAACTGTTTGTGTTGCTACAATAAATAGAGACAAACACTTATACAAATTGCAACATCAAAGCAAATGTAGCGTAAATATATACATACACATACATACACCCGCACTCTTTTATTTTAGTTACAAAAATCTTGCAATAAGCCAAGTAGCTAAGTCAGCAGCTTAAATGATTATTTGGTTTTAGGGGGGCTTTTTTTGGCTTTTTTGGGTTTCTGCATGCATAGAGGCATGTACCACATATTGCATATATATATGCAATATAGTCTTACATAAACTTAACTGTATATGTAAACAATATCAAATTCATATAGCACACACACACACACTCTCAACCGAGTGGCGAACATGCATGCAGCTAATAAACCAAAACAAAATATACAAGTTCCTGGAAAAAGGCGCCAGCAGTACCGCGAAGTGGTCTGAACAACAAATCTCAAATTGAGTGATTTAAGTCTTGGGTATTTATGCCAAGCCTCAAATATTCCAACAAAATTAAAGAATTACGCGGAAGCGAACTCAATATAAATGCATGGAAAGGTGGAGTAGTATGGAAAGCGAATTCCAGGGAATGCCAGTACTTTGTATACATTGAGTTGTCAGCAATAGGATACTCTTAGTCTATGTATGATTGTTTGCTAAACCTCAAGATGTTGACAATTCGTTACAAAACCACAGCATCTTGGCATCAGCCGCTTTAAAATTTCCGGTTCGGTTTCTAAAAGCAATAAAGACAATATCCGCTGGGTTTGGATTCGGATCGTAGCATCTATATGGTTGTGGAAGCATTAAAATGTGTTGGGACACGCTCTTTAAGTGGCATAACCTGATCGGATAGCAATACGGGCCTATAGACCCTGACCACTGTTATGGTCAGGGATGATTTATGTATATAATAGATATATGATGACAAACAAGTTGCCATTTGTCACTACAAAATATTAACCAAGTTCATATTTCATATGAGAGCACAGCTGCGCAGTTATAAAACTACAAACATACATTGTAAATTTATAGACATGGATTCTTTATTTTTGCTGCTTTGCCCATGTTATGAAGTAACAGTTTTTATTGCAACGCGCACTTTGTAGCACGTGTTTTCGCTTTTTTGGGAATGGATTTAAAACGCAATCAAATTGGCGGAGTTTCCGTTGCAAAGCAATAGCAAACCCTTTGGATAGTGAACGGTAGTAATAACCTGTGTGTATTGCTTTGCACGTCAGTTGGAAGGACCTCTCATTCACACGCACACGCACACACACACACACACGCATAATGGCATTTCGAAAGCTCAGCAAGATGAGTTATTGTCGACTATACGAGCATTGCAAAAGCTATTTTTGTTTAGTGCAAATGAATTTCCTCAACGCAGATGCAACTTTCACAATAAACTCGGATTACAAATCTGATGCTGCACGAAGTGTAACAACTGCAATAATGCTCACTGGTCAAAATTAAAATTGTACGTGAGTTGAGCGAGGTTAAGCGAGAGAGGAATGAGGAGCGCATAATTTCAAGATTTTTTTTGGCACAGCTAAAATGTAAAATTTTAATGAGAAAATTTTGTTTTGAGCTCTAAATGATATACCAAACGTTTTAACAGAAAAAAAATATAAATTTTATTGAAATAGTGCAATTATTTTCACTAGCCCACTGGACCACATGGGGTTGACAATAGCACTGTTTAAGATTTATTACACTTTCACAATACGCAAGAGTAATATTTCTTTCAATTCGAGAAACTTAAACAACCAAGCATACATTGATCGAAAACAACACTGTAAAATGTCAGAAAATGTCAGAAAATGTCGTTAGATAAATTCGAATTCCCTGGAAAAGGGTCCGATGAGCAACCGGCAGTAATACATATGGCACCACAGTTGCAGCAATAAATTTGCTCAAAACTGCAAAACTTAGTGAGAAACTTTAACATTCGAATTTTCTATTCGCCCCCACACAGCATCACTACTATGTAAATTTCCAGAAAGCCACAAACAATAAAAGACACTTGCAAAAGTTAGCTAAAAAGGGGTAAAGGGGCAGCTAAAGAGGTAGCTCACAGAATGAACAAAAGCAATAAATTTGAGAAAGGAAACGGTTTGAACCATATTGCGAAAGGTCGCGCACACTTAAGAACCTAAAAAGCCCGAAGCTAGACAGAGCAAGCCACTCGAGTTTAGCAGACAATATTGAAAGTTAACGGCTGAGAAAAGGAATAGCAAATAGTGACGATAATAAATGCATTTTCCACCCCAAAATTATATACACATATCACATATAAGTAAATAAATTGATATATGTTCATATGCAACAGTAAATTGAGGAAGTCTAAGGCGCCAGCTAAACATTCAGCATTTATTGTGATATTTTGATCGCGATCCATATTAATGATGGATGGACCACGATGATGGAATGCTTCACGTTCAATATTTATCACGCCAATATTTATTCGTGGTAAATGGTGTTGTTGATTGAATGAATTTTGAATGAATTCACAAAATCTTTGAAAATAAGTCTTTTTTTATATGCATATAAATAAATAATAAATTTGTAATGAAAATTGAGCGATTTTTAATTTTTTCAATACTTTGTTCTTTCATATCGGCAATTTACATCACAAAATGTGATAAACGTTCAATATTTATAGCGCGATCCATCAATCCGCGATCCTGAATATCGCATCAGTAAATATCGAATGTGTAGCAGTCCCCTAATATTGAAGGCCCTTCTATTACCGTTTTTACCCTTCTATTACCGTTACACGTTACACGCGTAATTACACGTTAAATGATTCCTGATGTGCCAATATTATAAATATTAATTTTTATTTTTTTTTAAATTATCTTATTACAGCTAGTAATAATACTGTTGCTGCTGAGACAAAAGCAATACTAATTAATACAAAAGCAATTATTCACTGCTACTGAGCTTTATGTGGAATTTCGAAGATTTAAAATTTTGCCATTCTCTTCCTTAAGCACTTAATAATATTTTACTCACCGGCATAAATAGCTTCAATTATAACATCCTCCAAGTGGCGTACATTATTGATTTCTAACTCTTCCAACAACACTTCGTAAGGGATGCATTTATTTTTAATAGCCAAAGAAACGATAGTCAAATGTTGTAATTTTTTTTGCATTGTAGCGGTTAATTCCAAATATTCGCCAGGCTGTTGACGATATTGTTTGTAAGTACCGTAAGCAAATAGATTCAGTGTATTCAAGTATTTGGAATCGGGGCCATCTTTAAGCTGTAATAATTAATTACGTTATGTATTAGCAAAATATATAAACTACTTAGTTGTGAGATTAACAACTACCTCCTGTACGTTGGGCAACGCGAGCAGTTCGCCAAATACATAAATAGAAGGAGCTTCCAGTACTTGCCGCACCACATCTAATAGTTGGATGCCTGTTGAGGACTTCGCAGTCGCACAATACTGCTTCAGCTGATTACGCGACGCATCATTTGTGGTAGTTGGTTCTTCATTTTTCATTAGTATATCTTGTTGAGTCATTTTAAAGTTCTTGTTTTACTCTTAATTCTTTTACAATTCACAATTTATAAAATCTTTACAATATTACTCCGGCAAAATATGACAACTGACAAAACGTCCCAAACAGCTGACTCTAGTTGTTGAACGACAAATGTCAAATTTGTTCATGTACAGTACGGACGGTAAATTGGATAACAGACACAGAATTATTATTTACTCAAATATATGTTGAACTCGCAGAATTTTACTTGAATTTTATTCATAATTATCATGGGAGTTTATTAAAAATGATTGGAGTTTACATATAATTTTATATTTCATGACAGGTATTTAATGCCAGTAACTGGCATAATTATTTGCATCCGGCTTTGCAGTGAAAAGCCGAAAAATGCATTTTAATACATTAGTTTACTCTTGCGGTTTTTTAGCACACAACTTCTAGATGTTGATTTGAGACTCTGCCATGTTCTTAGCACAACTAAAATTTTCGCAAAACTAACCAGTAGATGACGCTCGCAACTTTTGCTTGACCGTATACAAAATCTGAAGGCAATTTTTTGAAGTAAATTTTCGAATACATCGAACTTTTTGAAATTGGTTCGAGCATTAGCGAAAATCGAAAGATGAGAAAGATGAGATATGATGAAAAATGTGTTAAATTGCACATAAAAGTAATTTGAAATTATTGGGAGATTGGATTCAATTCCTCATTATTCAGACCGCTGCGTGTCCGAGATTGATAGATCTTTCGACTTATCTCCAAAAACAAATGTGACTAATGTTACTCGACTTGGAGACCACAAAAAAAAAACAAATCAGATTGCTTTTGGGGATCCTACGGTGCCCGCCAGGCATTTTTATTCGATTTATGTTATATGTATTGTAGGTATCTGTAGGTAGGTGTCGACATATGAGTATGCACACGGCTCTATAATTGTTTTCAAAATAAAAGTACATCAGTTGCCAATCAGCAGCATCAGTGCATTAGAGCTGCAAACAAATATGGGGACTACACCTGCATTCAACAGGTGTGTTCCCACTTTTCAGCAGAAGTCGAAGTCGCCTAAATTAGTTCATTCTCGATGCGCAATATGGCGCGCGTATTGATAGCCTTAAACAAAACTACTTTCACTTTGAACTTTTGCAGCTTATTCGTCCGCTTATAATCCCATTAACACCAACTAGACTCACCTCACCTCAGACGACATCAAGCCGTGTTAGCAGCTGCCATTGTCATGATTGGCAATCGATTTGTACATAATGCAACCGGAAATAATCTAGACAGGACAGTGAACAAAGTTATCTATTTGCCTTTCGAAGGCATTTGTAGGCTGCTCACTTGCACGTTGCAATGCTTACAACAACAAGTAAATAAAAAGAAAAAAAAGAAAAATGGAAAACGGAAAATGGAAAACAAACAATTTTGACACACCCATTCGCAAAATGGCTGAGAAGACCATTAATTTCACTTTTATGGTTCCAAATTCTACAAACGCACATAAGCAAATAAAGAAGTGTGAATGTGTGTGTGTAATATGAAAAAGTGTGTGAATGTTTGACTGTGGCCCTCCACCGACCGCTTATAGAAAGTTCAGCCTATTTAGATAAGAAAGGTGGATAGTCAGTATACAGGGTGTAACGATCCGGGGGATAAGCGAATATCTTATCAATTGAATAGTATATTCTACTATAATAATTCACAAATAAGTTTGTCAGCTATTTGTCGATGCATTGTCACTTCCACATTAGAGCATTGCTATTGTGACGCGTTGAGAATATCTTTATCTAACGCGATAATTGTTATTTAGAGGAAATGTTGACAGTGAGTGATGCATATGTCTAAATAATGGCATTGAACATTAAAGAAATAAAGTAAATGTTTTTTACACACCCTATATAACTAGGCAGCAACAAAATTATATTTGTCACCATGATTGCTAAAAACGATAATGGAAGAAATGTCACGGGCCACAACACCACTTAACTTATACATTTTCGAGCTATTGCCTAGGTACATACATACATATTACACATGTCACTATATAACCCGTAGTGAAATGAACTAATTTTTAACTACCTTACATACTACTAGTATGAACCGCAAGAAATATACCAGGATCAAATAATGCAAAAAAATTATTTCAATTATGGACCAAAACTACCTCTTTGAGTTAGAAAGGGAAAAAATAAAATTATTTATCTTATAATGGCAGGAAGTCTAGCCTATTTCGGACTTGTTTATTTACAGACCCGAAATTCTATTTTTAAACTAATATATATTCAATTATTCCTCTATTAATTCCACGTTAAATTTTTAGCCAGTTTCGTTGGAACAAAATCAAGTTTTCCCTACAGAAAATTTTGAATCGAAGGTTCGTCCGAAATGTTTGATGCTAAGCTAGATTCGATAGTGTGACCTACCCTCATATGACTATTATGACTATATGATAATATGAATATTATGTTCAGACTTCAGACTTGTGCTAACTCGAATAATTTGTGGGACTAATGGTCAACATGTGTTATATGCTTCTAGGAAGAGTATATACTTACAAAGTGTTTATTATGGACGTATCGATTTTTCTATTGGGTGGTATTGGTTTTTTATATGGAGCAATCTAACAAAAAGACTATGTAAGATCTATGTAAATAAACAGAACATTTAGAGTATATGGAAAAAATTTATTAAATAAATGTGGGCACAAAACAACAATGACGAAGTGAAATATGAAAGCAAAAAATTATGAAAAATAGTATTATATGAAATATGAAATATATATTTAAATTGAATCAAATACTAAAATACTGTTCATGTCCTGGAATTGAGAGATCATTTGGACACATTTGTATGATTTTTAACTTCAATATCATTTCGCTTGAAGATTAGAAGGTTGTTCTTAATATCAGTAAGTTAGCAATATTGCCAGAACCTATTGTAAAACAACATAATAATAATAGCCTTTCTTTTTCTTTGCATATGTATGTATGTGTGCGATAAAATTAGACATATTATTACTGCTCAGAATAATTTGTCACACATAATACACACATACACATATGTTTGTAAGTTTATGTGTAGCTCTAGAAGCCTGCAAATTCATCTTTAGCCACTTTTGAAGGTCCTGTAAATTTTAGACTCTCCCTTGTTGACGGAAGTCGAGAAGAAGTTCTTAACAATTTTATGTTCAACCTTACACGGGTAGTTCGCGATAGCAGAATTTTATAAACACCATTTGCATAAGTATTTAAATTAGTTCCTCTAAACTTTATACCACTCAAAATCATAATTATAAAGTTATATTGTTATTATGACATTTGATGATTTATAAGTATTATGCCTGCCACACATATGCCGCCGTTTGAGTTGTTAACAGCCTTTTATATTTCGATTTACTTATTATATTTTTTTAAAACTACACACACACGCACGCACGTAACTATCCGGTAATAGGTACGTGTATAACACTATGACTATCTCCCCTGTTTAGTACTGAGTCCTCACGGCGCATGCGTTTAGACCAATTTCTCAATTCGACCAATTCCTGCATTGGCAATGTTAGCGCTGCTTTCTGTTTTGAGTACTTTTCAATGCCTTTCACTGCTTTGTTCGGGTTTTTTTTATTTGCCATGTGCGCTTATCATTCTTATCAATCGGCGAACGATCTTTTTCTGTGTGGCTTTTTTGCCTCTTCCTTTGTCCGGACGCCGCTTTGTAGTTTAATGCCGAAAATAAATACGTGTGTAGGTGTGTGCAGCTGCGGAGAGGCAAAGGGATAATTCTAATTCAGTTGCTTTTGTTGAAGGCTATAGAAATTGGCTCAGCTTGGTTATTGGCCCTTTGGTATTTTTTATTCTTATCTGTCTGTCTGCAGCATCCCGACCGAATATGCTGCGGTCGCATGTTACTTTTGTTGTTGCTCAATATTTATGCGCTTGAGAATTTTCGGAACATCTTGTGTTGCGCGTTATCAACTTATCTGTATCGCATACCTTGACCTTTTCGTATTTCCATAGACTTCAGTAAGATTTTTATGTCTTCAATCTGATGAATCAGATGTGTTCAATTCAGAATGATCTGCATTTGATTTGGGATTTAGTGATAATTTAAGCAAATAACGGCTTATGATAACTTAAGCGCACCAATTTGAGGTCTGCTGGTGGCATTGAGACTTTTCTGGGAAGGATGTGCACAGGACGAAGTTGAAGTTAAATGTGATATCCAGATGTTATTGACCAAATAGCATGTGTAATTGTAGGTTTATTTGTCTAAGCCTTTTCTGGATATACGTATTTTTAAACAAAAATCTAGGCTCTATTAATTTAAAGCCTGAATTAAAAGGCATGATATTACTTAATTGGCATAGTCGGCTTGATATCAACATTTTTACATGTTTATTTTTGCATTATTTGATAAATATCTATGCTTTAACGTTTCCAGCCACAAATCAATCATTCAAATTTCAAAATGTCACAGCCGCAATTGTACCACTACTCAAGCATATGCACATATAAATACACAAAACACATTTCAGTATTAATTATAATGCAAATCACATGCCAAACTACACCTTTCACAACTTTTGAAAACGATATACATGAGAATCAAGATGCATTTAACATCCTAATGTTGACAGTTCATATATTATTATGCTGAAGCTGCAGGACGCCGGAAACAGAACACAGCAAGCAAAAATCATAAAAAGACAACGGAAGTACAGAAATTTGCTACATCATCCCATAAAAGTGTTTATCATGTAATTACACAAGCATTAGAAAAGCTAGCCACTGCATTAAAAATTATGCACTGCATTAAATCAGACTTTGAAAATATATTTTGTTTCCCCTCAGCGGAGAACTCTTTGGTTTATTGGGTTAAAATTGTCAAAATGAGTGCTTATGTGATTATCTATATAACTATGAGGATGACAATATTTGTGTGTTCAGCATTCCTGTCAAGCCGCAACCAGAATTAATTTCCTCTCAAATATTACAAAAACGAAACTCATAAAAAAGTGAATGACTTGGACTTGGCGAGACATGTATATCCGACAATTAGTAGATAGAAATTTAGTTTCACTACTGCAATTGGGAAATCCGTAAAATTTAAGTATGAGATTATTGTTGAAGTTCAACATAGGAATTTACCGGAAATGAAAACTGTCCTTTTATGCTAAAAAATAATACGGAAATTATGAAGGTAATTTGCACATGCAAATCCGAAGAAATGGTTTCCTGATAATTTTTAAAGAAATCATTTATTTCACTATAAACTAATAATGATTTTGTGAATTTGACAATCATTTATCTCTAAATAATAATTCGACGTAAATTGATAAGTATATAATACTTACGTTCCAGCAATATGTTGCACAGAGTATAAGACCTTTGTGAAGAGCTATGGTGTCAAAAATGGAAATGTGTAAAAATATGGTAAAATGGGAACGAACAACATCAGAAACGTTAGACTATGCGATAATGATGACAAACCAGATTTATATTTGTATTAATCCAACAATTCGGTAATAGGCATGACACTGCCAACTTTCAGGAAAACTTTAATAGATATTTATTTATTTTATTTTATTCGGTATATTAATATTTTAATTCCCCATAGTACAAAGTTGTACACCCCCACCCATGTTAAGAAGTTTATGCATACGCGGTAAATAAATCAAACATCTTTATCTATAATATAATAAAGCAACGATTTAAAAACCAAACAGATTAAGGAAGATGGTCAAAAGGTCAGGTTGAAGTAAAAGTTTCAAACCGAAAGTTCTGTACCAACAAACACAACTAACTTATCTATATACATACATATGTCAAGGGAATAGTCGAACAGTGGTGGCCATATATTTAGGAACACAGCATATTTTAGCACTTTCAATTTATTTTTTTTTTTAAGAAGAAAAGTTGGTAATATTTAGTAACAGGAATAAGGCAACAAAATTTCCACTTCTTCAAATACTTTCCGTGTACAATTTTTTTATAAAAATATCACTATTTTCCATTAAAATTTTTAATGTAAAACTTTTAAAAAGTAATGGTCCTAAAATAGGACCATCGCTGCGCTTTGGCAGAAATATGTGTACTTATACATTTGTGAAATTCCACAAGAAGTCCTACACTCTATATATATAAATTCAAGTGCATAAAGATAGACATCAAACTGAATAAGGAATCCAGTGTGAGAAAAGGCCAACGTGAGGAAGCCAAATGGAATTATGGTCGCACTTAAAGCCAAAGCTATGCTCTTCCTCCACTTTGCTGCCAGTAACTCAAACTGAGCAAAACAAAGAAAAAAAGTTTTATTTTGTACGCTTGTTAGACGCCGTTTGGATTCTTTTGCTGTGTTGTATTTAACAAGCGGCTTGACCTTTAACGCCACAACTCCAACAAAAAGTGATTTCTACTTATGTTTACACATCTCCGACATATGTACAATATGTGAGAGACAAATCGAGGGAGGATAATATTTAACTCTTAAGTAAATAGAGAGCTGGGGAAATGTGCAAAAGAGGGGGAGGGGTTAAAAAGTTTAGACAACTAATCTATAATGTGGTTTGAATTTACTGTTTTCCTAACGGAAAAAGGAAAACGGTAAAGGAAAGCATGAGTTTACAGCTCAGATAAACTAATATTAATAGGCTGAAAATTAGAAAGTTTGACAGCTGCAAATTAGCTAACTGAGAATCTTATGAATTTAACAATGAAACTGATTTTCGATTTAACTTATCGTTCAATTAGTTGATTTTCGTTTAAATGTGCATAAAGACTGTGCGAACTGCGGAATTCGCAAAATTGTTGCAAGCTCAGCACATTTTCGATTTATTTCAACTAACAGCAATTTACTATTTACTTCATTTTGATTCCACTTTATTATCATCTCTAAATTTATTGCACGTTTGGGATAATAAAAAGCTTAAGCAAACACTGTCATAAGTCGAATATCTGCAGCATATCTGAAATCCAACTAACTGTGTTTATATCACACATTGGCTATTTATTCAAGAGACTTTCTACAAATATGCAGGAGCATATATTATACACCGTAGTGAAAGCTTTGGGAAAGCACGTAAATTTCGTGCACGCAGACTTTGATTGACACTGTCCATCGTTATCAGTGGTTTGGTTGCCGGCCCGACCATGTTACACGTGCCGTGTCAGTTTGCACAGCTGCCACAAGCTGCTTTGCATTTTTTTTTACTTACTATTTGCTAGAATTATTTCTTTTGGTAGCTTCACTATTCACTTAGAAGTCATGGAACCATTTGGGTAATAGGAACTGAGGAGGGAAAGTGCAGAGCAAATGGTTACTATTGATTGAAAACGCTTACCGTTCCAGTCAAGTGTGCGAAATGCGTAAAATATACTAGAAGTGTATGAAAGGGTATGAAACTGATGAGCTTGGCAATGGCTATTAAAGGAGGAAGACGCTTTATGGAAGGAATATTATACATAAGTAAAGAAAATGTTGCTGGTGAGCGTGCGAAACGGGCAATAAAAACGGGCATTTTAAAGCACGCCGGAAAAACAGGAAAAGGCCGAATTGATTATTGCTAAGAAAGGACGCACAATGCTTTGATGGGTTATGATTGCAGTTAATCACCAATCAGTTCAACCAATTTCTAGGAATGATTTTTCTTTTAAAATTCGTAGAATAGACGAGCCGGCCACTAGTTTTCCAGATGGTATCTCTATGTCTATGTCAATAGTTACTACAAATATTATAATGTAATAATGAAAAAAAAATATGTATTCTGCATTTTTAGTTTGCTGAAAATACTTGCTAAATATTACAGCCGCATACGAATACAACTTACAAAAAATTAGTATCCGTTTCGTATAAAAATTAGCAAAATATAAATACATTATTATTTGGCACTCCAATGAGCACATTGAGCATCAATCTTCCTTCTTAGCCCATAAATTGCACAAATGGTCATCTTTCGAAAGCCATTACACTTCTATGAAAAGTGTCTTACTCTCAGCGCTAATGCGCGTGATTATAAATTCAACTTTTCTATGACATTCCTATTAGTCATACTCAGAAATATTATATATACCCTCAACTTCAGAGTAGTTTTTTCTTTTTTTGTTATTACTCCGCTATTTCTCCAGCATTATTGGTCAATTAATGCGCTAAAGCGTTCATCATTTAGCGTCACTGTGTGCTCAAGTATATCTAATGCGCACACACGCGCGCTCGTAGATGATTAATTGAAATATATTTGTATGGGTGCGCCGCTATTTAAAATAAAAAAATTCGATGCTCTTCTAGCTAAATTTTTTTTGCAATCTCAACAATACCTTCAGCATAAGGATGTATATTTTTAAAGGCTCGTCAGATAACAGGCGTCTTAGCAGCAAAATGGACTTAATTAAGTGCAAAGCAAACGGTGGTCAGCGAAGTGAGCAGGCGTGCTGATTAATAATTATTGGTATATGAAGCGTTTCTGTGTTTTTACTCCACCAACTTACCTTTTGTTGGTCGCTCAATTCCCTCCGCTCTTTTGCTACCTCCATGGCTGGTGTACAGATCATATGACAATGGATGGTGGAGCTTTGACCATTGCGCTTTAAATCTTTCTGTTTCATATCCATGTAGTTATTTGCATACGATTAGTCTTTTTTCGTGCCATCCACTTTATGTTGCCTATTTTTTTTATTTAACACTCAAACGCTGCGTAGAAGAGCCATTGTTTCTACCATTTTGCGTGAGCCTATCTTGGAAGAGCCCTCTCTCAATTGTTTTCCATTGTTTTCCTTGCATTGGTTTAACAAAATTTATAGCATTGACGCTCTCGCCAGTTCAATACACTTAGTATTGCCATGGCGGCGGTTGGTCTGCCATTGCTCAGTTGGTTCAGGTTGCGCATACGCCTTGCGACACGTGGACTGCTTCGTAAGCATAGATGGATTTCCGCTGCTGGGCGTTAGTCAATGAGCAAAGCATTTTTTTGCATGGTGTTGGTTGTTAGGCGCTTTCATAAATCTATTTAAGGTATTATTGGTTTATTTAGGTAAATTTCTAGCTTGCTGGCTTTGCGTTGCTTTATTGCTTTATTGCTTTAATGCTGTCATATTAATGGCGACTGTTGCGCGTTATTTATAGTTTTGCAAACACTTGACTATTAATTTATTTTAAGTAACATGCTCCATGCAGTTATGCTAAATCACTGCAAAAATTTACGCTTACCAAAGTTTAGCAAACACAATTTCCTAAGCATCCAACTATTAGTGAGTTTAAAATGTGTACACTCGAAGGTCAAATCTTTCACGTTTCTACCCACCAGACTGGTGGGTGTCTATATCGCGGTGTTACTTTGGATACTTTTGACTGTTTTTTGTTTTCCTTTCCATCACAACCGCCATTATTATTGTTGTTGTACGTAAAGTTTTCAAATTAATTTTACAGGCACTTAAATGAAGTTTGCGCCAAAGTTATCCCTAAACGCCACTGACCGCCATGCAAACCAAATTTATTAAATAAAAGCATCAGAATAATGAAATGATGTAGCAGAGCAGAACGCAAAATGAAATCAAGGCGAGACGTCGAGACCTTAAAATGGTCAGTGTTGAAAAATGAGCACTCAGAAGTAAAGCAGGATAAAATATTGCGATTTTACCAGTGCAAACAAGACTCCTAAATGCATACAAGCATAAAAATGATAAATTTGCTCATACGTGCACATAATCAGACACACAAACAAACATATTAGCAAACGTGTCTTCAGGTAAGGGCGCAGGGAGAATATTAAATTTTTAGCTTTAAGATTTAAGGTGCAAATATGAATATCGGAGATAAGGCTACAAAGAGTGGTTGTATGAACTTTCTAACACTCACAAATTTGCTGAGGCTTTTGCGGCAAATTTATTCTCAGTGAGTAGATAAAAGCGTCTTTGCTGACTACACTGCGAAATGAGTAGGCCGGTAAAGTTTTAAATCTTATACGCATTTATTTTTTTTTCTTTGTATCAAAAAGATTTGATCAGAAATTATCGTTAAGTTCTTGATAGGAAAGCTACGGTAAATTTGCACATTTAAGCACTTGCCAACATTTCACTTTCAAGAGTTTCATGTAAAGTCATACTTTTGAGAGTAATTTCCAAGATAAATCACTAGGCGCAAGAGACAAAATCACGAATGCAAACACTAGGATATTCGACATATTTCTATGTACCTCTGTATATAATATTTTTGGCCTCTCTTTCAATTTCTGTGCAAGCAAATATTTGCGGAGTGCCGGCATGTACGAGATATTTTGTCGAAAAGCATAGTATTTTGCTGCATAATTTTAGGCGCTCACCGATATTGTACTAAAAATGTAGTTTTAAATGCGAAAGTAAAAGCTTTGGTTTCATGGTGTGTGTGTGTGATAATAGTGAGCGTGCTTCAAGAAGATCTCTGCGAGATTCGAAGGTTGACTGGTATCACTTACAGACACTTACCGCTGCGCGCCTAGGCGAGTGCTTGACTTTTAGTATTTTTGTGGTTCAGAATTTATTTTGCGACTTTGATCGAAATTGGATTTTTGGGATTTGTATTATAGTTTGGTGCATGAAATTAGGAGTAGGAGGATGACGGTGTGGTGTTTACAGTTTTTGAAAATATTTTTAGCTACTTAATATGAGGTTTAAGCAGTTAAGACTTCAGTGTACGTGCCTTTATTACCAAAAATTATTTTTCACATTTTTTTTTTACGAAATCCAAAAAGCTTAAGCCAATTTACTCAAGAATTCACAAGCTCATTTGAGTTTTAAATAAAAGCAAAAATAAAAGAAAAATATCAGCTATTGTGGAAGCGTAACTCCCACATTTCATTAAATTATTTCAAACAATAAAATTGCACAATAGCAAAGGACTTGCAAAGCTACGCAAGCAAGGGCGAGCAGGCGTGGGTATGAAGTTCGAAATTGTCGTGCGCATTGTTGCAATTGGCCAATTTAAAAGAAGATTTTCATAATTTTATTGGCGGCATCTCCTCTTTGACCACCAGCTCTAACCTATTTGCAAGCAATGTGGGCGTACCCGTGAAAGCATCTGGCAACAGCAACAATAATGTATCGAATCGATATATTTGTTTATGAAGGCAGCTTTTAGTAATTTTACAGCACAATTTTTACAATTCTTTGCGCTTCCTTCAATTTACATTAATTTACTCTCTTTTCTCTGTTGTTATGTTGACATTTTCCTTTTCATATTTTCAACTTAATATAGTACAATAACTTTTTATTTCTCTTTTTAATTTTTATCGCCCCAAGTACTAACAAATAATATCCTTTATTTGATATTCACACCATCACCCGAAACTGCTCACGAGACAGTAATGATTTCATAAATACTCAAGACGTCGATTTCGTCGCTCTGACAGTTGCTGTTGAAAAAAGGTGAACTTTTTGCTCGACCGTCAGAAAAGGCCTCACTTGTGGTTTGCCACACGAATCAAGTGTCAATGACTCGTGAACCAACTAGTTGTTATGATAATCACACAGAAGTAGCGACAAACACACATACAAAACTTTGCCAAAAACATTGAGTTGGTTGGAGTTGGAGGATTGATTGGAGTTGAATAATGAGATCAAGTTGTAGTGAACGCAAATGCACATTTAATATACATGAAATATATAAATCTGTTTTAAATCACCATAAAAGGCAAAAGTGTAAAATAAGCGACCAATAAAAATATTGGAGGACAAAATGCATCTGTGAATGCAGAGCTAGTATTAAATGAGTTAATAGTAGAAAGTAGAAAAGGGTTCTCATAAACGAAGTTTCTAAATATATAGTACATATATTCATAATGGGCCTGTTTTATATAAGCGAGCCGTAAAAGAACACTCATTTCACCATTTTAATTTAAAAAACTGTATTTAGAGTCTCCAAGTTTTTACAACCAGTCACGTTGAACGCAAGAGAATGTGAAGTGTAGTTGCTTTATCTGCACGTTGTTATTTTAGTGTCATGCTTTTGCTGCTCCCTTACAAGAGAACTAAACTAAGTCTTAATCTCCTGCCATCAAAATAAACACTCAAACTAGTAGCATAGGGGACAACAAATTGTAATTACTTTCACTCTGCCTCACAACATTTACTTGCCACAATTTGTGCATTCGTGCGGCAAGTACGAAGCCGAAAGGAAAATTTCGGCAAACACGTGTGCAAACCGGTGGAAATACCACAAAGGCAATATAGCCAAAATTAAGCTGAGGCAGGTGAAGTCCATCAACAAACGGCAGAAGCAGATTGCTTTGTTTGAATTGTTTCCACAAATAAATTGGTCTAACAACAAGCGATAGGAGCGCGGGCAAGAGCTCCTAACAACCCCGCTGCTGACTATTCGTTGTACCCTAGGCATTTGAGCATTTGACAGTGACTCGGAATATCATTTGTCTGTTGTCCATTTCACTTTTCTTTTTCTGTTCTTTGTATTTTTGGTTTTTTTGGCTCGAGTGTGAGAAAATTATATTACCGGCGCACTTTTTTAACATGAAAGCAATCAAGCAAACAAACAAAATTTGGTTCTGTCAACAATACAAAATAAAATAATGGAATGAACGTTGGATATTTTCGGGAAATTAGCAACAAAAAAAATAACAACAAGAGCTGTACGCTCAAGTAAGTAATCATTTCATTAGTGTTTTCGTGCTTTTACTATATAAATCAACATGTGAGTCTCATTTGAACATGTCGGTGTATTTAATCACATCTGTATATGGTTACATTCGAAAGCAACCTGTAAGAATTTTTGTTCAGTTCTTTCGAGCATTGGCACAGATTTCTAGTAAGAGTCCAAAATGCTCATTTGAGGAAGAATATTTAAATGGTTGTACAAGAAATGCTTAGCTAAAGATATTTGCCTCCAAATTCGTATCCAAATAGGAGCCTTCCCCGAACTCCTAACATTTCTGATGGTGCATCTTTCTCTCCACCATCCAGTCTATGCTCTATAAGCAATAGTTTGCTGAAACTCCAGATCACGATTTTAGAGTTTTAAAAGCAATCAAAATCGAATCGTTGTTCCAGGAATGAATAATATGTAGAGGTTCACAGTTCAAGTGTTATTTTTATTATTTTTCATTATTCGTATGGTAATCGACCCTTCTAGTGAGTATAGTTTGACTCACTATTTTATACCACCATGGACTCACAAAAATTCCTACTGGGTCATGGAAAATAAGAGCAATGCCGTCATTCACCCATAAAAGGAACAGCTGGCGACTTCAAGAGTCGAACGAATGAGTTGAATAGTAAAGCAGACTCCAAAGTACAATGAATACGAAGATATAGCTGAATGATAAATATCATGCAAATGAGTAAACATGAAAGATAAGGGCATTTCTCCTTAAAATCACTTCTTAAACTATTAATCATTTTGAAATCATTCCCATAAACACACAAAAGGATTGAAATAATCAAATATTTAATATCTTTGTGAAAATGAAATGACGACTAGTTTTAAGGAGTTAGTAGCATGCATGAGCTATTGAAATTTTATATGCACACACGTTTAATACCTTTCCAATATTGGGAGCAATAAGAGCATACATTTTTTTCTCGATGACACTATGCGGCGACTTTGTGGTCAAAGCGGCACTTGCATGTTGTCTTACTAATTGAACAAGCTAATCGCACATAATGCAACTTTTATTGCTGCATTGCAGTTACAATGTTGCATGTAAACTAATGCATGACAACAACAATAATGTGATAACGCTCAAAAATGCAGCCTGCAGTTGCACATGTCCACTCGAGTACTTGCCAATAAGAGCCAGGCTCACCTATACACAAACGCATAGGTACGGATTTTTCGTTTCTATTGAAGCTCTGATTTTAGCAAATTTCAGAAGAGCTGCACAGGTATGTGGTGAAATTGCAAAATGCAATGATATTACTTTGCAGTTGCACAAATCTGCTATTTCATAAACAGCCAACTCGAGTGGACTTGGATCTGGGGCATTTTCGTGGCAAAAATTTTGTTGACCTCAAACCACAATCCATCTGTGGACTTTGTCACCGCCAGTGCAACAAGTGCATACGTGATCACACACATGTGTGTGCTTGTGCGTATGTGTGTATTTCTATATGTTTGTTTATGTGTGGACAGTGTCATATTATTCTGGTGGGAGCCTGCTAAAGTATCTGTAACTGCACTTGTTGTTCCCGCTGCCTGGGAGTTTCGCAGCTTGTTTTATATTTATATATTGCTTGTTTAAAATTTAAATTTATTTTAATGTTAGTAGTTAAAAATTTCAGTTAACTACCAACACATACACACCTGGGGAATATGTAATATTTGAATGTGCAAATAATTTACATTTACGAATGCATATAATATAAATGTACAAATAAACATACTTACATATTAATTGATATATCTGCAAGACGATTGAGGGAAAGGTATTTATTTTCATACACAATACAAAATCTACAATATGTACAAATACAAATCATATGCTTATGATTTTAGGCTCCTCAGCAACTTCCAGGAAAATAAATAATTGCTCTAAGTTTTATTAGCTTACTGAAATTGTGATGAAAGTTTAGGATGGAATAAAATATTGATGGATTATTTCAAAATTTTTAAATCATATTTTACTAATTCCACATTAGTTTGGAGAATGTTGAAATGAATGAATGAATGTTGAATGAGGAAGAGAAATTCCCAGCTATTCTGAAAATCTAAACATATTTAGCTCCAATTTTTTAATCACAAAAACGAAACAAACATTTAATGCACTCATGCTGATATTCAAAAGCTGTCTTCCATTTGCCAATATGCGAGAAGTATAATATAAATATTTTGATTCAATCAAATCAAATTTATTAAACCAAACTACAATATTGCGCAATTTTGGGGGCAATCTGACAAAATGGGTTAAATTCGGTGAATAAACAAGAACACATATACTGTGCTTGCAGCTCCGTTCTCAATTGCCTAAGCAATTGCATTAGATGCGCTCACGTGGGTTTAGTAATGCGATCTACAAGAGGAGGAGGCCATAAGCCGATTATTTATAATGGAAGAGCATGCACAGCCGTGCATAGTAACGAAGTCAGCGATAAAGCGTAGAGGAGCAACATCAAATGTTTACTAATATTCTAATTAAGTAGAGTACTAAATAAAGATTATTATAATTAACATGGAAGAGAATATTAGTAAAGAAGTAAAATTTTTTTGCGCATTATAATCAAACTATTTTTTTATGCACTAGGTTTTTCTTAAATAATTCCTATTCTATTTGTATTTGGCTTTCATATTCGACCAATCATAGAATACCAATTCAATTAAAATTTTCAAAGCCCTTTCACTGCATTAGCAGCGTACTAACATTTTCGCTTTGTACTCGGCATCAACTCAATCCACTTTCACACGTTCGTTTCAGTTTTGTTAGCAAATGTTGTGGTTTTATTTTTAATTGTATCTATAAGTATCTTCTGCTCGTGTATATTTATGTAATATCTGGCTGTTTATACACATATATATATATATATATGTGCATTGATTCACTCACGTCATTTGCATAGCTTTAGGCGTTAAAACATAGTTTAATTAGGCTTACCATAAGTACAAGGGGATTCTGTGGCGTCATGCTATTTGTAATATCCTTTTACACAATTTAAATGAAATTCTCACGTTTTCGATTTTGCGTGCGAATTCTAATTACAATGCATTTGGCTTCGCATTTGTGTGGTTATTGTAAGGCGCTGATGTTCAAAATAACTATTTTCACTCACTCAATAATGACTTAAGTTAATATACTTGAGTTTTCCTCCCTGAAGAAGTAGCGTAAGTGGAAAGTAAGCAGTTTTGTATATAGAAAGGTATTTATAGCTTCTCTATTTTCTAGTATGGAATAATAAAAGCAAAGCTAGAATTGGAGGTGGCTTCCCAATTTACTTAGTTTCCTGTTCTAGAAACTACCGCATATGTCAAGGCATTTACGTGGACTTCATGATTCTATAACAACAAAATAATTTGATTAAGTTTTGAATATTTAAAATGCTATAATTATTTTGGTATTATTGAAGCCATAATGTAATGTTGCTGTACATATGTAGAATTTAGCATACTTTGTGAAGGTTTTACAATGGTTTTTATCATATTGTCCCAAAAGCTTTCTTACTGGACTAGTGAAAGCAGAAATATTAAACTTTCTAATAATTGTAGCGTTTGAAAGCTCTTTGTCTTAAACGATAACGGCGGGGAGACAAATAAAAATTGTTAACATTGCAAGCAAAAGTGGATTGTGATTTCAAAGCTTTATCATAGAATGTTACAGTTATTGTTCTCTGATGATGCTGTTACTTCAAAGTGTTTAGTAAATAGTTAACAGTTTCGTGTTAAAGCATTTCTTTATCTCGAAATCTTTCATATGCTTATTACAAAAGAATATTATTTATGCTAAAGCACAAAATTAATGTTTAAAATATATTTTCATAATTATTATTTTATGTTAGATTTGTTTTTTCTACTATCAGCTTTCCGGTAAGTTGAATGAAATTGATTCTTATCACTAACATTTATATGGAAAGCAATTTATGTTATGTTAATTTATGCTAGATAACAATCGATATCAGCATTTTCGTTTCCGTATACCCCGTCGCATGAACTCCAATAGAGGTAAATAGAAGGCATAGAGGTAATTGGAGTCGATACAGAGGGTGAGGGTGAGAGGAAATCGCTCAAACATAAAGCCGGATGGACGCTGACAGGCGGGACAGGCAGTGACAGGTGTTCACACCGATTGTGCGTATTTGAGCAATCAATCACCGAAGTGTTGCATTGTTGTTATGCTAATAGTATTTACACGCGTCACCTTTAGAGAGTGTACATGTGTGTATGCCTGTGTGTCACTGAAGTGCTGGAAGTGAATTTTTATGCATTTGTGTCAGTGTGATTGTCTGATGATGCGGTTTGTGTTAAAATTTAAATAAGTGATATAAAAACGTAATTGAAATATTTATATATCATTTTTATTTTTTATTTAAAATTTATAAAAACTAAATATTTGTTACCAAACTCCATAAAATGAGTTCTAGTTAGCAACTTTAAGTTTCCAAAAATATATATATTTCTTGAAGTAAGCAACTGAATGTTAATCTTTGGTTCAGAGGAAAACTAT
This sequence comes from Bactrocera minax, assembly GCA_021498325.1. NCBI lineage: Eukaryota > Metazoa > Arthropoda > Insecta > Diptera > Tephritidae > Bactrocera > Bactrocera minax. The sequence continues at coordinate 572,899 of JAKEEE010000082.1, read as the reverse complement.
TAACTAAGACTCACGCCGCTAAGTATATGTGAAATTGGGAGTGCAAAATTTTAATTATTAGTAAACCATTATTTTGATAACTATTTGACTAAGATACTTTATTGAAACAAGTTACAGAACTACTTTAATTTAAATATAATTTGAACTTTAAATGAAACGATTATGAATGTACCATATATACGGTAATATTTAGGTGTATTATATGAACATAGTAATATCTTAACATTTTCAGCTTTCATTTTCTTTAACAGTTATAAAACGTTTGAAAAATAGCAACTCAAAGTCACACATCAACTTCGAGGCTACAGTGTGGCCAAGTAATCGCACGTTGGAATAATTAAAAACTTCATAACGCAACAATAAAAATCGAACATAATTAGCATAGCTTCTACAATCCGATTTGTGTGGCGAACATGGAGATAAAAGCAAAAAAGTACAAAAACTTGCCCGTAAAAATAAAAACACCCCAAACAATGAAGCGCCGCCAAACAATGCGCAAGCCAACAAAACCGAAAAGCAAACTGAAAAGGCTGATGAAATCCCCGTGACGTAGAAGAACCCATCGACAACAGAGTTGTTAGCTTAAGAAACCTGTTGAATGGCCGTTGCTAAGATACACTCGTCGGCTGTCGTAAAGTGGACATGAATGCATATGCGCGTGTGTGAGTGTGTGTGCAAGAGTTTTTATTGCTTTGCAAATTTGTCGCAGGAATTGCTCTGCTTTCGGCAAACGATACTTTGCGGCGTGCCGCCAGCGTTGCCACGACAATATCTGGCTGCCAAAGCCACAATGCCAACAACAACAAAACAAAAAAAACAAAACAACTTTAACAAAACCAAAAAGCAAGGCAAACAAAATAACAGAAGGCGTTGAAAAATGCAAGCAAAAAAAAAAAACAAAAACAAACGTTTAATAAGTGCCGCCTCGACTAAAGGCAATAAAAAGAAGAAATGCTATTTTTAATTTCAGGTAGACATATGTACAAACAATAAACGATATATATGCATTTTCAGCATATACAACTGTGCAACTTTTTATAGCAAATATAGAGCAAGTGCATTTGAAAGCACGAGTTCAAACAGGCAAGCATTACAATTACATTTGATATGGTAATATTTTTTTCATGACTGCTCTCAATTACCATTGACTTTTTAGGTGCGAACTATTACTTTAATATTTTGCATATAACACCGGATTCTAATTGTAGCCAAATCCAGAAGGTTGACGGTTCAGCTTACTCAAATAGAAGGCAAAAACTGCATTTTCACTTGCGTATTTCTTTGATAAATATTAATTCGACAGCAATAGCCAACAAATCGGTTACACTTTAGATATTACAATTCTTGGCATTCTGTTCTGAGTAAAATTGTATTTGTTATAGAATTCACATGAAATAAGTTCTATTTGTAGATAAATACATAGAAAAAAATTATTTACATATTCAATTTCTGCTTTATTTTCCATATAAAAAAAGTCACCACAATTCTCTCATATTTTAATTATTATTTTAATTGATGCTTTCATTTATTATTATTTTATGATAATTATGCTGATTTTATTTTCCACTGCTAATTAAGAAGAAATTCATTGCTATAAATGGAATGTAGATTAACAATAGCGCTCAATGTTAGGGGATTTTTCGAAACCAAATGACGCACCAGATGAAATGACAAAAAAAAAATGTTGCAAATAATAAATATTTGTCTTATTGTTTGCGTATGTTCATATATATATTACATATAAAGCGAAGCAGCTAGAAAATAAGTTCCGAACACATGATAAAGTGCGAAAAATCCCTTTCACGAGAAATGTTGCTCTTGGAAAATGCGCAATACGCAAAATTTGTTCGACGTTAGGTTTGCTAACCGTCTTAAATGCATAATTATTTGTGATGAATGCCAATTAGAATGTGGTTGAATGAAAATGCTACGAGCATTGCACATTGCTACAGTGTTTCTGCTGATTACAAATGCGTACATTGCGAAAAATTATTTTCCATTATTTGTTCTGAGCGCATCGTATTTTTGCAATTAGCAATTTCTGTGGTTAATTTGTTATTTATTATTTATTTATTTTATTTTGATTTTAGTGCTTTTTGTGGTTGAACAACCGGTAACCTGCTGTTCTGCCCTCAGCTTGTAAGCGGACAAACAAGTTGTGTGCGCATGCGCGTTCTCAAGGTTCGTTTGCAGCCACTTTTGTCGCTGGGAAAGGTTAAATATTGGCAATTGAATACTTCCAACAGTCGCAAAGTTTTTTGACCGCACAGTCGACTGGAATAGCATGTGATTTTATTTGACTTTGAGGCAATCACTTGAAAAATTCAACAAAAATTGTCAATCAACGACATGCAATAAAATATTTGCTTGAAACAAATATTGGGAAAAAATGCTGCTGCACCCAAAAAAGAACAATAAAACCAGTTGAACGTTTCTTTCCATGCTAATATTACTCTAAAGTATCGGTTTTGGCAAACAACGAGTAGTGTTTACTTTCAAAGTGGTCTTGTTAACCGATTATTCGATATTGAAAAAATGCACAATTAAATTTTTTTAGATTTCGACAATCGTTTAGCTTTTGTTATGGCACGCTATTTGTGCTTGCTGGCTCAATCTACTTAACTTAGTGTTTGACTAGCCCATAAGCAAGCATTGCACTGTGGCAAACGAAGTGAACTCTGTTGCAATATTTTCCTCAAGGTACTGTTTCTTGCCTTCATGATGCATATTCATAAATAAATTTTATAAAAAGGTAAGCTGTCAAGCAACTTCGCCGTCTGTGTATTTAATTCACCTAAATAAATTATATTGATTTTATATTATTCATAAAATATCTAATTTATCACTTTGTTCTCCCTTTATTAAGACTAAGTTAGTAAGTGTAGCATGAAGTTAAGTTAGTTACAAGTACGAAATAAGTGGTTTTCTGGTTTAAGTAGGTGTATTATATTCTACACTCATAGTACACATGCATATTCATGTAAACGATAGTGGGCGTTGAAATATAGTCTTGCCCTTTTCTCAGCCTACTTGGCTCTGCATATTCATATGTTTATTTAAATATTAGATATCTAATTCTTGTAACTGTTCTTGTAACTATAAAATTGCATTTTGTAAATTTAAATAAACCCTATAAGATTTTTTTAAAAGTGTCTTATATAATTACATATATTTTTTTTATTTAATAGTTAATTTTTGTTTGTCGTGTTGCTTAGACATTAGTCAAAAATGTGTGAAGGCAGGACAATTGAAAGGTTTAACAAACAAATTTAAATAATGTTATTTGATATTGTAATCATATTAACCTTAACGACAGAATCAATATTTTGCATAAATTAGCCAATTTTATTTGTTTTACATACACACATATGCAAAATAATTAAAGTCGTTCTCTAATTTGTGGTTTTATTATTCAACTATTACCGTTTATTAAAACCACTAATGTGACACGATCACTAAAAAGCCTTATTGAAATGTTGTCAAATTATTAAAATGTTACTTTTGCTAACAAATCCCTGGAGAAACCGAGAAATTCTTCCATAAACAGGCACTAAAATGCTTAAACATTAATAGCGACTTTTGTCAACACCAAGAAATATCATTTGATTGCCAAGCAAATTCAATAAAATTGTCTATTTGGAGAAGATAAAAGTTTGAGTAGTAAAAAACAACAAAAAACTCAGCCAGCACTTGAAGTATAGCTACAAAGTAAACATGTGAACAATACGAGAATAGCATTTTTCACTACAGTACAGTACAATTAAACCAAGTGTGTAGGTGGTTGATTATTGAAAGCTGATGATATGACCACATGTGTATATGTATGTATGTATTTAACAAAGCCAAACTTAGAGTGATTAAGAATAACCACAGAGAATTTGATTTCAGAGCTATTTTTCTCTTGTAGCTGTAGGATCTTACCATAACTTCAGTGGTCTAAGTATTGGCGCGCTTAACGGCGCAATCAATATTTAAGATATTCTTTAATATTTTTTTACATATATTACATATATTACATATGTTAACATATTAAATTATTACATATATTAAATTATAAGCATAAATTAATTTGAAAATAGCACATATCGCACAATCAATGTACAAATTGAAGTTAGAGAAGCTCGAAACCGCTCACAATCAATAAATAACAACAATAGCAATGTAACGCCGCTAAAAGCCGTTTAGACGACCTTCACTATAATTTCACGGTTATCGTTCTCCGCTGACTAAGAGTGGCTTTTCAACATTATTGAATACATTTCAGATTAATTTTAGTTACAATACAAGATCTGTACAAGATTTGTTTATGCTTCGACGGCGGTGCCGAGAACAGTTCAATTTCAGTTGTGAGCGTCAGTGGAGCAGTTCGGTTCGGTTCGGTGCGACTGCCTTTGATTCGTTGATCTACGGCTAACCGGTGCGGGAGCGAGCATCAACGTGTTTTTATTAAATAAACACAACTCTTTGCGAGACACTTCGATCAAATTACATGCGGTGTTAAATTAACGGCACTTTATATGATTTATTGCCTCGAATTGCATTACGACAAATTACACGAGAATTCCAAGTGTGCAACGCGCCGCACTGTGCTGAGCATTTGATTGCCGCTCAATTGCTTTTAGTGTGAAAAATTGCTGCATTCATCAAGCGACTAGCAACTGGCAGGTGGGTGCGCGAAAACACTTATCACTTAAGTTGAAGATGGTGGCGGAAGTAAAGTTGAAATACAGTTAGATAAAGAGTGATGTGACAATCATTTTTATCAACAAAAAATGTGCGAAACATGTGAACATAAGTGGGGAATGGTTTTTTCGTTATCAAGCAATGGTTGCAAAAATACCCTAACGAGTTGCAATCGAACTAATTTCTTATTATTTGCTAAGTTATGCTATGTGTTTGCGCGTAGCTACTGAGCTTCGACTCACCTTCCGCACTCTATATTAAGCAAAGAAATTCGAAATTCGAAAAACTCCACAAATGGAAATATGATTCAAGGCTATGATTGCATATTAGAAACAATTTAGTAAACAATTACGGCTTAATTGTAATATTGCAGCAATTAATTTAATTTTATAAAATATCTGTATATAATATCTAACTACACAACTTGTTATTTGCGCCACATTAAACGAATTGATGTTTTCAAGATTTATTGCAACACGGATGAAATAGGTGCAGAAACGCAATTATTTTAAATATATATTTATATATATGAATATTTTCATATGTGATTTTTTGTTGAATACATGAGATGACTTTAAATACACTAAGAGTTTATAGTTGCATGTTTTTCAAAATTTCTATGTCATTGCCGAAAACTTTCTTTATGTTAATATAATTGCGCTTACTTCTCTGTTATATATTTGTCCGATATTATGTACTATTTGCGTGTGTTCATATAATGGTATTACATTCTACACTCATTATATTAACTTTTTTTTGTGTGCAATAAGTTGCTTTACTTCGTAATACCCCGTTCAAAATGAAGGGGTAGTTGAAATCAAAACTTAACAGTACAATTAGAAATTAAATGCTATCTTAATCTGCAAAACATCTCATTTATGTATTTAAACTAACGACAAGAATAAACGTGCACCTTTAATATGCGCAACACCTAAGCGGCCAACAGCTGTGCTGCATTCTAAGCAACACAAAAACAAAGCCGAACTCATGACATATGCTGCATAGTTAAACTTTAACTTTTTCACGTTGTCATTTTGCAATTGATTGCTGATTTTAGCGGAACTGCACTCCTTGTCACGTTCGCATGCGGCACGCATACAAATTGGCTGCAGCTGAACAAGTTCTGCTAAAGTGTTGCTGTTTATACGCTTTATTTCGCTTGTTTATTGCTGGCACTAGCTTTGAACTAATCACAGCTGTTCAGCGCTGATTTCGATTTGAATTTATTACGGTGCTTAGTGCCTTGTTACAATTAAATAAAACACCCACTTTTAACACATGCACCGCATGCATGTGTATGTGTGTGTGTGTGTGTGTGCTGTGCTGAAAAGTGCATTCATTAAATATGAGCAGCCGTATAACTCATACGCCTACGCGAACCCAGCGCCGTGGAGTGTGGTTAACAGGTGTCCGTTCAGCTCTCATTAGCATAAGTCGGCCGAGAGGCGGTGTGTTTGTGTCTGTGCAGTAGCATTATGTCATTAGTTATGCGCTTGGTATTTATAGCAGCTTAATTAAGTGTAGGCAAATATTTAATTGACAAAATGCTTGAAAATATTCTAATGACATTGCTTGGGTTTTTGTTTTTTTTTTTTTATTTTGTCTTTAATTCGAAAAGCGCAATGCCTATTAAAATTACAATTTAACTACTACTCAGCTGCGACACTAATGATGATGTATTTATCACTTAATTATTTAGTCGGTTGCATAGATTTGCGCTGACTAGGTTTATGCTGTTACGAGTATGTTGCTGCGAATTATTGCTTCTAAAAATGTTCAAGTATTTTGAAAGTTTCCTTATGCTGGCATTAAATGCATTGCATTCTAATTAGTTACTAATTGATGCAATTGTATGCTAATCGGATGCTGTGTATATAGCGCTCAGTACGTATATTATTGGGTTGTTCGGAAAGTCATTTCGTTTTTTCCCGCCAGAGGACTTAATTACGTTTTTTCGAAACTAACTTCACACTTAAGCCCCATAACCATTATATGTCATGAGAGCTGATATTGCAAGGCTTGTGTGTGAAAAAGTTCTATTAATTCTACCCAGTAGTTTTTGGTTGGTGCCTTTTTAAATATGGAGAGCAATAAGCAGCATTTTCGTCATATTTTACTTTTTAACTTCAAAAAAGGTAAAAATGCTGTCCAAGCGAGAAAAAAATTGACGGATGTGTATGGAGAAGGCGTGTTAACAGTACGCCAGTGCCAGAACTGGTTTGCAAAATTTCGATCCGGCAATTTTGATGTCGAAGATGCACCACGGTCTGGAAGGCCGGTCGAAGCTGACAAAGATGCGATAAAGGCATTAGTTGATGCAAATCGGCGAATCACCACACGAGAGATCGGTGAGAGGTTAAATTTGTCGAATTCAACTGTTTATGGCCATTTGAAAGGCATGGACTTAACCTCGAAGCTCGATGTGTGGGTGCCCCATGTCCTTACCGAGCGAAATTTGTGTCGTCGTGTTGACGCGTGTGATTCGCTCCTCAAACGTCTAGAAAATGATCCATTTTTGAAGCGGATTATTACTGGGGACGAAAAATGGGTTGTATACAACAATGTTAAACGCAAGAGGTCATGGAGCAGAAAAGATGAACCGGCTCAAAGCGTGTCAAAAGCCAACATTCACCAAAAAAAGGTGATGCTCTCCGTTTGGTGGGACGTCAAAGGAATCGTTTTTTTTGAGCTTTTGCCGGACAATACAACGATTAATTCAGAAGTCTATTGTCATCAGCTGGACAAATTGAATGATTCACTTAAAGAGAAGAGGCCCGAATTAATCAACAGGAAGGGTGTAGTGTTCCACCAGGATAATGCGAGACCTCACACAAGTTTGGTCACTCGCCAAAAACTTTTACAGCTTGAATGGGACGTACTGCAACATCCACCATATTTTCCAGATCTGGCGCCTTCCAAGATTGATAATCCAAGAGCTGAGCAAATATCACTGAACATTAAATGCATGATTCAGTCACTTTATGGTTGTGAGGTAATTCGAGTGTGGCACTAAAAATATTCACTTGCTGAATTAAAGTGTGTGCATTAATAGCTTTGTGCATAATTCGTGACTAACTAGCATCTGGCGTGATAGGTATCAGCGGAGACTCTACATATTTACCCCTCACATTTAAATGTTGTATAATGATTTATTAACTGTTTGATGCCATAGAATTTACATAATTTATTAAAGTAAATTAAAATAATTAATTGTATTATTGTAAATCAAATTATAGGGAGTTACGAACCGGAACATATCAAAGAAATATATTAATAAATATCTGTGCATATATATGTAAGTATTAAAAATGCGATATATATTTGTGTGAGCTTCTATTTTAACTCGTGTATACTACAGGCCTAAAATCTATTTTTTAAGTCGATAGCATTTGATTTATTTCATGAAAAGTTTACTTTTCTGTGCAGAAATCTATTCGAAGCTGACTGAGAATGGCTACTGCATTTAGACACCTTTAATATTTAGTCGGTTAGGGCGGCAACTGGAATAAAATGTATATCCTGTGTAATCCACTAATAACTACCCCATATTGCCCAATAATAATACTAAATACTCGGAAATAATGAGAAAGAAATGTGAAAGAAAGAAACCTTGTCATATCGCAATAATTTCACCGAATGTGACTTGTTGCACGGAACTTAAATACCCTACCAACAAAGCGACAAATTCTAACGTTTGCAGTTCAAGTAAGCCACGCACACACACACATTCAGTTTATGACTGCCAAATACATCAATTCCAACAATTTTCCGACTCACTGGCGTTGATAGTTTCGTTCGAAACATTTTTGGTAGCATACAAACACACATACACATGAATGTATAAGTGTGTGGGAAAACACCTATATGCAAATTCGACTCCCATTCACGTTAGATGCCATGACTGATATACAAATATGCACACATTTACCTTGCATATGCATATGGCATATGAATATGCCAGACACTTTCATACGAACACGCACAAGCACACATACATATAGTAGCAAGTTAGTGCATTGGTGTATTTTTAAGCCACTTCAATGACACAATATATGCACATGTCTAAAACACATAAACATGACATACATTAATACAAACATATTTATTGCACATCAATATTGCATGCTTCCGATTTGCTCGGCGCTACGAACCATAAAATAGAAATGTATGTTAACAAGCGCATAGAATAGAATATTGTGGAGCAACTATTGATTTATTTTTGCCAATTTTTCCGGTTGATCGACGATTTTGCATATACTGGGTGCATCATCTTTTATATAAACTTTGTTGGTTTTTTTTTTATTTGATTTTACATAACTTATTTGGTCTTTTTTTTTTTAGAATACAACAATAATTACGCCGATGCCTTTATTGGCCACAGCAAAATTCGTTGTTTTTGCTGATTTTACCCTCACTTTTCAAGCATCTAGTGCATCCAGTGGATTAGCGATGATTTAGGCACGAACATTTTCCCTTACTCGTCAAAGATCCGAAAATTTTATACTGTATTTGCTTGTTGGCCATAAAACGTCATGTCTACTAGCTCAATCGGCTAGTGAATGTCAAATCGTATCTTATATAAACATAAAAGTTGGCGCACCCTACACTATATATATTGACATAGTGGATGTGTGTTTTTATGCAGTGTAAATCTCTCCGCCACGCACTTCCAAACAAACAACACTTTTTTCCGTATTTTTCCACCGTTATGAATTCAATTTGGCATACTATCTCGCTTGTCGCCATATTTTATGTACGCGTAAGGATATGTCGATATGCATAGAATTTTCAACTTTCACGCGAATTAACAGTACATTTTATTTTGGCTTTTCTATTTGCTTTATTTATATTGAAATGAATTTTTTAAGGTTTAATATTTTTTGTTTTTAGTTCAGCGTTTGATCTACCCAACGTTTACCATTTGAGGGATTTCGCTTTTTCGTCGTCATCTAACTTCGTTTTGTGGCAACATTGCTGCAAAGCCAATAAACTAAAATATCTAAATGCAAATAATGCATATGCCATCGAAGTTAGTCAAATGAAAAACAATTTCATGGAATTGATTAGGGATTTAATTCTGTAATCCAACTGGAAACTGTAAATCTATTTATGGAATTACCTTTCTCAAAAAATATTTGAATATTTGAAATATTTAAAATGTACTTTATTGCAATGAAATACAAACATTTCAAATATAAATGCTAAAAAAGTAGTAAAAATAATTACTAATAAATATTAAAAATATGTTCTCAAATTCTGAAAATGCACACATATACACATATATTGCCACAAAGTAAGTATGCATTTTCCTTTTTTGATGTGTGCTTTTATGCACACACACACTCACATATCACTCATTCAATACGTGCTGCTATCGCCTGGCGCAAACGAAATCAATTGAGATGGCATTTGAATGCCACAGCGAGCATCAGGTGGAATTCCATGGATAGCGCCAAATTTTTAGATGCAGATGAGGTTGATCTCAGCACATATGATGCAGTTGACATGCCAGAGAAATGCACATTTGACGTTTTAGATGAAGCGTCTCGGTTTAGTTCAGAGTATGTGTAATACATGTGTGGGTTTTATAAGTATTTTTAATACACTTTCTCATTTTATACATGAGAGAATTGAACTGCGAAATACTTATTGTGCAATCACGTTTAGGTTATATTTGAAAATATCTACATATAAAATTTTAAAACTGAAATGCGTTGACCAAAACCTCCATTGTTTTGATTCATTCGAGGTGGTAACTTTCTCGACCTTCTTCCTGCAACAAAAGGGCATAGCTGCGTAAATAGAAACCCTTGAGTCCCTTAAATAATAAACGTGATTCGCTGGGTTGCTCTGAAACCACGCAGGCGTTATTATTATATTTTACTTCACGAAATGCATGACGCACGCCAAACGCATACGAACTAATTTTTGCACTTTGTAAGGAAATCCGTATACATATATCTGGGAGTATATTCTTATATGGCTCAACTATTTCCATGTTTTCTTTTTGTCATACGCAGTTAGAATATGAATGATGTTCGTCGTCTCTCTGTCATGAGTTTTAGCCGTATCGATTACAATGGTGGGTGCAGGAGGTCTCCGTCTGTTACAGTTTATTATTTTGTGATTTGTCACTTTTCTTCAATCCCTTTATGACAAAGCTCTCGTCTTGTTATATTTAAGTATATATGTGCGATACATACGCTTGGCTGCCTGAGTTATTATATCGCTTGTAATGTGATGGGCGAATTTGAATATCCGTATATCTTATGTTCGGGTTGTTGGTTTACATAGGGTTCGGTGCTCCTAATGCATATGAGATATTAAAAGGAGACTGAAAATATGTCAGAAATAGGGAAGACCACAAATATTCTAAGATTAAGGTCCAACTAAGAAAAACAAATTGTAATGTCATTTTACGCAAAACTTCCAAGATTTTTCTTAATAATTGGAAGCTATAAATCCTATAATTAATCAAAATATTGACTTGCAAAATTCATACACAAACATAAATATCAATTCATAAGCAACTTATATTTACCAAAATGGCCAATGAAGTTTGTTTACAACAATAACAATACAATACAGATACAAATACAATACAACAACAACAAGAATAAGTGCCAGAAGCCCACGTCTTTCTCACTTTTAAGTCGCGGTCGATTTGTAGAGTATATAAGTTCGTATGTCCAGCATCCATGCGATATATATGTATGTATATATGTCATACCAAACAGAATCGACACGCTAAATAGCATGGAAAATAAATATTGTATCAGTGTTTAAAAAAAATTTCATTTATAATAACATATTTCGGTTTCCTTCAGGAAACCTTCCTTTCAAAAAATTAAAAAATTTAAAAATTTTTAAATTTAATAGATTCCTCAAACATTAAATAAATATTAATTTGTACGTATATTTAGACTACACATACATTTGATCATTATTTTGGAAGTAAACTATGTTATGTGCGACCGGAATGCTCTTGACTGTTAATTCTTCAAATCAACGTTCTCTTTGAATAACATTTCATGGATAGTGTAAGGTGAGCGCAAGAAATCAGGGATATTTTTACAGTTCTCCTAAAATGTACGTGTACGCTCTCTCTCAACATATGTTAATTTTATATTCATAAAATAAGCATAACGAGAGCTTCAGCAGCGGTTTTTTAATTCAGTTGAACAACGCGACAATTATTTTGTTATTATTAAGGATGCTTTAATTTTGTAGGAAACAAAGGAATACAAATTTTTTCTACATTATTTTTTCTGCTTATTCAATTTTTTATTTATACATATCTTATACATCTTATACATATTTATCATACATATCTTCCACAATAATAATTTTTTTTAGTACATGCACTGCCAAAAAAACTTTGCCAAACGTTGAAGAATAAATCTTATAATAAACCACATATTTAACTAGGTATAAGCATTGGTGTTGATTAACTAATTCAAAAACTTGCTTCGTAGCAACGTTCTTACTCGCAAATGCCAGCAAAACTTCAAATTATCTGAAAATGTGTAAAGATGCTGATTACTAATTTGTATGGGTACATAAAAGACCCTATTGACACAATTTCTTGTAGCGAACGTGCGCACCCTTCACACTTAGGAGAATATATTTTATAGAATTTGCTATTCAATGAGAAATTAGATCAAATTCAGCGGTGAAAGCAGAGGGACAGACAGCTGAAGCACACTCACATGCATGTGTGTATCATTGCTAATGTATGTGTGTCTCAATTTAAAATCTTGTCTCTTATGTAAAATCCATAAAAATGCTACCAATACCACGATGCGCTGATACAGTCAATCAACGCTGATCAAATGAGCGTAAAGCGACGTAAAATATGCTAATGCTGATGCTGAAATGGATAAATACTTGTAAAGATTTTGCGGGAGAAGGAAGCAAAGATTGAAATTTGCTCATACATTTACTGCTGTTTCCACATACATATACACTTGAATACTTGAAGCATTCACTTGACGGTTTAATGGCTTCGTGTTCGTGTACGTGTAGGCGTTGATGTAAGTGAAGCGTAAGAAATTCGGAGATGGTGGTTTGAAAAGTCTTATATTCCATATTGCCAAAAACCAAACCAAATCATATGTATAAGAATGCAAGTGTAAATTCGTTGGTGTGTCTAAGCCAAGGATAGTCATGGTATTTGTACTTGGGGAGAAGGCATACACACACACACACGAACACACACTTATGAAAGCACATCTCAAGTGCAACAGTAAGAGCACTAGGGCAGCCAGGACAACAGCGATAAGCACCAGCGCGTGTTGCGTAAATTTGCCAGGTGAAATGTGCCGTGTGATGTGATATGATATGTTATATGGCATGTTGAGAAACATATTCAAAATAACCCAGACAATAAGGGATTGTGTGTAAATTGCATCAATAATCTCGCGTAAACATAAAATTTTCACTTTGCCACCTCAACATACGCTTTCCCTTAATGCATATGGCTGAAAAGTCGGAAATCACACGGCGTATGAGTAACATGTGTCGAAACGTGCTACTAGAACTTTGACCTCGTTCTACTCACGGTACTCCCGAATCAAGGAAATTCGTTTCGAATAAATTTCCGCCAAGTTCACACTCACACTCACATATTAATAGCAAATACCATTATAATTTGCGTATGTATGTGTGCGCTTATTTGTTTATGTTGATCCGATTTCAATAAATGCAATATTGTTAGATATTAACAGTTTTGGCTAATTAAGCACATATACACCTACACAAATATAGCACATGCGTATACGTTTAAGTAAAAATTTATTTCTGTACTTGATATTTTACGGTCCAGCTTAACTGTGTGCTGTGAAAAATCCACTTCGTTCGTATGTCCAGCATCCATGCGAGGGAGTGGGGGATTGAGCGGACACATTTTTCAGTCCACAGTTTTCATTTAAATTTTGGTTGTAGCCTTTTTTCCTGGAATTCTGTACACATATCTGCTAAATGTAGCTGAGTGCTTCTAAGCAAAAGTAAATTTGAGCGATTGGATTATATTCAGTATTTTTTTTTTAAACTGTGGAATTGATTTAAAAGTTTGTTCACCCAACTTTTCTCAATTTGTGCTGTGTTCTATTTTGCAAACATTTAATATTATATTTCCTTAACTTCCGCTTATTTATTTTTAACAAAAGTGAGTCGGTCACCATTTGGTCAAAGATATTTCGGTTAATACTTTTGTATATTTTGGATATATTTGGAAGTTTCCAAAGCCTTTTCTGGTAAGCTGTGAAGCACTTTTTTTGCAAATTTATAATTTTTACCAATCAATAATACCAACCAATAATAATTACAAATCTGAGTTAAATAGTATCTCATTTAATTTGGTTAATTCAAAATTGGTTGGCATTGTAATAAAAATTTCTTGAATACAATTTTTTCGCCCCAGCATTCTTAACGAACTACTCGTTTAAGTGTTAACTGAAAAAAACATTTCTATGCAAATTTTTAAACGCTTGCGCTAAAACGTGCATGAGGAATGATTTTAAAATATTTTTTACCCAAAAATATATGCTTTGGTTTGCACATATATGCATTTGCCCTTTCATATTCGCAGATTTTTCATTTTGACCACAAACTTTCCCCAAGTAAAGACAAACATTAAATTAAAATGGACTATTACATTAAACTTTGTTAGTTCTTTATTGCTGGCTCTGTATAAATTCTTTAGCGGATCCTCTTTGCGTTTTCCGTTTTCAGCCCTGTACATATAGCTGGTTGACTCTTGCTGACATTTGTGACCATTTTATTTAAGCGCCTTAAACTTTGTTTAAATCATTCATAATATTTTAAGTAGTGTTTGCTTTGTCCGTAAAAAGTTATGACTTATTATTTTAATGTTGGGAAAGTACAATATAAATGATGAAAGGAAATTAATTGCGGTATGAAAGTTATTTTACGTTGCACAAATGTAGTTTTATAGTTTATTATTAGTGTTGTTATAAATACTTTGCTTTACGTTATGTATGTTATGTTGTGCTATGCTGAGTTATGTTATGTCCTATGTTATGTAATTTAAAATATGTTATGAAAATATTATTCATAAAATATATTTTAGTGTATATTTCGTATTTTTATATATTTCCAAAGGAATATCCTTCATTTTTACGCACTTACGTAATTTTATACATATATTATTGCATTTACATATATATTAGTAAGTAAAAAATTGTTAATAGTTTCCGCAACTAAACTTAAATAACTCTATACAGTTTTGTATGCTTTTAACTAAATAAAACTAACCAACTAACTTATAACATGTTACTTACAATATTATAATGTTGTTTAACTTATTTGTTATAAATTCTATATCTATCAAATTCTATTTCATACAATATACAATAGTTAAAAAACTTAGCGACATCTCCCAATTTAATTCATCACAATGTTTTAAATATATTTTTATCCTTCGACAGAGGCGTAGTTGAAATACCCTCTATTAGTTCGAGCATTTTCTCTCGATTTGTTGACTTCATTTACAGCTTTCACAAAATATCTATTTAAATTGAATATGCTGCAATATTTCAACTCTACTAACCTACAAAATTTCTAATAGTTGAATTAGAAATCGCGTAATTTTTAGACTCTGTTTTATATGTAACAACAGAAATATGTTGACACCGTTATCAATTTTTCGACTCGTGTCCGTTCAAACTTCCATCACCATTTTGTATTTGCCACTGGTACTGGTCCACTGGTTTTTATCAGCATTTAACATTTTTGCAATGAAATTTGTGCGGAAATGTGATTAAATTATTTCAGAGATTTCTCATGCATGTGTGTGAACTTCATAAAATACTCTATTACTCGCGTAAACTTAAGTGTGTGCATGTATGTGCAATAAAAAATATTTCATGGTTATTGGCATGCAAATGTGCGAGTAAATGTGCTTGTATGCAGTTACATGCCGATCCAGTCTATGACTAAGTAGCCAGGCAATAGCTTGAACGGTATATAAGTCACATTGCAATGTGTTAGTGAGTGTATATGTGTGTGTTTGCTTTACTCGCTGCTATCAGCAGAATTTTGAACTTTTCGCAAACAATGCTTGCAGCTAAAATTCTTTTCACAACGCACTACTGGCACCAGTACAATGGTGTTCACTTTTGCACATTTCATTCGCACGGTTTTTTGAACTTTGTTTACAAATATTTTTGTTTGCAATTTTTTCTTTGACAGCGTTTTTTGCCTCATGACTTGTAGGCAATTGAGTCGATTACTGTAGCGTGCAGAAATTAAATGGCTGATTGGGTATATAAAGATCCACATTTGTGTGTGTATGTGTGTATGTGTGTATGTGAATGTGTGTTTTGGCGTTTGCTATTCACTTCGCGCCGCAGTGTCTCTACGTCTTTTACGAAACGACATTTTAATAGCTTTACTGGCCGCGTGTCGGAAAAAGCACACACTCTCACATACACACGCACACGCGAAGATAAACTCATGGCACATAAATGCTTGTTTACACATGCAGCACTTTTGAATTTATTTACGGCACAAAGGGTTGTGTGCGGCATATTTGCAATTGTTGTTGTATGCTCTTACTTTTATTATATGCCTGAAAATTGTCAAATTTTGCGATAACAAGCATGAAGTGAATTTTATGGCACAAAAACGCAAATCATTTCTGTATTTGATGATGCGTTGCTAAAGACTTCATTAATTGCATTCGTATTCACATATATGAGCTCAACAAAATTTTTACCATCGTTAAAGAGTCTCATGTCGGCAAAGGGTCACTAATTATGTTAAAATTACAAAGCGAAATATAGAGACACGTAGCCTTTTAAAATGCTATATATAAAAAGCTTCAAGTCAGTGAAATTTATTTGATACGTTTCCATCTGATGTTAATATACCTAACCCCAAATAGTTAAGAGGAATTGTGTTCGAGTAATTTGAGGCACACATATTTGTAGGTATGAAATTGTTCTATTTAGAATTATGTATTGAATACCAAATCAAAAACATCAAAACAACAAACAAATATAAATTTTAAAAATTCTCAGAGCTCAAAAAGCTGACGCTAATAACTTTCACTTCAACCATATGTTCACTCAAAATTAGCTTCACTGATTGAAATTAGGCGCAGAGGCCATGAACATGGCCGCCGCCGCAACCACAAATGCAAATGACCCACATGTCACCACTTAAATGATATGCGAATTTCCCAATTGGCCGGCATTTATGGGGCATAGGTGGGTTCGGACTGTCGCGGACAGACATGGATTTAGCTTTAAATTAACCAATTAGCGGGAAGGCTATATTTATATTCCTGTGGAACCTGCAATTTTGTACGATTGTAAATATAGCAATTTTCGATTACCTGCCGCTCTGTGAAGAATTTGCATAAAAATAGTTGAAATTTGTTAGTGAGTTTATTGCATGAATACTCTTTTGATTGATTGATGCCAGCGTGCTTATATTTGCACGAAATTCATTTATATATACATATACATTTGTATGGCTGTAAAAATACACATGCGTGGCATAATCAGATGATTAAATAGGTGATTTATCGCCGAAAATTATTTATGGATTGCGTGTGGCATGTGAGCCTCGGTGTTACTCTCGAAATGATATCATTATGCTGCGGCTAACACTATGAACTTAAATTGTATTAAAATTTAACGATTTAATTGAAATTCACTGAAATTCATTGAAAGCACATTTTGTGTAAACAAATATATTATCACTAAATAAATTACTTTGAATGTGCGGTAAGGAGTGCATAAATAAAACGGCTCAATGACAACAGCTGCTGCATTTGAAAATCTCCAGAGCAGCAGGTTGAAGGCGGTAAATTAAGCGAGATAATCAATAATTTATGTTGCATACCAAATCTAATACCAAATTTAACTAAATTACATCAAACGATACGATTATACAAATTTATAGTTCTACGCCGCATTGTTTACAAATTGCACTGCCTGAGCTGCAGACACAAAAGCGTAATAATAAAACAAAAAAAAAAAAAAACAATAAAGAAATGTGCCATCAGTGTAATATATTGCTGGTCATAAAATAAAAGGTCACCGCAAGACATGCAAAGTATTGAGGCGTGCAATAACTTAACGGCCTTAGCGACGGCAACAGCACCAGCGACGGCTGTGTCCAATAAACCCGAATTGCGTCGCCCGTCGCCATCACTCATACGCCCGGGCGACGCGTCACGAATCACATGCATCGGCAAGCAGGAACTAGAAGGCATTTTAAAGTTTGAAAATCTTAGCAAAGTTGCATACACAATTTTGATTTCAATCTGTCATAACGGTACAGCTGACAGCTGACACACAACGTTGGCGAGGGCAGTCACGTCTCTCTATTGGCATCAACGCTCGACGGTTTCAATAACTTTGTGTTAAAGTGAGTTAGGCAGCAGATTCAATGCAAGCACTTGTATGGACTATTAGTGCCAGATATAATGTTCAAGAGAAGAATGTCAAGCGAATGCTGCAAAGCGAAATTAATTTCATTTTTTTATTTCTTGGTTAGGAAGTATATGTATATGCGCAGACTATTGGCACAAAGCGCTCTAAGAAAACAAACGAACGAGAAAAGCAATTCTTCTCTGAAACCGCCCCAATCATTCTTTGCTTTGCCTTGCTTGAAGTCGATGACATCGCTAACACATGAAACAATTTGTAAGTTACGCAGAGTATCATTTGCTTAAGCACAACAAATTTTCGCTTCCAAGCAACTTTTTCGCTTACAAATCGCTGGCAGACTTCGTGGTCATTAGCGTGATGATATCCAAAAGCTAATTGTTGCATATGCTATTATTCTCGCATTTCTTGCCTCCCTTCGACAACTAAACAAACTCCCTATCTCTGTCGCTAACTCCCTTTTTCTCTTTCAATCCACGTCCTTTCTCGGCACCATATTTAACTACAAAATGACTGATCTAATGTTAATTACTATTTAGCCAGTATGTGTTATTTGTTTGGAATCGTGCAATAGCGAATAGAGCTGCTTAGCAATATATGTGGCACAAATGTATAAGTGCATGTGTCAACTCAACATATCAGTTTCAACTTGGTAAATTTATGATAATGGGTAAATATTTGTATGCATTTCAGCATCGGTGTATGGATATGTGTGTGCGTGTGTGTGTTTGCTAACTAATTTGTTAAATTTTCCCATTAAACGCACACAAACTTGCTCTCAATTTCTTGTTGCCGCTTATTTTCTTAAATTGTTTCTTTGGCCCGCAGCTGCTGCCACAAGCATGAACGCATCTGTAAATATACATTATATTTACATATATGTATGTTTGTCGGCGGCTTTGATTGATTGCGCTCAGGCATTGATGCGCGCACTCTGTTTGACTCCACACTCAGCGGAGTTGCACGCATATATAGCAGGGAGTGTGCGTGCTGATTTGTAATGAAAAAGTGAGTAGCTAGCTCTGCTCCTAAATCAGCAGAAATACATTTTGAATTATCGCTTCCCTTACGAGCCAAATTGTGCTTTTAAATACCACAATAAATTAAAGTTGATATCGAATTTCAAGCTTCCATTTGCATATATTTGTAGATCAGATGATTACTACTTTTTCTATTAAGCACCTTCCTGGTACTAGTACATAAATGACAAAAACAAAAAATTATATTATTTCAACAACAAAAACCTATAGATATCATATATGTTCATTTCTGCACTCCATTGGTCTTCATAATGGCCACTTATTCGTAAAAATTTCTATATAAAAGTATGAAAAATAAAAATAATTGATAACCACAATTATATAACATACATATAGTATAAATAATTAATTGACTAATACATGAATATCATTTGTACTTACTGTTGAACTCTATCTCTTTTGTAATCTGTCATGAACAGGCGCTCAAATTATGGAAGGTAATTAAATCCAGAAGAGTGGAAGGCATGAAGAAGACATGCGTCAAACAATGTACACTAGTTGATGGCAATGAAACAATGGTCATTCAGCACCATTGTTGAAATTTGCTGGAAACACATAATTTGCAAAAAATTGTATGACAATATATCACCCTTCAAATTTATTAAAAATAAAAAATTTTGTGTGTAAAAAATTGTATTTTTGTAAATAAATATATATAATCCATATTTTTTACCTCTATATTGCTATTTGAGTTTGCGCAACAACAGCAAAAAAGCGTTCTTTGAACGTTTCCACCGAAGTTTTTAAACACTTTTGATTAATTGCCGCAACCAAGCCCAATATGTCAGTGGCACGTGAACGACTCCGCTTAACGATGGAATTTATTAATGCAAGCAATAGCAAAGTAAGTTCTTAATAAAGAGAAATTTGGGGAGTAAATAGGTCGCTAAGATACTGAAGACTGAAGTTGGGAGCATATTTAAAAAAAAAACACAAAAAAAAAAAACGGAACAGAAGTTAACTTCGCAAAATGTGATCTTGTAATTTATTATCGCAAATAGGCTACCGGGTTTATTGTGTATATACATAAATACACATATAAATGGCAGATAACTCTCAGGCGCCTAAAAGTAGACTACCATACAGCCAATTCGATTACCTATACATTGTTATATTTATTGACTGATTTGTTAACACCACAACCAACATTAAATGTCTCAAGTGAGCTGCCGCTACAGCACAACAGCAACAACAATGACCTCTAGCAAACGCACACGCACACAAATATACACCTACAGCCAATTACTGTGCTCCTTAATAGCAATTGTCGGGAATTAAATCGACTAAATGAGCGTGAGTGTGCTTCTATACGAGTACGCACAACTAAACATGTACTTCTGTATGTGTGTGTGTGCGAAACATGTGGTTTTTATATACAAACAAATTAACTCAGAATTTCGTCTTATTTACTTAGAGCTTTTGCTTATACAACTACACACACATCGTGTGGGGCACACACCCGTTTGAATATACGTTGCTCACGCTGCCCCTCACCTCACTGCGCCAACACTTTACTCATCGAGCCAAGCAATTTGCGGCCAACACATATTTGAAGTCAGTGTGGTGTGTGCCTTTGATTGTAAGCGAAGATGTTACACCTTGCCACACACTGTTCGGTTTATTTCCGAACATTCATTCAATAGGAAACCAAGAAACCTCAAAAGCACACAGATTGCCTTCACTTTGTTTTTAATTTCGTGCAATTGTAAAAGTTAATTGCAAATCAGGACTCTTAAGGAAAACACTTGCGGTGCGGAATACGAATATCTTAATTCCAGAGGCAACATGTTGCACAATGGAATGGAATTGCCAGAAGATTTCGATTTGGCTTTACTTTTAAAAATCGAAAGTTTTGAAGGGTTCGATGAAAGATCTCGATTAAATTACAGTCAAAAAAAGGGCCAACTCACACTTGTCTAAAGAAATTTATCTTGTGTTTGGAATAACTAACATAAATATATCTAAGCATCAGTGAGTCACATGACATAATAAGTGACACACCACAAAAGTTCAATTACATAATAATTTCGTGGTTGATAGAGCTGTTAAATTCAGTAAGCATCGCTTAATCGATTAACCAGTTAACTTAACCGAATTCTGCCAACATTCGAAAAAGAATGGAAGATGGAGTGAAACCGATATCAATTCTGCAACTATTTTGCTTATTTCAAAACAAAAGAAGTACAAATGTATTTAATGGCTTGATAAGGGTCAATGTCATATTCTTCCGACTTATTCTAATATTTAAGATGATACTGATAGATGTAGCGGAATTCATGAGAAATGGACCACAGACTCATAATTTCTCACAAGTAATTTATTTTGCAATATTATATATAAAATGTTTCGAAAAATACTTCTGTTCAAGATATTTTAGGAAATAATTGTAATTTATTTAAGCATTCTAAGCAACGACTTTTGTCATTATATTACGACATTATATTTATATTTGCCCCTTGGAAATGCCGCATTAATTTTTGGCTCGCTTATTTTTGCTTTTTTCCTTTTATCTACTTCCAACAGGCACAGGAGTAATTATCCATCCTCATGGGCAATTTGACTTCTTCGAGCGCCACAGCGATGGACATTAATCCCAGAATGGCTGACAATGAAAATCGCAATCACAGGCACAGCTACAATGTCACCGATCAACACAGCGATGACGAATCGTCCAATAATCATAATAGCAGTCTCAGCAACGGCAACAACAACAATACAAGCAACATAATAATCACACTGCATAATGGTTTGAGTAACGGTAATGGCATTGGGAATTCGAATGTCGATATAAATGGCAGCACTGTGCCCGGCAATGGCAATGAGAACGGTACAGCCAAAGTGCCAGCGCGTACATACGAGCCACGCGAAAGGCATATCATCACGAAGAATGTCATTGTTATTGGTCTAGCGTTTATGATACACTTCACAGCATTCCATGGCACTTCGAATCTGCAGAGTTCGGTGAATTCGGACAAGGCGTTGGGCACCACAACGCTCGCTGTCATTTATGGCTCGCTGATTTTATCCAATATTTTTCTACCCATGACAGTTATAAGGTGAGTAAGCACGTATGGCTGTGTGTATGTATGTGTGTAGCACATAGTTGATGCGTAGTAGAGTCGTAATTATTACTATTTGTTGAATTAAAGCAGTACATTTGCGACTTGAGTGTGATTGCGCTTTAGGCATACACACATATAAATGCAAACATAAATCATATATACATACATACACACATACATATACATAAATTTACATAGTTAACGTGTGTGGCAAAGTAATGAAATTTAATTGCCTGAACACGGCAGCGCTCGTATACAAAGCAAAATGTGATGCGAAAGTTCCCAAGTAGAAACCAAATAATAACAGTTAAATAATAAAATTCGCTTTAAAAAGTAATTAACTTTCGAATTGCTAATTGAACAAAATATTATTGCGTTTTCTAGCCACATTTTCAATGCACACAATTTTAATTGAAATGAAAGGCAGACAATTGTAATCAATAAATAATGTCGAAAGTTTCCTTTCTTTTGTAATTTATGCAGTCGGAAATGTAGGCACTTCCTTCTCTTGTCCTTGATTTATGTTGGATAACAATTTAAGAAAATAAAAACATTATTGTTTGCTTGTTTGTGTACATTTATTTTTATAGCAAGCTTTTAAAGCAGTAAACGTAGTAATTTAGCTGACCTTCATTACAGAAAACTGATTGCAGAGAGCAAAGCGACACGAATTAATTGGACTGGCTAATATCATACGAAATTTTGGTATTCTCCTCCAGTTTATTTAATGAGCTTATAGCTTATTTAATGAACTTTTATTAAAAAAAAAATCACTCGACTTCTATTAGAACTACTTAAGTGACACATATGTTCACTAAATTTTATTAATATAAGACACTTCGGTATACTTTATTAAAAGTTCAAATTACGAAACACTAATTGGTTAGTGAAATTCAATTAGACATTACAATATCCATGCTTGCCTTCACTACAGCCAATTGTGTTTGCCCATTCCTCTTCCTTACCCTTCGGCATATTAATTTATTGTCCTGAATTTCCTATTGAATTACAATAACAATAAATCTTAACACATGTATAAGGGGGCTGAAGCGAAAGCCTTTAAAGATAAGTTTATTACATGCTAAGTCAAGCAGATACTGAGAGAGCAATTCAACAAAGCTTTGTTAGCTTAGACTAAGATTAAAATTAGATGCAATTTGCGTTTTCACTTAAGTACTAATATTGATATTAATAATTGCTTTTAGTGAAGCAAAAACAATTGGTATTAATTAAGTAAAAAATATGTATGTAAAGTAGAAATTAAAGCAAATTTTATGCAAATATCGATTTAAACAAATGTATAAAATTATACAGTGAAAAACAAAAACTCAATAAAAGTAATCATACAGTAATTATGAAGATTTTCCTATAAGCAAAATAAAAGAAAATCAGTTAAAGGAAACTAAAAGTTTAAAATTAAATAAATGAAAGCATTAAAACTAACAAAAAATTGCGCAAACCACTGCTGGCAATACTCCATAATTACTAGTTGAATCCCCGCCGCTAAAAATTAAATACAACATAGCTCAACATAGGCCCATAAAAGCTACACGAGTATACGGGTGCTCTCCACAAGCCTTACGCTATGGCTTTCATTGCAACAACAATGTTTAGTCTCACTCATTCCATATAGCAATCTGGAAGTCTTGTATTGCTTTTTTAATAATTTTTATTTGTTGATACAGCTGTTATGCGCCCATGAAAGCGCCATGAAACAGCAGTAGGAGGTTATATTCATATTCGCATGCACACACACACACACACATGCACACACACCCACACACTTGGAATGTTCGCCTGCTAAGTCTGCTGGGTGTGTAAGCAGGCGCGCACAACTCAGAGGGTCAAACTATGCTTCAGCTAATATAACGGAACTATTACGAATCGGCCCCCTTCGGCACACTGGGCCGTTATTCAACAATTCGTGCACATAGCTGAAACTTTGTTTGTCTGTTTGCATATTAGCCTTGCTGTTGTTGTTCGCAAGTATTTAGTTGTTTTGTTTTGTTGCCGATACGCGTTGTTATTGTGTGGGGCGCATGTCTTCAATTGTTTACAGAAAAAGTGCAAGCATGTAATCGTAAATTGTAGGGCCAATATTAATATGAGGCAATATTGTATGGAGGGCCCAGCTGGCGCGTTAGGTTGGATTGCATGCATTTTGTTTTTGTTCGTGGGTGAGCTCAAAAAAATTCTAGATAAATGCTAAGTTAATTTGCTCAGTACTTTCCAATGAGGATTGAGGTTGCTCCCAAGGGGCAGACATTTTTTTACAGTTGAAAGATGATCTCAAATAAAATTATGTTTACTTTATGGAACCGTTGATATCCTTTTGTCTTCTCATGCCCCATGTTTGTACATTCAGATATCAAAGAGTCGAAACAAATTAGGTCGGAGCAGTTTAAGACTTCTTAGCCATAACTAGTTTAACTTTGAGGAAGAGAGGATCGTAGAAGAAGAACGGTGTCCCATAAGCCGGCTCGATATGGCACTTGTAGATAAACTTTACTTCGGATACTTGTAGTTTTCGTTTGTAAGGTTCAGCTTAATTATGAGAGCTTCTTTAATTAAGAATCGGATGATCAGCCATATTCATCACTCAACTATTATTATGAATATTTATATATAGTAAATAATAATAAAATATATGTGAACACTACATCAGTGGCATACATTGTAATGAAAGAGTATTTTTAGATGGTTTGGCTGTCACCTGACCATGGCTTTGTCATTCTTCGCCTATATGCCCTTTATTGCTGCGCAATTTTATCCACGCTTTGAGACACTTATACCAGCAGGTATCTATTTCTCAATCTATTACATAGAAAATCTAAAATTTCTGGCGTAATCCCTATAGGTTTAATGGTTGGCTTTGGCGGTGGACCCTTGTGGTGCTCAAAGTGTACTTACCTCTCAACAGTCGCCGAGGCTCTGACTAAAGTGCGTTCCAACGAGTCGCGCAAGGATGTTAATACCGTTAAATTCTTTGGACTCTTCTTTATTTTCTACCAAATGGCACAGGTTTGGGGGAATTTGATATCTTCTTCAGGTGATTATAAAATTTTAGAATATTTTCTCTATATTTCCCAACAACTTTCTCATTTTCTCTATTTCTATCTCTCTCTCACTTTCTCTTTACAGTATTATCTTTCACTTCTTCTGCTGTCACAGAGGTGAATGCCACATTCGAGGCACTTGTGACGCCTCCACCCTCGGAAAGTCGTGTAGGTGAGATCTGTGGTGCGCGCTTTTGTCCAGGTATTGGTGCTGAGGCGAATCCGAATTTGACCCCACCCGAACCGGCGAAAATCCAACTGCTCACCTCTATCTTCCTCATTTGCATGGCCATAGCTGTAGTGCTAATGCTTTTCGGCGTCAACTCGCTGAAACGGTAAAGGAATGTTCTGTTTGTAGGTATCCACGTCTCCTAAATGCTCGCTCCTCACTTTACAGTTACGGCGTTCGCCGCAATGACTCTGGTGACGGCTTGTCTGGTTTGCGCTTGCTCACCGTCACAATAAATTTGTTGCGCAAGCGTCGCCAACTACTCATTTTACCAATCACAATGTTTATTGGCTTGGAGGAAGCCTTCTTGGCGGTGGACTATACGCGCGTGAGCAATGAATGCCTCTATTACTAGCAATTTTGCAATGGATTTATACATATTTAGTCTCTCAACTCTTTCAGTCCTTTGTCGCCTGCGGTTGGGGCATTTCGAATATTGGTTTCGCCATGATTTGCTTTGGCGTTGCAAATGCCATCGCTGCGGGCATAGCTGGCGCTCTGGTCGAGAAATTGGGCCGCATCACACTGTTCGTCGCTTGTGCGCTGCTGAACGCCTCGCTCTTCATCTATATGTTTCTCTATGAGGCGCGCGAGGGTGATTATGTCATGTATTGCGCATTCGCCGCGATTTGGGGTATTTGCGATGGCGTGTGGTTGGTCGTGGTGAATGGTGAGTTTGGTTGTTGTCTCTGCTAAATAAACACTGCTGATACATATTTCTTATCTCTATTTTGCAGCATTTTATGGCATTCTCTTTCCGAACCACCTCATCGCTGGCTACAGTAATTTCCGGCTGTGGGAATCGACTGGTTCTGTTATTGGCTACATAATCAGTTCACAGTTGTGTACATCCACAAAGTTGGCGATACTGCTCTGTGTGCTGGGCATCGGAAGTGCAGGGTGAGTTCTTGGGAAGACACAAATGTATCTTTGATAAAAGTGCTATTGCGATTGGTAATGTTAAAAGGCACATAGTATGCCCAGAGAACTTAGAAGAAGTTTTTATAAGTAGTCTGGTATGCCTACAGGTGGATTTTACCAGAGAACTTACAACTGTGAACTAGAAATGTTTTTGTAATTTTTTTTACTATGAATTTCGGCGTCGGTTTAAACTTTAAAAAATATTGTTTTTGTTGTCAGCATGTAGTTTTTTTCTGAAGGTTAGTCCAAGTGAATAATCTGAGGAATGTAAATACGTAGACTTTTATTCGTATGTATGTAAATTCGTAAGCACATATTTATATGCATGCATAGCGAAATAAAAGCACATGTGCTTATATAGATATACATATGTATATATCGAAAATGTGGCCCAATCGTATACTCATATTTAATTAAATTCTTAAACATCTATGCGGCTGTACATATGAACGCAGACACCTCAATATAAAATTTTTAAAAGATGATAGCATATATTTGCTTAAAATTTAAATAATTAATTTTTAAAATAATAAATATTGGGATATCAAGGACAAGAAAATTGTCGTCGCCAAATCAATGCTTATTCGACTCCTTAATGGCGTCATATGTATAAATTATTTATATGAATGTTTCAAATATTTTTTATTAATAATGCTTTTCATTCATAGTTGAGCATAGATTGAATTAAAATAAAATATAAAAATTTTTATGGAATTTAAAAAATTCACATAGCAAATGTGCTATTTGCATTCTCTGGTTCCCTCATCCCAATTCCCTGGTTAAGAATGTTAAGAACAGAAAATGCGTAATTTCTACAGAAAGCAGATTCTCTTCTGCTAAAATCAAAACAATGTTAATTTATCATGAGGTGATTTCTCTCGTTGTGAGGTGAATTCCCCCGTTGAAATTTTTCAGAGTTTCGCTGTCGAATCTGCACCTTCTCTGTGTTTATAAGTTCTCTGATTTTACTATGTGAAGCAGTTCAAGCTTTATGAAATTCAGCATATTATTTTGATTCCGTATGTTCCTTTATTTATTTATTTTTGTTTATATCCAGCTTTTATACGGTAAAAAAGGACGCCTTTGAACTATATCTATCAAAACATATAAGAATTCGAGATCGAAAAGGCAAGGTGGTATATTTAAAAACTGATATATATATGCCGCACGCCTGATCGTCCATTCTCTCTCCATAAATTTAAGAAACAACGCCCGTGGGTAGGCTAAATTTTATATAAATTTAATCTTCAGTTAAAATACAGTTTCAAAACTAATTTTATTGATTTGAATGAATTTTAGGTTTGAATAAATACGCTTTATTTTACGGTTTTTTTTTATTATATTGTTTTGCTTATAATATTAAGTTCTATTATTATTACTTACATTCGAAAATTTTCTTTTCTTCAGTTATGGCATCACCGAGTATCGCCTACGCAGAAAGCAAAAAGCTCTGGAGCTTATGTTAAGTGATTGAAAAAGCTACCTACGTGTTGTTTTACATGTGCATTTGTATTTTAGTGATAAGGAAGAACGATTGTGTTAAACATTTTTAGAATAAAGAACATAGAAATGAAAGTTTTTATTTTAATAAAAATAATTTTACAATGAATTAAGAGTTGTTCATATAGAATGGAATTTTGTTTTGTTTTTGGTATAGGGATTGTAGCAATTTAGAATTTTTAATGATACTGCTGTGGTAATAGTCTTTGGTCGAATACAAATACAGGACCTTTCCGATTGTTGCAGTACCTAACAAATTCGCACCCATGAGTGCTTGAATAAAACTCCATTTTCCGTTTATATTCTTGATTTTGGTTTTTTATTACAATCCATTTAAATAAGTTCACGCATACACACGTATTTCATTACTTCATTACTTCATTATTTAGTTATTTTAATGTTAGTACATTTTGGGGTCTTTCATTTTAATTTAATGCAGCTATGCACAACGTAACATAACTACTTACTTATAAATTAAACTTAATTAGATTAATCATATTTATGTTAATTTTTTCCTTATTATCATTTTTCGTTTGTCTAATTACAAGTATTTCTCTAACTCTAGTGCCATGCGGTCGACGCTTACTTCTTAATAGTACGCTTTGCTTTAAATTTAAACCGTTATATTGATATTTCTCATTAAAATTACATAATTAATACCGTATTTTATGTGGATAGCATTTCTGTTAGTACGATACAGCTATGTTAGTTATTTATGTTAATTTCTTATAAACTTTTTAAACACTTATTGATTATGCGCCGAATTATTAAATATTGCTAGTGAAAATAAATATTTCATAATAAAATGTTGTTGTTTCATAATAAAATTTCATAATAAATATAAAGTTTTAAATAATATATACTCTTAAAAATAATAAAATATTAAGCAAAGAAAATTATTGTAATAAAGGTCATATTTATATAAATTTATAATTATGCTCAACAAATTTGAATTTTATAAAATTTAAAATGGCAGACTATTATCTAATAAAAATTAAATAAAAATCATACAAGAGTTTCAAACAAAATTTTTTTTTTGCCATTTTCTAGTACTTCATATAATTTACTTGTTATCGCCCTATACTTTGTAAATGGAGATGAATTTATATATATAAATAATTAATTATATAAAGAAAGAAAGCAGAAGCGATTTAATTATACTGAGAGCTATAAAATTTCAGTTTTAACAAAATTAAATAAAGTGTTAACGAAGTTATATTGATTTATTGCAGATATAATACACACACTTAACATCTTAGCAGCTTACCTTACAGCCTAGGATTTTAACGTGCTTTTAGTTTGCTATTCGTATACAATGTTTAGTTGGACTAATTTAATTGGTTGCTAATATTTATTTATATTTTACTTATGTCACTTCTTTATAATACATACAAATAAACATAAACATTATTGTATAGACTGTTTACAGACTGTTTGTAGACTGTTACTGTATACATATACATATATGACACACCATTTACAATGTCATGGCCTAGTTGATTTAATTTTTTATTATTTTCCAATTTAATATACTTCTTTGCATTTATTTATAACCAAGCGCAGCACACATTTGCTAAACTAACGGTGTCTATTGAGTGAGGGCATTTCAAAAAACAAAAAATTCTCGGTAAATATACACCACGTTATTAGCGAATATGCGCTGCGCACGTGTTGCTATTGCATTTTATATACCAAATATTTACAGTTGTATTCGACGTGATTCATTTGTGATCCGCTTGATTACATCTAGTGTGGCTATCACATTTCTTATACGCACACAATTCATATAAATATATTTCGAAATATACAATACAACCCTCCGCATATATACTTTATTACATACTGTTGCGACATCGTAGGAGGAAAGTGTGAAACACTATACTTTATTCTTACTTAATTTAATTTTTCGTAGGTCAAACATATCTTCGTAGCTATAAAAATGGGCTATACAATATGTTCTGTCTTTTTGAACTTAAAAGCGATTGTGTTGTTGCCTTAGTTTAGTAGAAATCAATAGCTAGCCATTGGAGTATTGAGTGTTGCCGTGCTTAAGTTATGTAATTACTCTACAAAATTATATATTTAATGCATATAAATAATGATTACTTGCATGCTGCTGCGACAAATTGGAATAAATGCTAAATTAATTTGCAGTTTGCGGCGCAATGTTGTGTTTCAAAGACTGTCAAGCGCACAATTTACACTGTGTATTTTATAATCTGAAATTATTGGCTTGCCAAGGTCAGAAGTTTTCATGCGAGACATTTCAACAGCGCTGCTTCTTCACTCATTTGCGGCTGCTGCAGTATTTAGACTCTCCGTCCTCGCCTTTAGCATTTAAAATGATCGCTGAAAGTGGTCGAAGGGCATGCCTTCCTACACCATCCCTTTGGACATCATGCGCACCGTGTTCTTCAAGGCCTGTCGTTTGTTACAAAACCAAATGCGTATCACCTCGCGCTCATAGCCTAATTGGTGCGCCAAACCGGTGATTTCGGTGCCTAAAGTTGGGAGAGAAGAGAGAAAACAGTTAGCAACAGCTCCGCTGGTAAGTTACTGGAGAAATGCCATTTTCGAAATTACCACTCACCCGATGGATGTGTGTTGCGCTCGAAGTGGGCGTTCAGCAATTCCAGAGCTTGCGGCGTGAACGATGTGCGTCGCTTGCGTTTCTTCGACGGCTCCACGCCAATGTAGTCGGTTAGGTGGTTCTGGCCAGATTTGTAGCGGTTCCAGTGACTATATCGGTGGGTTTAAAAGAGTAAATTCATATATTAGTAAAGAACGAGTTCAGGCTTGAGATCGTCGACGTGTGGAACTTCTCCCATACTCTCACCTCTCTTCAGCCTCCTTCATCCAGCGCTCTAAAACTGGCTTGATTTTCTGCGCACTCTTCGGCGTTATGTCCAACTTTTCAAACCTATGCAAAGAGGGTGTGGAGAGTGGTCATTATAAGAGAAAGGCGAGAATTAGTAAAATTTAATTTTTCTCTTTTTCAAAGCTACAATTGTATGTGGGTGTGTGTTTGTGTGTTAAGTATGCGCAAGTAGACTGTTAGAACTAACTGTGGAAGATTTAAGTGCCAGGACATTGTCAAATGTGCTAAAAGCGAGCAAATAAGTAAATTCATAAAATATGGTTTCAACGCCGCGACAATATTTTATTTGACATATTTTCTTATTTATTTATTGTTGGAGTAAAAAAACTTTGGCAATGCCCTGGCCAATAAGCAATGATTTGAGAATATAAAAATAATAATGAATGAATGAAATGCGTTTGTCAGCGGCAAGCGGTGAGCGGTGAACGGCGAACGGAAAGCAAATTAATAAACAATTCTACAGCGCATACTTAGACATAATAATTTGTTTGTTGTTGTTGTATTAGTAGTTGTTTATGTATGTAATTGAACTGCAATTTGTTAGTCTACAATCTACTTTTGTTAGCTAAATACTCATACGGCTAAGTTTCTAAGTTTGTAAGTTTCTAAATTTCAATTCTTTTATGTTTCGTTGTTAGGCGTGTTCTTTCTTAGTTCTTAGTGTGTGTTATTAGTTTGGGGCACGTACATGTTCTGCTGCTGCGATGACAATTGGGCGGCGTACATCTGTGCGGCGAGTGCACTGTTGCATTTGTTTTTGTAATTAATTTCATTTACATTGTTTTTTTTTCGTAGCAGAAAAGTATAAAATAAATAAATATATATTTCAATTTAGTTGTTTGTTTCTCAAAATCTGTGGGGATTTATTTTGTGTAAGCTTGAAATCAGATTATGCTTAAATGTCCTGGCACAGTAAAAATTCCAAAGAGTTTTCAGAACACAAACACAACCATTTTCGAACAACGAACATACATATCTAAACTTGCCAAATAAATTATGAAAACTCAATAAATGTTCAGTAATTCCTTTGGCTTCTTATATTTGAGTTTTTTTCGTATAACAAATAATTTCAAACAAAAAATTAAAGAGCTTTCGTAAAAGTATGAAAGCTTCCTGAACCCCCTCATAATTCCCGATGTAATACAACTAACGGGGATGCAAATATTTTATAAACGAATAAATGTGTGTTATATGAATCTCAGAGCTCATAACTAGATACCATAGCTCTCCCTGAGAGACACTATTATTAGTAAGTTATCATTCCTCGGATATATTCGGACCATATTCATTTTTCATCTACTCTGCTAAGCCTAAGTGTGAATAGCTTGAGATTCGAAATTGAAGAAATCCTTTGAAGTCTACAGTTTCTAATCTATGCTATGGTATCTTTCTCCTGAATCCTTCGTCGCTTTAATATTTGGAGTTTAGTCTGCTGACCATAACTTAAATCAACCATTTGAAAACACCACGCAACCACTCTTTCCTTCTTTCTTTATTACAACCTCAAAAAGTTTCTCAGGCTGCCGATAAGCCAGCTTATACCCCGGATTCCAAAATGTTAATCACTTCCAATTTCTATGAAAAATTTCGGTAAAATTAAGCAGTTTTGAACTGAATAAAACATATATTTTCCGCGTGTTCTGAAAACTCTGAGCTCTTAAATTTATAAATTTTTGTAAACAACGTTTTAATGTCCATAAATATTTTCCCGTCTTACCTGCATATGGCGCTTTGACTGTAAGCTGGTCCCTCGGTGACCGATAACGCCTGCCCCACTTGCGTCTGCGTGAGGCCCAATGAGAGACGTCGCAACTTGAACGCTTTGGCAAATTCTTTAATCTCATCCAAATCGATGCCCTCAACAACATTGGTGGTGGCCTGATTGATGGTGGGCTCATCTAAGTGGGGTAAACAGAGAAAATTTGCATCAGCAAGTGCAAAAGTAATAAAAAAGTTCAAAAGAAATGTGCTTAAAGTCGTGATACAATGATTCCAAGCCTATTCTACGCTGTCTTCTATTGATTAGCGCTAATTTTAAGTTTGAATTATAGTCGGCTCAATGAAATTAATTTGTATAGTGAACTAGTATAGGTTGTTACCCTTTAAATATAAATAAAATGTTTTAACTTTTCATACCGAAAACCTGTCAAGGAAGTCAAATTGAGTTATATTTATCCAAATGAAATAGATTGCCTCCATAAATAGTATCAAAATAATTGCATCTTTCACATCTGTGCCAACTTTATCTGCTGTTGCAAATGCAATAGTGTTGGCGTTTTAGTTGTGCGCTGAGTTCAAATTGTTGTGACGTTTTGGCAAAGGTATTGTGACGTGCAAGTGAATAAATACGACGCTCGACATCGACATTAATTCGCAATTACCTTTCCCGATAGTAAATTGAAGTTTGCAACAACAAAAGCCAGAACAACAACGCGAAACCCATTCATATTCACACACATATGCATTTATCCTTGAATGCAAATTGCCGCAAGTCAATGAGACTTTCCATCCAAAGGAAGATTTGGCAAATCTCAGCGTCAGCCACACATATGCGAGTGTGTGTGTGTGTGTGTGTGGGATTCGCGCTTCTTAGCACCGCAGCGGAAGTTTGACGACTTTTTAAAGGCACAATTACTCACGCTCCTACCTCTCGGCAGCCGTTAAATGGAAGTTATAAAATAAAGCAACAGCTAATCAACTTTGACGAGCTAGGCTTGTGGCAGCTTGAAGAGGGCGGGTTGAACGAGAAAGGCAACACACATGTTGATCATAGTGAGTATGTATGTGTATGTATGTGTATGTGTGAGTCTGTTACCTGTTAGCAGATCTCATGAGATATGACTTCGTCAGTCGCTGCTCACTTGCTGTGCTTTCACGGCTTTTGTTGCACAAAAACATTTGTTGATATCATTACTGATGCAAGTTAGGCAACACACGAGACAGTCTTCAAAGATGTACATACAAAGAAGTATTAAAGTTCGTCACTCAGCGCATTTTACATTTTGGAAGCGGATTTTCGTTAAAACTTTTAGCGGATTTCGCGAAGGCTTTATAAATTTGAAGTTTTCAAGGCGAGAGAATTTGCAAAATTTGGCTAATTAGTGTTAACAGTTTGTGTGCATATTAAAATTATTATTAGACATTCTCGTATTTACCGAATAAAATGTGAAAAAATATCCTAATATAAATAAGTGAGGCATACCTAATGCACCCCTTATTTTGAAAAATAGTGTAAACCTACAAGGTTCTTCAAAATAATATTCTATAGCCAGTGAGATCAAAGGGAAAATTCAATTTTTTGGAGAGACTCAAGTGAATAAACTTTTCCCAAAGCAGCAATAATATTAAGGATCTAAATTCAACACCGGAGAGCTTGAAGATATTTATTGACTCCATCGCACTAGAACCAACAATGCTTTTATTTTAATGTAGTCAAAAGTTCTGTATCATATTACTCAAAAAGAGTGTTCTAAAGTTGTGAAAACCTGAAGATAGATGAGTAAAAATACAGCGCAAGCCTATAGTACGTTGTTCGGTGTCAAGTCTGAGTCAGTGGTAGCAAGAGCAGGACATTAGTTATCGCTCTCTCCTTTAATGAAATTTTGTAAAAACGATGCGGTTATGAATGGTAATTTCTGTGCTCTTTCCTTCTTACCGAAATTTATAGATATACATATAGCGAATGATAGCCAATAAATCAGCAATTGACTGAAAAAATTCCATTACTCGCTTGCCCTTGCAACTTCGCGTATGTATGGATGTTTCTATTGGTATGCCTGCGTATGTAATGTTCGGCGCTGTGCGATGCAAATTTTTTATGGCTGCCATATTCTCTAGTCTTAATTGTGTTTTTTAAGCATAGTGGTGAATTTGCCAAAAAACAGAAAGAGGTTATTACACCGCGTTCGTAGTTAGAAAATTAAGCAAAGAGTGCCACTAGAACACTCAGTGTGAGTTGTTCAGGGGTGCGACGTAGGAGAATGGCGATGCAATATTAGGGATTGGTTGTAATTTATGAGTGCCAAATATGCATTCATATACGAATACATATGTGCGATTGTGTGCGTATGTGAGTAAAATCGCTGCATAAGTGTGAATATCTATGTATATCTGAATGTTTGTGTGTGTGTACATACTTGTTTGGCCGAGGGTGTGCGCAATGTACGAATGTACCTATGCAGAGAATTTGCTTTTAATTGGATCAATAATTGGATACTTTTTGCAGTTTTTGCCAATTAAAGGTGAATATTTTAGCATATTACGATACTGGAAGCAAATGTTTACCTAATATATGAGTAGGTATGTATTTACAAGAGAAAAGAAAATACGAGTTAGTGTAAGCCACAGATGAATCGATTGTTAAATAGAAGCTGAATGAATAATAAAATAGAAAATAAGCAGAAAAAATCATTATAAATATCAGCGATTTACTGCGAAAGTGAGGTGAAGCTTGAGATTTGCTTTAATGAGTGGCAAGAACCGAAGTGGTAAGCTTTGGTATTTGCTTTATTGTTGTTGTTTATTTGTGCATTATATATTATTTTGGCGCTGTGTGGAAATGTATTTCCTCAACAAAAAAAGCGTCCCTTAAAGCCTTAGAAAGCAGACAAAATTTCTCTAGGGCAGTGATAGAAGCTGCAGCAAATTACCGAAAGATTATTTATGGCCCAACTGCATCGAATATTCAGCAGTGGCGGCGGAGGCTATGACAACAAAAGCTACACGATCTGCATTCTGTGCTCTTCGCGCGGCCAGCAACGTTCGGAAGCTGTACTTAAATGTGCGCATAATTCATGCAACACGCGCCATGCCACAATAACAGTAACAGCAACAACAAAACAATAACAATAACTTGCGGCACACAATGTTTGCCTTAATTACTCTTAATTGACGCTTACAAAACTCGAGCAAGTCACACCAGCCAGCGCTGCGCTATCGCGTCGCCACGTAGCCTGCCCCTTCTGTGCCTAGGACGAGACTTGAAGATGTGGCAGCTTACTTTTCACTACTCGTTTGGCATTCAAGTGGAATGAGTTTGTTTTTGCATTTAATGACACATTTCACTTGCAAACTATGTGTAATAATAGTGACAACAACAACAAAATGTTGCAGCATCAAAATATATATTGGTGCAACTAGTTAGTTGAATTATTGTTGGTGAAGCGACAAGAGCTCCGATTTCCAACTATTTTCACTTGTACCGGCTGTCAGTACTGTTACAAAAGCCTTGTTCTTGGTTTTATTTCAGCCATTGTTGCTGCTAATGTTACCCAAATACCAAGCGAATACCATGTCAGCCTTTCACAAGTACCGCTGAGTCTTCCATGCAACATGGCAACACGGCAATATGCAATAAGCCTTGGTGGCATAAACAAGTAGACACTCAGTAGTTGCTTAATTACTGCGCAGCCCAACAACATCAACAACGACGACGAACGTACCGACGAATGTGGGTACGCGAGCGGCGTGCCGAGCATTGAGGGCTGCGCGAGTCTCTTCGAAGACAATATGATGTTTTGCATAATGCTCGCACTTTTGTATTAATAAATAAATCAAAATGCACTCATCGACTTACAAGCATCTTACACAACCTATTCTTGCCGCTAAAGGCAAATCCTTTAAGTAATTACAATAAAAGTCCGCCTAGCGGTACTGTGGCAGCTATTGCAAGGTTCACGGTGCATATAAATGAGGAGATCCAGTGAAGTATAGCAACGGTACAGTTATGTGTATGTATGTATCGGATATATGACATGAAATTTAAAAATTCAAGCAGTTTGAAAAAAGGATCAAAATCTCCTTGAAAATGTCTCTATTTGCAAATTACTTGCCCTTCATGAGATTTCTTTACCGTCAAGTAATCGTTACCGTTTACCGGTTTCTTCAGCACTTTCTATAAACGCAATTAAGGCTTAAAGGAGTATACTAGAGACTGCAACTTCAAAATGTGAATATATTTTATGTTATATGTATATATGTATTCCATAACTTAGATCAAAACATGAAAGACATATTAGGAAAAATGTTCAATGTTCAACAGCCGTTTCACTGTCACTTAACGGAAATAATTTAAGGATTCCTAATATGTTTATTATGGGACTTAAATTAGTAAAATTAAATAAAAGAAATCGATCTTTACTCACTCGGTGAATCCATAAGAAGATCGTGTGCACCGCTCGAACCGTCTGTGCCATTGGGGGAGAGTTGTGATGTCGGTTCTCCATGGCCACTCCCGCTGATTCGATCACGTTCACGTTCTCTTTCTCGCTCCCGCTCTCTTTCTCTTTCCCGCTCACGCTCGCGGTCACGTTCACGTTGCAGGGACGAACTGGTTGTCGGGCTGAGTTTCATCGAGTGCATGCCGTGGTGCGGATGATGCACCAAATGTGAGGCGGATGACGTGTTTATGCCAAGCGACGACGAACCGAGGCCCGGTGAGGTGGGCGAGGAAGACGATGCACGTATCACCGTCGCTGATGGTGGACCCAGCGATTTCGTTATAGTCAATTCACCATTTGCCGAGGCGGAGAGTCTGCAATATAGGTAGAGGGCAATTAATTGGTACTTAAAATACATACAATTGCTGTGAGCTCATTTTGTGTCTTTGTGTGAGATGATATCAATTTTGCGAGTTTTAAAAAATTCCTTGCTTTGATACGCAACCATTAAAAGTTATTTCGTGGGCCCAAAGGCGCACATTAATTTTCCTCTTCTCTGAAGTCTAATTAGCACGCCATAACCTCACTTTGCTTCGCTCCACTATTGTTCTGTCTAGGGGCAGTTTGTGAAATTCGTATCCCTATGAACTTACCTATTAATGCTGTTGAGCATGCTGGCCGCTGAAGATTGTCCACTGCCCATGCCAACCGATGCACCGCCGCCACTAACACCAATACCCAGTGGAGATGCCCTCATTCCAACGCCATTTCCTAGAAAATCGCGCTCATGCGGTGAGCTCATATTGTGCGGATGTTGACCGTGGTTTTGTTGCTGTTGCTGTTGTTGTTGCTGTTGATGATGATGCAAATGGGTGATGGCTGCCACCGCCGCTGACGACGACGGTGACGGTGAGTGGGTACGGAACAATTGGCCAGCAGTGCCGCGCAACGGAGACGAATAGTCTCTTTCGTTGGATGTCGTTGATGTTGAAGACGATAATACGCCGACGGCTGATGAGGCGGAAGCCGAACTTGTTGTGACGCCTGACGACAGCGTATGCGGATGATGGTGTAGACTATGGTGTGCCTGATGATGGCTTTGGTGATGTTGGTGTGAGTGATGCCCATGCTGGTGATGTTGATTGCCAGTTGCGGATGCTGAGGCGGATGTTGCTGACGCTGATGCCTTGATTGAGGATGAGTTGGTATTGGAAGCACACAACGAACTAGCGCCGGAGGAGGAGTTGCGGCCGCTCACTGGCAATTGTGTTGAGATGGATCCCGAGCCGAGGGTAGGTGAAGATGAACGTCTCAAATGCTCGCGTTCACGTTCCCTTTCACGTTTATTAGAATGATGGCTGAGGTTCATGCCACTGCATGCAATAGTGTTGGGCCCATTGTTTAGAGAGCCACTGCCACGCGTAGGACTACGTTTGTGATGCGTTTCCGTCCGTTCAGTGCGCTCACGTTCCCGTTCTCTCTCCCTATCCCGTTCACGGTCACGCTCTCTTTCCCTCTCTCTCTCAATATCCCTATCGCGGTCGCGTAACGTCATTGTACACGTCGAAGTGGACGAGTTTGGTCGCGGCGATGGTGTTGAGCTCGTCTGGTGACCACTTCCCAGCACACTGCTGCCGTGATGAAAGTGGTGATGGTGTGGACCAAGTCCTGGCGGCGGAGATGCGCTCACATCCGGTGGCATATGCATCGATGTAAGTGAAGAACTTGAATTTGTCGACTTTCCAATATCCCGGTTTGGTGAGGCGAGCTCATCTACTGGGTGTCGAAGTGAGTGGTGATGTGAACCGCTATGGTGTGCATGTGAGTGCAGCGCGTGATGGTGATGATGACGCGGCGACGTTTCTTGCTTTATGTGCAATTGCTGTTGAAGGTGAAAAGCTGCCGCTGCTGCCGCAGCCGCCGCGGCCGCTTTTGTACTTGACGATGAACTAGTATTGACCGTTCGCTCTGCTCCGCCGCTGATGCTATGCGGCGGGGGTGAACTGGGCGGAGAATGTCCACTTTCACTGTTCCGCGCTGCTGCCGCTGCTGCTGCGGCAGCGAGATGCAAATCGCCCGACAACGTGTGCGAATGAGCAGCGAGGTGATGGTGCGGCGGAGGTGGTAGATGGGCGAGATGAGGCGGTGGTACCGCCGATTGTTGGTCACCGCGTTGTTGCTGCGCATGGTGCATGGCGTGATGGGACGCTTGTGACGAGGCGTGTAGGTGATGATTAGCGGCGGCCGCAGCAAACAGTTCCGGATGCAAGGCGGCCAACAGCTGTTGCACGCTGCTCGAGAACAAGTTGGGTTTGAGTAAATTCGTTTGTGTTTGCGCGAGCTGAGGCAGCGTTGAGGCGTGTTGTAATGCAGCAAGCGCTGGTGGCAGAGGAGGTGGTAGCAGCGCTTGTTGTTGCTGCTGTTGCTGTTGTTGGAATGATGCGAAGGCGCCGAAATTATGCAAGAATTGCTCGTTGGTATTTATCTGCGGACTCACTGGTATGGTCAGAATTGTCTGCACGGCTATGCCTGCGAAATGGAAAAAAAATACCAACATGTTTATTTCAATTAATAAATAGTTCAGTGAACCGAAATCCCGCTAAAAAAATTTAAATTTAACAGTTGTCATTCAGCAATTTGGACTGCTGTAAGAGAGTTCGGACGACTCAACCTTAAATCCATAGATTCAAAGAACCGGACAGCAATCTTGGTTAGAGTCTCTCATTATGCATAAACCGTCTCAACATAAGTTTCACCACATTGCCATCCAAGTGAGCAATTAATATTCAATAATAAATAATACACATATGCCCTACTTACCCTGTGCCGTTGGAATGAGTAGCTGAGCCCCTTGCACGCCCTGAACCAGTTGCCCGGAAGCGAGTATCAGTTGCGGCATTTGGGCGCTTGTCGCTGGTGTCGGCATCGAGGGCGGAGGTGAGGCGGTGGCAGCTGCACCAGCTGCTGCTGCAGCCGCGGCGGCCGCCGCTGCTGAATTCAACACATTTGCCAAAGTGTTCTGAGCCATTGTCTGCGCCTGCACCGAACTCGAGTTGGGCGATGTACTGCCTGTATTGTCCTGACCACTACCGCAGCCGCCAGCATGTGACATGACTTTATTGTTATTATTGTTAGAAGCCGCTGCGGCAGCAGCTGCCGCGGCCAACACATTCGATGCGGACAGCGCGTTGGGGGAACAGGGGGCGCTGTGTGTACCAGAGGCACAAATTGGTGGCAGGCAGGCATTAATGCCACCACCCCCGCCCGCACCTGCACCAACAGTCAAATTGAGTGGTGAATTGAGCGCTGCTGCTGCTGCTGCTGAGGCGCTGATACCAGCCGCTAATCCCTGAAGACTTGCTAATGCCGCTGCTGTCGCCGGTGTGACACTCTGCGCAACGCTGACCGGTGTGGCAGAGCCGCCAGGTGGCGTATGCATGCGCGGTAGCTGTGTGTGGTGGTGGTGATGCTGATGCTGATGCTGGTGCATACCATTGCCGCCGGTGGAATGCTGTAGATGATGGTGTTGCTGTTGTTGTTGTTGGTGCTTCTGCTGCTGGAGCGTGGCTAAATTTTGTAATTTTTGTAAATTTATCATGTCTTGCACTGCTGAGTGTACGGTTACGGTGGGTGCATAGTTGTTATTGTTGTTGGTGAAGTTGTATGTGGTGGCCAATGTGTGCAGTTTGAAGCGTAGCGGTGTGTTTGTGGAGTAAGGGAGTAGAAATGAGACAAGTTGCAAGTTATTAGTAGAATTTTGTGGATCAGACTTTGATGAGTTAAATGCTGTGTTCTGTGTTGCCTGTTCGAGATACTTAATGACCCGTCTGTGTGCCCTTGCTACGGTCTCGTGTGTTGCTTGTAAGTTATCTGTACGACTGTAGGTGTGTGCATGTGTTGTTGGCCCTGTCAATGTCAAATGTCAGTGGGCACTGATGCCTCTTTGTTTGCTCGATTAGTTGGACATTTATGAGGATTCCCTAAACGCTGGCGGCATAGACGAGCTAATCGAAACAACTAAGGGCGCAAATTAAACGAAACTGGGGCCATTTAAAGGCTTGCAAAATGAGATGTAGTCATTCGACTAGGGCTTGTACAAATGGCGAAAATCGTTTAAAGATTCATCTGAAGCATGTTTCCGTTTTATTTTAATATTTGTACCTCATTAAAATTGTTGGCATAGTCAAATTTAAGAAAATAGAACTTATGATAAAAAATAAGAGTACCTATGCACACCTAAG
This sequence comes from Bactrocera minax, assembly GCA_021498325.1. Lineage (NCBI taxonomy): Eukaryota > Metazoa > Arthropoda > Insecta > Diptera > Tephritidae > Bactrocera > Bactrocera minax. The sequence goes on along the minus strand of JAKEEE010000082.1, from coordinate 531,713 downwards.
TATTTTGAGAGGTTTTTTCGACGAAAGTAGTTTAATAACGAGTGATCCACATTGCATTGGACCGTCTTTGAGCTTAAGAAAAGAGCGGATGCTTTTACTGAAATGAGGAAGTCTACAAACGTAATAATTTACAAAAAGTTTTCGCAGAAAGAAAGTGCTGTTTTGTTGTTTTTGTATACTTGTGATGTTTGTTTGTTTTTTAATTTTGATAAAATTGGATGTCGATATGTACTCACTAGTTCCGTTTAGATGCGCCTGCGCTGCCGCTGCTGCCACCGCCAAAGCCGAAGCGGACGCCTTCGCTTGCTGCTCGTGATCCTCCGCGTCAGACAAGGGATTGAGATGATCGCGTACATCGCAATCCTCACCCACATCGGTGTCGATTTGCATCGGTTGCGGTGAAGCGGGTGGCGACATCTCGTGTGATTCATGCGACTGACGTGAATGTGTGTCATTGTGATTTGCCAGTGACGCCGCCTTGGCTAAGCTTTGATAAAATTCCAATTCTTTGACGTGATCCTTTTCGTAAGAGTTCTGATTGTGCAAGTCATGTAGACTATTATTGATAATCGGTGAGTTGAGTTTATGGCTGGTGATATCCTTCTCATAGTCCTGTATTGAGAAGAAAAGAAGAGAGACGAAGCAAACATTACTGGCAATTATTTTAATGTTTTTAAATTGATTTCAATTTCGACGAAATTTCCATATTCATACTCATATCCCATATCCATTTCTCGATAATTCTTTTTGTGTTTTATATTCATTGTACTACTACTCATTGTATATTGTGCATATAACTCATGTTGGTGTCGTTGTTGCACAAAACGCAACATATTTCGACTCAAATCACTTCTTCACTTTACTCTATTTCGCTCATACGCACCGTGCTGCTTGCATTTAAGGAAAAGTGGTCATTTCAGTAAAAGCTCTCGCATCTGCTCCCCCAGCACAGCAGAGCCCGAACCGAGTCCACATGTGTGTGTGTGTGTGGGATGGTATTCAAAACTTAACAGTCAGCTTTCAACTGAAACATGTTGCAAGTATCATTTCCCATTAAGTGACTTTATTAAATTATATTTGTATTATGTAATTACGCAATATGTTTGCTGACACGCTGATGAGGCTGGCAAGCACAATGCTTCGTGTAATGTGAGCATATGTAAATTCATATGAATTTTCCCAATGAAGTGTAGCGCGCAGTGGCGGATATGTAGTTGCTGCTGCCAGTCTAATTGCGAACTCACATACACACACAAACCCAAACAGTTGTTTGGTGTTAGGCTATACATTGAGCATGCTACATGTTTGACAAACTCAACCATATTAGGAATAATAATAGTCATTTAATGTAATCTACCGTTGGGCAGTTGGCATTTGTGCATGTATCGGTGTGTATGTTTGTTGTACAATGTTAATAAGTTAAATGCAATTCCATTCGCTTGTCTTATTTAAAGCTTTTCACACGTTTGAATATTTCATTATGGTGTTTATTTCACTGTTTTTGTTATTATGTTAATTTATTGTAATGCAACTGACACTAATTCATGCAGAACGTGCAACATTTGATTGCCGCTCTTAATGCAGCTCATTTGAATACTAGAAGAGGATGTAAATTAATCATGTGTGAAGTAAATTTAATGTGGGACGGTTGCATTCATATGAATGTGGATATAATACACTTACTGTTTTCGTGCTAAGGAAAGCGCAAAGAGATGATGGGGGTTTAAAGAGAGACAAACGGTTAGGAAAAAATAGCTTGCATCTAATAGGATTTGTTCGTTGATTGGTGAGATCGGAAAGACTAATAAATGCTAGCCATTGTACTAGAAATTGAGATGGTTGTACCATTTGGGAATTGCCCATTGTAGTGGAATGAAAATCACTTCGAATTCATTTTATTATTTTTGTATCCTTTTATTTTGCTAAAGTTTCTAGGTCTAGCGTGCTTTTTTAAGATTCAAGGTTATAGGCAGTAAGCAAACAAGCAGTTGATCGATAGAATCTAGAGTTAAATGATGTGCGTCTTTGTCGAAAAGACACAGTCAAGTAATCCACTGATGTCTGCCTGATATCTGCTGACCACAAGGGAACCCTCAGCTAAACCTTTTGCTCTTTCTGGCCCATCGGTCTTCAGCCTGATTTTCTCTCCCCCCAAGTGACAAGTCTATTACGATTGCTGGCAAGTATTTTTTTTCCTTTTCTTTCGACCTATAGCACAGTTATTTATAAAGTTTGACTCTTACCTAGGTTTCGGACGTAGATTGTCTCTTTGCTAGATACTTCAGGAGTGTCTATATAAATATTAGTTTTACATAAAACTTTTATATATTTTCAGAAAATGCACACATAATAAAATCGAATATATTCTCACTATTAGAGTAAAACCCAACATTTCTGCATTTAATCGAACATTTATTGCTGCAACTTTTTCTTAAATTTTCCATATCAAAGTTCCTCAATGCGGCAATATTAGCAGCGCCATTAACGTTGTTACGATGGCAAGTCGGTGTTTAATGCAATTATGTTAATTTCCTATGCAAATAGCCTGTCGCGCATTTAATTGCAAGCGCTGGCAAAACTTCCCACCCAACGAAAGTAACTGAAACACCTTAGCGCTAATGCAGGACCGTTGCGCGCCCCATTAGCCATGCAGACGGACACCTAAACCAAATATCATTAGGTACGCGCTCAGCTACCTTTTGATTTTTTTTATTTTTATTGTTTCGTTTTTAAGCATGTTCGTGCTCGGAAGCCTCGCCTGCCGGAACAGCTGGCAGCGCGTCCAGGCGCTCCACTCTCCGCATGCCATTCGTGATCAAGGGCGGCTCTTAGGGTAATAGTGGCCAGTATTAATTGCCAATAATTACTATTGGTTTTGCCAAACGTGTTTCCCTTTACTTTTCTACAATATATACGAATTTTTTTCACAATTCCTTCTCAAAAGCTTCGGGTGAAATGCTACCTTTTTACGGAGCTTGCTTCACTTCGTTTGCTTTGATATTATTTAATTTTTTTTTTTTTTTTTGTATATGCTCGACGCTCTTATGGATTTCTGTGTTTTTCTCAACGTTTTCAGAGTTTTCTGTGTTTGTTTTTATTTTTAATTCGGAGCATTAGTAATAAGTAGGGTATCAGTGGCGCGGGTGGAAATGCTGCGACGCTGCAATTAACAGCTGTGGCAAGTGTTGGTAAAAGTGTCTCGTAATCAGACGACAGCGTTGTGGTCAAACAAGGTCGGCAACGTAAAAAATAAGAAAATTGTCATCCGATATTCCCTTGCAACCATACTCGCCGCATAATTAAAGGACAGCCGAGCTGGCTTGTTGTGACAAGTGGCAGCGTTCTTTAAGTGGTCAAATTGTGGGTTGCATTAATAGAGTATAAATACTTATTCACTTATCTCCATGTATTGCTAATTGTAGCGCTAAGCGCAACACGCGCTTCTAAGGCCTTGCCCGTTAACACAATTATTGTGTGTAAATAAAATAGAGAAATAATTGAATCTTATTTACTTAGGAACGGTTGGGATAGGAACTGTTGTGAGTTATTAAAGGGTGTGAGTTTTATGAGAAGTTTAATAAATTGTTGACATTTATCAATAAAAAATGTAGTTAAGTGCTGTCTGGCAAGAATTTCGTAGGCAAGAGCAGGGGAAAAGGTTTTCAAGCAGTGTTAAGCAAGCCGTACAGTGTTCTCAGTCATATGAGATCTCTTAGCACATATTGAAAATATTCACAATAACTCAATAATTAATGGTATGATACCATTTATAACGCATATGAAAAATATACGACAATCTGCTGCAATATATGCGAGAAGCTGCACAATAATCATATTGTATCACAAAAGAATCAGAATCAATCAATCAGGTCAGAATGTTTAAGGTATGACCATTACCTTTGTTTTAAGTTAGATTTTTTCCACATTTACGTCGTTGTTTGGAATCTTATTAATTAAAATATAGCTTACAAAGCTCCTTGTAATTCCCCAGTTATCATAAAATGTTAAACTTTCGCCTTAAATCTAACGAAAATCGGGAATTAAAGAACATCTTAGCAGCAAATCGATCTTTAAGCGTTTTGGTGACTTATTTTAGATATTTTTGGAAACATTTTGCTGCACATTTAAGCTCGTCGCAATTTGAACTTTTTAACTCTTCTTAGAAAGAAGATTGAAAAATTCTTCTTGAGGAAATATTCCATATAAATGGTCCACGTTTATCTTCATATAGAACTATTCAGCAAGTTGCGTGTTTAAAAAAGAGTAGTAAGTTTGCAAAAGTCTTTGATTCTCTGACCATCTTTAAATAAAACTCAGAAGTAAATTTCGAGAAGAAGTAAATTTCGAAAAGTAATTACTTTGAGGTTCATTGGATTTTGTTGTTCAATGGTTAAATAACTATAACGAATTGCTTATTTCAACTTGTGTCTTCTTCAATTTGTAGATGACTTCGATAAACGGCTCAATCTGAATTTTTTAAGTCCTCAACAAATCGCCTTAATTCGCTACTTCAAAGTTGCCTGCTTATCTGCATCAATCAGAAGTGCCACTCACACGCACACACACACACACAATTTTTTTTTATCAACACCGCTACAATCAGTCTGCTCGACGCCGTATTCAATTGAGCATTCGCAAATCTGTTGAAAAGTTAATTCATTTCAGATCAATGCATATGCCCAACTTCATTTTAATGTTCCTCCCTTTTTGCATACAATCCTTTCGGGTGGCGGAATGTCAGACGTGCCGATAAATCCAAAGACATACATGCACTAATATATATATATATTGTACACATATATATATATATGTGTAAGCACCACACACCCATATGCCTGAAATGGTGTTGTAATCGGTGGCAGGCAATAATGATCGGTGGTGGTTGGTGGCAGGTATTTCTCTACAGTGTTGGTGCCACCAGCGAGGACATTCACACTATCGACGCCCCACAAATACACATACACACACTTGGCAAGCTATAATAGTAGTGAATGGAAGTAAGCATTTGTAACCGCTGGTGTTGTGATAGCTTCTGAAAGCAACACCAACAATAACAATAAAACTATCAACATAGAGTAACAGTCATAAATCTCAACACAGTTTCGATTTGTGCGCAAAACATTGAACTTTTAAGCGACGACACCTCCACCGCCACCACCACTACCAACACCAATGCGAGGCAAGGCAATGGACCACCGAAGGCAAAAGGCAAAGACATAGCAGCGCAGTGTACAACACCACACGCTTGTATGTGTGTGTAAGTATGTTTGTCTGGCTGACGTGTCCTTAAAATACTTGCGCGCTGATGCTTGAGTGCGTGCGTGTGTGCGGTCGGCTGATGGTTGGCGAGTGCAACTTTTCAAAGTGTTCGATTATGTGTTCGGCTGCGCGTCCTGCAGGCAAAGAACCGTTTAAATACACTTTTAACTTTACTTGTATATTTTCGCTGACCGACAGTTTATTTAACTCTGGCTATTGGCCCTCATTGCATATGCTAAGGCGCATTCGCGTTAATTGATTTCATATGATAATTGCAATATGCACAAACTTTATTATTATTACTATGCTATAATTTTTTATTTGTTATTGTTGCTTGTGAAAACCTCTTGCACCTACCTGTTCACACTTAATCTGCATTTTCCCGATTGATTTCGGTGCAAATGCACCATGAAGTATTTACATGAAGTGCGAATTGAAAGGCAAACAATTGCAGTCAGTAATATTTAATTCAGTGTGCTAATTGAGTATATTTTATATTGTTTATAATTAAGCATAATAAATATGCAGTAACTAAACAAAGTTCAAAAGTCAACGTAGATGTTAAGGAGAAGACAAATGCTGTATTGTGTGCCAACGAAAAGTAATGATCAACATGAAAATTTATGCTGGGTTCTGGTTAGCTATGAGCTTTAAAAGCATGAGCTGAAAAGTTTCCTGCCAGGTTACTCCTAGATCTCGATTATTTCACGAGCTTTGTAGTTGTCGCTTTGCTACTCTGAGTTCATATTCTTCCCTTCAGTCTCACTGCTTCCTATATAGAGTCTATTATAGGACTTCTTAGGAACTTTTCCTCTAATTCAAATACTTATTTTCGCCTATACTAACGCGTTTTCCTTTTTATTTATGGTATCATATACTCGATATACTCCATTCCTTAAAAATCGAAATTTATATTTCAAAACCGAAGCTGAGAACCATTCCCTAAATGTTTAATTTCATATTAGAATTGGAATTTTATAATTTTTATAATTTTTAGCCAATTCAAGAAGTCTCAGCGAAGAATTCAGAATGTTTGCAGTAGATTTTCTGTCCGTATGAGTAAAATAACGGCACGTACATAAAATTAACACATTATTTGAATAAAAGCAATTGATTTCGCCCATTCAAATCGCAGCATTGAAATAACATAAAGAGCCGGAAACGTGACTAACAAAGGATGCTGAAAATAAGCGTTCACATACTAAACGTGGACTTTAAGCCGCTCATAAATAGGTGTTCGCCAGACAACCACCACACCAACACATGTACGCGCATTAATGAAATTATGTGTATTTGCATTAAGCAAAGCGTATAATATCCATAAAATGTGCAATGAACGGTGTTCGACTAAAAAATCCACTGTGACTGTGACTGTGGGGTTGTAAAAATATTTGCCTAACGCCTCGATGCCGCGGTGCTGAGAGCTCATAAACTTTAGTCGAAAAAAGTAAGAAAAAACACAAGCATATAAACAGCTCAGCAGCGAGGGTGGCAACGCTTTATCCGTGTGACATGGTGCGGCGTCCATTAGGATGGACTAAGGGTGGGTCTAACGTTGCAGCCAAGTGCCTAAAACAAATAATAAGCCAACGTGTAATTTCAGTGGCGTTGTAATTTCGATGCACTTGCCCTTTGTCAGCCCATATTAAGCTCAGACTCCACACTGGGGTCGGGACGTGCAAAATGCATTTACACAAAATGCAGCAGTTGACCAGAAAAGCAGAAAAATGCATTTTTGGAAACAAAAGAGAGCACGTGAACAAGAAAATTCGCCAGGAAATTAAAAGAAAATCGCAGAAAAAGGCAAAGAGCCACGCCAAGCAACGAGGAAAAAACACCCCATTCAGTTGGCAACTAAGCACACACTCGCACAAATGCACATATGTGCTGACCAGCTATCTATATGGCGCGACGTAGGCAGGAGCTCTCACAATCATTGCCACCAAAGTGCCATTCGGACCGTGGGTGGGTGTTGTGCGACTCAGCAACTCATTAAAAAATGAATCAGCGAAGCAAAATTGCAATTTATCTAAGTTTTTGCTTTTATTTGGCAATTTCATGCGCCAACCTACCCCACTGCGTTTTGTTGCCGCTCACTGTTACCACAGCACCCAGGCAGCGGAGTTCGGGCTGTAAAATCAAATATTCTGCGCTGCGTATGCCAACTGCATTTGACCGTAACGCGTTCAATATTTTCGAAAATACTTTTATTTTGGAACTCCCTACACCCAAAGCTGCATCCCTCCACATTAGCTGAGCGATATGTTTGCAACCGTGTGTATGATTGTATTTTGCTTTTCATCTACGGTCACATGTGTTGTTTGCATGATAATTTCGCGGTGTACAGCCTAAAAGTATGCAATGTGCGCGCCAAAAACGAACAACATTGAACAAGACGATAGCCTCGTGCCCACTGCTTTAGCATCTGTCTGACACATAACTATATACGCGGGCATTAAAGCGCACACCCCAAAGTGGTTTGGTTCACCAAAGCGGCTTTATCGTCACTCGCTTTTGGGCGCTGTATCCTTCTCTCTGTTGATTTTCGCAATAATTCAATTCATTTTCTATTTTTCGTTTTTTTGAATTCAATTCTGCTTCCGTTTTTTGCTATTTTTCAGTTAGCGCAGTCGAAACATTAAAAATTCGTAAAACAAAAATAAAAGTTATTAAAAAGTAGAAGAGACCGAATTGGAAATGTGCTAAAAATGAAATAAAAGTTGGCTCCGAAAATGATTGCTATTCAAATGGAGACTCGAGTGACCAACGCCCCATGCCAAGCGCAGTAACGCACTGACAACGATTGACCAGTTACCCCGCCTCCGCGCGTGCCCACCCTTGGCAGCTATACCACTGACCAGCCTGCTAAAGCAAACAAAGCAAATATACAGGCTTTATTGGTACTGGTCTGGTGAAATTTTCACAGCAAAAGTATATGGCATATTCTTTATTTTGTTTTGTGCCGGAGATTTCTTGCTTTTTGTTTATGCTTTCTCTTCGTTTTTCGCGCGCCAAAAAAATATGAAAAAGTGGCGCAATCAAGTATTCGTTGTTGAAAAATGAATGTTTTCGTTTGCGAGTATAAAATTAAATGCACTTTTTACTTTGTATATTTTTTGGAGATTTACATATGTATATGGAAGGACATGACATGTAGGGTCTTATCTTACTTTTTGTATGAAACTTGAGTGAGGACAAAAATGTAAAACACAAATTATGTCTGTTGAATGAGAAACAGAGAGAGAGAGCAAATAGTGAGAAAAAAGTAGGGGGGAAAGGGAGATCAGGCTAATGAAAAATTTGCAAAGGTTACAATCGAAACTACTTATGCATATATGCAAACTTTTTGATAAACACTGTTTAATAAAATTAACGATATACAACAAAAAGAAGATACCGGTTAAGGTAAGTACTGACTTCTCACAACTCGGAAGATATCAGATTTAAAGCTTTAATAACAATACACATTGTTTCATATCTTCTACGTGATTCAGCTAATTTGTATGTGCGCTTCGAGTATTTCAAATCGAATACTGAACAATCGATGATCTCTTTCTCTGCTGGAACTTGATTATTAAGTTGTCACTTATCTAAAATTCTCAATTAACACCCTTCGGTTCAGTATGTAGACAGGTGTCTACTATAAACGAATTTGTGTGTGTATTTGTAAATGTTTTCTTCTTATTAAGTTCATCTATAGGTGGAAAAATAAAAAGTGTCAAATGCTGCTGCAGTTGGCCGGCTTTCCCCTCATACTCATCCGCCCCCCTTCCCTTCATCCCTCCTTTTATCTTTTATTTACACTCGAATGGAAAATGGACTGGAAAATAAAGGAGCAAAGCAAGTGTTGCGACCGGCGTCCAGGCGAAAAATAAAAGCAAAACAAAAAGAAGATATTGTTTATGTAAACAACAACAAACTCGTTGGTGTAATAATGCACGACAAAGCAAATGAAGCAAATCATCAATGGATAAAAAGACGGCAACAGCAAAGGAAACGCGCGCGAATGAAGATAAAAAGTTGGGAAAATGCAGCAGTCAAAGTCAGCAAAAAAAAGGCAATGAATTGTTAACACGCGACAAATACAATGAGCAAAATAAAAACGTAAAACGATACACAACGACCGCCGTAAAAATGCGACAACAACAACATGCGCTTTAAAGTGGGTATTAAAAAAATGAATTAACAGGAAGCATTGACAGGCGAATGGCCACGAACGTCCGCGACGAGATAGTCGTTGGCAACACGAGAAGGATTCGCGTTAATGCTACAAGAAGGCCACAATGAGGGTGTTGGTAGCCGGCACATTAATGGAGAAAAGTAAAAAAATTTAAATTAAAAAGCGTAAAAAGAAAGCGAGAACTTGAAAATGCATGTACAGCAGAATATTGGAGAATGGACTCGTCAGGCCAGGCAGGCAGCGCGGTAGGCAGTGCGCGCACTTAAATATCAAACCAGACCCAAACAAACAAAAAAAGTGGTGAAGGGGAGAGCGATGCGAACGCCAAACAATGGCAATACCCTGCTACCACCCACACGTTGAATTGCACGAACGCGCAGCTGGCAAATCGCTAGGGAATAAAGTGGCTTCTTTGCGTTTGTTGTACCCAACTGATGTTTGCCTAGCGGAACATTTGTCGGCGTCGGGTTGGCCGTTGGAATGGTGACGCGTAAAGCGAGTGAGTGGAAACTGTTTTGAGGCACTCCTTTGCTATAGACCTAGAAATCTGGCGGCTGACCAGTAGCGCCACCTAATTCCAACAGCTATAGCAACACTTTAGTCAGCCTCATAGAAATGACGAGTAGCACCATTTGACGTTGGTTCGCGCTACCAACAATAGTCGCGCACACCATCCCAAGCTCCTCATCCACATACCCATACTTAGCCATAAAAATGCCGGGCGGGTACGGCTGTTCATCATCATCCTTCATGTCATTCATCCGTACCTCAACTTCATCCCTTAAAAAGTTTACCATCTACATGCACACAGCTGGTCACTGCCAAGTGACCGTCGCTGCCGACGTCTACGACACGTCTTTTTGTTATATTTCCTTTCCTTTTGGAGTGGGGAAGGCATTTAAAAAATTTCTTCCTTTTTCGTTTTTTTTCACGTTTTGTTTGCCCTTCTTCTGTGTACTTTTCCAACAGTTTTTCCCATTTTCGCCAGCATTTTTTTATGCCGCGCGCCTTCTGGCGTTTTTCTAGAATTTGTTTTTCTGCAGCACGCGACTGCTAACTTCAGCTTTCTGACTGCCTGGTCAGTGGCCGGCCACAGTTATTCTTTCTCGTTCATTGAATGCGATTCCGAGCTGGACATTGGACCCACCAGATAATAGGCTGGACAACAGTTTGTGGATCAAACGTTCGGAGGCGTGGAAGGTTGGGCGTTTGTCCAGCTGAAATGCAAGTGGACACTGGCTTAGGTGCGCGAGCACCCGAAAGCTGGTCAGAGCCAGACACTAGAATGATTTCTCGAGTGGTCGAATCGCATCAGATATTGAGCGGTTGAGAACGAATGGCTGAATGGCCGAGCGAGGACCTTTTTCATATTTTTTCCATTTTCATGTGACTATGTTAATAACCAGCTGACTATCTCCAAAGCAGCGCTGGACACTCGTGTATGCGTTGACGCGCTTCGAGTTTTTTCGAGCGCGGAGAAGAGGGCGACGCATCTTCGGAATGTGTTGGTGAGGTCGGGTGGTGTTGGTCACTGCGCCCCACCGGCCATTGTACCATATACATTACTCTATGCCACCCAATTTGTTGTCATTGAAAATGAAATATTTTTTCAGCTTTTTGCTCTGCGTTCTCCAAATTTTTTTTGTGCTAGCGCTTATGTATTTCATCCGAGCGCCAGTTCGTTGGGCTCACGAATCACTTTTCCTTTTTTCGGCGGCAGCGACATGGTCGATCGGCTGTTGCTTCGTAGTAGAGGTGGTAGAAGGGGCGGGCACTGTGTTTGTATGCCTTTTCAGCTGTTGTTTAATCGAACTTTTTTATTTCGAAAATAAAAGTAAAAGCGGTCTAGTTTTTGCTTTATTTGGGGCGCGCATTTTTCGTGCTTACACTTCAGCTGCGAAGCGAAACTTTTAGCTTTTTTCCCATTTCTTCGCTTTTGTTGGCCAGAAGTTATTCAGCCTTTGCAGTTTGACTTCTTGTTTGTACACCTCTGTTTGGTTGGGGGGCTGACTGCTGGTCCCTTTACCGGGCTGTATTCGTGCTTTTACTTTGCTTTTTTCAAGCGTTTTTCGTTTTATTTTAATTTGTGTTATCAGCCCTCTTCATTTTCTCTTTACTTTCCTTTTATCGTAATGTTTTAATAGGCGGCTGCCGTTGCATGCCTTCGCAGTTCGAGGAGTCTAAAATTTATTTCACCCCCACCAAGGCCCCGCGCATTTTTCATGCTGGCGAGTGGTCAGCAAAGTTTGCTTCCATTGCTTGCTGCGCTTCTATGACAATTGAAATCCAACTGGACACTGCTTCAGTCGATTGCTTGTATGTATATTGTATGTGCGTATTTGGTCGTCATGGTCGTCGCCTTAATTAATCGTCATGGAATGGATGGGGGTGGTTGTTTATGGGCATTCAAATGGCTAAGTAAAGAGGTCAAGCAACGCGCTTTGAGCGACTACACAATTTTAAAATTAATGACCATTTCTGTACGCTTTGGGTGGTTACAAGTAGGTATGAAACATACTTTGCAATCAATTTACTTTAATGAAAATTCGAAAATTCTTGGAAAATTTGAATGAACTTCAAGCCATTAAAACTAATATTCTCCACTTTCATAAGGAATATACCCCTCACCTTTTAAAAGTTCTGTAGTTGCACGGCCACACCCAAAAAGCGGGCTATTAAACTGCCATAACTGTAAGCGCTAATAGTGAATAACTAAAAAAAATTAAGAAGGAACTTAGCACCGCGCCTTCGTGTAGCGCTGAAAAGTAGGCAACAAAACCTCAGCAATACCCGGAAAAAGTTTCGAGCGATGTGAGCAAAAATTACACGTATGTACTTGCAACTTCGCATTCCATTCTCACCACTTCACTTCTTCACTTCCTCTTCTTCGCTGTAAGTATTTGCAAACCAATTGTTTTGTTTTGTTTTGTTTTGGTTATACGCTTCTCAACATCCAATTGCATTGCCTAAAAGTTGTCTTCATTTTTTTTAGAACGCAGCCATGATGGGGCTGTTACACATCCGTCCCTTTTGCACCGCTCTTCAAATGGCACTGACCAGCTTACTGTGAACGCTTACATTTTTTGTTTTGTTTTTTTTTTTGGAATATGCACACGCTCGCATATTCGTACAAATGTGGCATGTGGCATGTGGCAAGCGCTATATTCCATATGCGTGTGCAATGCGCAATTTTTCATTTGTGTATTCTCTTTTAGTGCCACCCAATTGCTGATAACGTCCACTGTATCCTGTTTATGGTGTTATTTTGGCTCCGCTTTTCTCCTTCTTTTGCCAATGCGCACACATGCTGCACATCTGTACCTCTGCACATGTATTTTCATCTTTCGTTTGCTGTTGTGTTTTGTTTTGCTCTTCATAGTCGCTTTTTAGGCACAATGCAAATTTCCACTGACTTCTTGTTCTATTTTTTCAATTAATTCTCGTCAGGCATGTGCAGGGGTGGGCCGACAGTACGCGCATGCCACATGCTACATGCCACCTGTGTCGGTCGCTTTAATTCAAGTATGTGCCAGTATGTTTTGGTGGCTGTGTCCCTAAGAAAATGAAAAAGTCTGCGCGGATAGGCTTTGCCTGCCCACCAGCCATGATTTCCCCTTTTGCAAAGCGCACTTCCATTCTACCCAGCTCATCTTCTATGTGTGAGGCTCGCTGGCAGGCTCTGTCCGCACATACGGCTGCTGATTGGTGGAACACAGTTGATTGCAATGCACTTCATATTAAACTTTAGCAAGAGCATGTGCGACTGTGAGCCGCTGTTATCACTGGATTTTTCTATTTTTATATTTCGGATCCTGTGCTTTGTTACCACTTATTATGTCTATATGTTGGCGCACTCGGATGTTGCGTCTGCTTTGTGACTTCGTTTTTTAGATGCACCCCTCCAGTGGTCTTTTTTTTGGCAATGTGAACAGTAATAGTCTTTCTGACAATCTGTAATCTCTAGTGGCAATTGGTTTCAGGTATAGCGGTACAGCATAATTAATGTTCAGCATTAAATTATATATTAGGTTCACATTCCAAATACAGACATTAGTGTCGTTAATAAATACAATTTATTGCAACTGATTCACTTCACTCATTTAAAAAGAAGAAGTTAAGTTAGGGTGCTCGAAATTTCTCCTGATTTCTTCAACCTTTTCCTAATAGTTATACTTGTCTTTCGTTATAATGTACACTGAAGAAACAGACTAACTTAGAAAGATATTTAAATATTTTATTTGTATTTGTTCTTTCTGGATTCCAGGCAGGCCATTTGTTTAGTTTTAGTTATTGATTCCGTTTAAACTTTCTATATGTCTGAAAAAATCTTTTTAGGTGACAATAATATTGGCCGAGTATTCTGAAGGAAGTTGAGGCTTGACTTATTTGTGACTACTAAAAATCGATGGAAAGAGCACAAGAGGAGAATGAGTACAAGTAATATGGAGATCTGACAGCAATTTTACTGATTTGATAGAAAAAATATTTCGCTTGTGAAAAGTTATTAAATTAACCAGATAAACTTGAGATGAAGCGATAAATTATTAGGAAAGGGACTTAGCTCGAGGTCGACTTAGTTCATACTTGATAGAAGACTGTCGCTGAGAGTATTAATCGGCGTCTGCGATCATTTAAATATGTATAAACCATCCCTATATCTATATTCCCAAGAACCAGTACAACTGGTCCCTTATATTGCTATAGTTTAATATATGATTTTCCAGTGCGAAAAAGTTAGTCTTAAATAATCTTTCTATACTGAAAAACTTCTTAATGAAATCGATTAATCGAAAAGAATATTGTTACAAACCTCTGGTTTAATCGAGATTAATGGTCTTACTTATCACTTCCCGATGTGGTGGGGCTTAGTTAGTGGTCCCTATTAATTTTAAAACATTCTAGGAAATTTCTCGTAAATATACTGTAACAGCAACACCATTTATTCAAACAAATACTTTATAATAGACTTTTATAGCAACATTGGTTATGCCGAAGGACAAAACTGCACTAAACAAGACGAAGCAGCGACTTCAAACGGTTGCACCCAAATGTAAATGTCATCTTCAATGACAGAAACGAATGGCTGCTTTCATTGCATTTGGCAGCGAGGGCAAAAAGTAACGTTTTATGCAACTACCGCAAAGACATAAAAAACTAAAATGCAACTGAAAAAACAAAAGAAGCCTTGTAAAAGTAATATAAAACGTTGAATAAAAAAGTTTAAAAACGTATAAAAAGTTGAATAAAAACATATTCTACTACAGAACTACCGTGGTAATTACTCATTAAAGGCCATCGTAGAGTGAGAGCAAGCGCACTACGACACCCAATAGGTTAGGGTTATTGAAAGGAAAGTGGTTATGGCTGATATATGTGCTTGCAGGTGATTGTATTGGTGCAAAGGGAGCAGTGCAGGTGGTAGCAGTGAAAGAAAACGGCATTTAAATGAGAATTGCATTTTCATATGCTTTCATAATAATTCATTTTGTTATATGAGTTTTTGCTGCCGTTTCATGAAGTCGTAGTGCTTGGACGCAAACGTGGAATCGCTAAATGATGGCACGGTGCAACTAGCAGGCACACCAGCTTGAACTGTAATTGTGCCAGCGAATTTAATTACACAATTGCAGAAGTAAATTGCACACACACACACACACACACACACACACATTTACATTAAATGCTTTAGAAATTAGCTAAATGCTTTCCACCTTCCACAACAGCACGCCACACTCCTACCTCGCCATCTACCTGCCTACCTACTATGGGTTAGATTGCTGTAGTGGCGCTGTTTTGTTTTCAACCTTCTCGGCAATTCGCTGACTCATCTGCTGTCTATCTTTTCAGCTGTCACTTAGCTTGAAGGAGCCTACTTTGACTTGACATTTTGCATTAGCCGCAACCGTAATTGATAACTTGGAAATTTATTCACTACTTTGTTGCACACACATGCAATGTTGCAAGCATCGGTGGCGTGGCAAGTTGGAGGAGGTACTGCGATGGTGTAGAAAGAGGGCAGTCATTTTTAATTAAGTTGAAGGATATATGTATTTTATAGATTATTGCAGCTTGTGTAGGAAAATTATATATAAAATCGATGAGCAGTTGCGCAGGCAAACGCAATCGCTCTCTACGACATACAGCGAATAAATGTTGAATGCGGTTATATGCATTTTCTTGAAAGTCTCTAAATTGCTTACATCAAATATTTTGTACAATTGTTAGCACTCCCTGCTCACCACCATTCGCTCGGCCTATATTAGCTCTATAATAATTCCAATCTGGCCATTAATTATACATCATTTGCATTTTATGTCCTACACTTGCCTCCATTATGGCCTAATAAACTTAAAGTAATACAGTTCAGGAGCTTCTAGTTGTCGCTACAACCCAACACCCAGGCAACTAATCAAATGGATTTATGAATGTATGTATGTGCAGGCAAAAGAAGCAAAAAGACAATGAGCACATGGAACAAAAACAGAACTAATCAGTGTGCTTATGCATGTATGTATGTGTGTGTGTGAGTGTTTCGACGTCGCCTGTTTCACCTGCTGTGTCTCTTCAATTTTCACCAATCCACCACCGCATTCAATAGCTTCGACTTTTTGTGGCCATTGTTGACGCCTTCGCCTTCGCCTTCGCGCTCCACTGCCACAGGACCACCCTACCCGCACTGTGCAACTTCTGCTTGCTTGCTTGCAACACATTCAATTAGCCTCATTAAAAAGTTATGAGCCTACAACTAAAACAACTGCAACTCAACTATCGACAAAAAACGAAAATGGCAACAAAAACAAAAACAACAATAACAAGGACAACATTAGCCAACAGCCAATTAAGCACATTCACACATACACACGTCTGTAGACACATACAGGTGTATATTTAACGACGCCAAGTAGTTGTGCATATGATCGACGTTAAAATCGGCGACTCAACTCAGTACAGTTCGTCTAACTGCCAACAATAATGGTTACAACTACCTGGTAATAATGCTAATAAAAAACGAGCGAGTGCAAGAGAGGTGAGGGGTGGATGGGTTGGAGCAATGTCTGCAGCTTGTGAGCCTACTTAGCTGATGCCTACCTCCCCACATATTGTTTTATGTTTTTTTTTTCTACTTATTTCCGCCATTCCTATTATTGAGTGTGTGAATTATGCACTTGCCTGCGCCGCTATTGTTCCGGCAATCTAATTAACCCTAGCAAATTATGGCGTCGCTTGCATTTGAAATGAATGTGCGGAGGAGATGGAGAATTGAAGTTAGCTTTGTAAGGAAATTTAAGGGTTTGCAGTGTAGAGAACACCTTAACTTGGTGATATTTGAAAAAGAGGTTCGCTTCAAGTTGAAGGACTCTAAATAAGGATTTTCAGATCGCTAAAAATATTAAATATCCATACAGCAGTTGAAATTAGAAGAAAAACTGTTTTAAGGTATGTAGTGCTCCAATATGCATTCGTTTTTAACTAGTTGCATGTTGTAAGTACTTCACTCAGTTCTCAAATAGGGGTGAAGGGTCATTTTTACTTATAGAAGTCACTTATCGCTGAGTAAGCCAAGTGGAAGCCTTACAAATTCTTTGGCTAGGGTTTGTCTATTAACTCTATAATTATTGATGTTTTTAAAACTATTGTTTAAAGCAGCAGCATTTCGGGTGACTGTGACTCACTGGTCTATGATGATGCACACAAGAAATTAAGAGGAAGCATCTGTAATCTTTCTGCATAATTACTTGCAACAATTATGCATATATAGAGCCATTTACGCACTTCAACACCCCGAGGATGGTGCAGAAATCCAAACACTTAACTACAAGCACAACTTAAATTCGATACCCCCTCTTACTACCAAAACTCGTACTACCTGGATGAAAAATGGAGCTCAAAAGCCCGCCTCACACAATCTCACAATTCTAAAGTAACAAAATAAAAACTAAAATAAAAGTAGCAAAAATAAACAATTACGTAATTGAAATGTTATTCAAGCTGCAGGAAAAGGACGACTTAACTGTATTGTTGAGAACACATATTTTTATCGCATTTTATTTTCGTATTTGGCCCGAAAAATGCATTGCCAACACAAACACGTAAATATTGGCTAATAGTATGCCATGAGAATTGCCTGGAAAATTCGATGTATCCAATTTTGCTTGCTCTCTTTTTGTTGCACACAAATAAATTCAATAATCAACAAGAAATTTGCGCAAATTCGTAGGCAATTTGCAAACACACGTGCACCTATTTGAAGTTTTGAATTTTTGTATGTATTTATATGTGTATATAAATACTTAATCTAAAGTGTATTCCGATTGTGTGCTGTGTTTGGATCCAACCCACACACTTAACACATTTAAATATCTTGAAATTATTTTTCCTCTGCCACAAGAATTGTGGTAAGCGATCTGCAAGTATATGTGTGTCTGTAGTAGTGTGAGCAGTCGCTTATGTGAATGAAATTTAGTGAGTTCCAGGAAAATTTTGTTAGCATTACTTGTACGGGTTCTTAGACCCATAAAACGATTCTTCTAATTGTGATAGGTATATGCTTTTGTTTTTGTATGTGTGCTATAGTAAGTTTAAAACGTATCAGAAGAACGTTATGTAAATTACTAGCATTAAATAAATAATAAAAACAAAATATTTTTCAATATATCGGAGCTACTGCGAGCACCTTTTAAGTTAGTTCTTCGAAATAAAAGAGAGAATCGAAGTAGGTCAGGTCAGGTCCTGTTAAAAATTATTAAAGGTAATGTGGAACAGCTGGTTGAACAAGTTGAATTTCGGGTGAGTAGTTAGGATAGCTCAAAAGGACTGTTAGGAAGCCGATAGTGTGAAAGGTTGCCAAGCTGCTATAAAGTCGCACAACATAACCTATATATATGTGTAGTGGAAGCCACATACTCAAAAAACTATATATGCGATATATATGTATATACCAGTATCTGTCAGCACATATTAATATATTTATTCAAATGTGAGTGCAAACCCCCAAGTAATGGACGAATAATACTACTGTTGCTATCTAAATTTTCCCAGTGATGGAGGAAAGTGGTGACACTTGCATGACAAAGCATCGGCTAGGCATACAAATATAACTGTTTAGTTTGCTACAACCAAAATCCATCACTGATTCACATGCTTAGCTCGGAGCTTTAGGCCTTCAGTCAGTTTGTCAAAGCTGACCGTTTGCGACTGACCGGTTGTTGTACTGACTGCCCCGACTGCCCTTACTTCAGTTCAGTTCAGTCATATGTAGTTCATAGCAGCACACTTTTCTGGCCCTCTGGCTTTCTGGCTCTCTGGCTCTTTGACTGTCTGCCTGTGCGTCGACTTGTCGTTTGCAGTCTTCATTTCTGCTGTCTTCTTTTCTCAGGTGGTGAAATTTCTAATGCGTTGGCATTTCGATGCTAATTTTTGGCACTGACAAACACAGACACATTCACCGGCCTGCTCATGCTGTTAAATGCAGCTGCATAAATGAATTCACATTTGAGTTTGTCGCTATCTCGCTCACCATAGCGACGCCTTACCTGGGAGACCAATTGTGCTTTTCATGTATATTTTGCATATGCAAAAATCTCAACGCCACTGATTATTGCACTTGGCAGAGCAACATGCACGTTGTTTGCAGCCGAACGCCTTAACAATTCCGTTCGAAAGCTCAGCTAATGCGCTTGTGTGTTTGCTTTTTGGAAAGTAGAGGAAGCGTAGTTCGGTTGCCTGAAAGTAGACTTCGGAAGAGTAACGTATTAGTGCAAACGCCTAAATGCAGGCAATATATATTGCATATGCATTATGCCGGCATATTAGCTGTAGCAACGCGGCCCTCTAAGCAGAGTGTGAGCGAATTGCAGTGGCAGCGTTGCGTCTAAGAAGTTCTAGCATGTGGTAGAACGGAAAGTAGTTGACTATAATTCAACTGAGGCTGCGCTGCTTGCGTCGACATTTCGCTTTGCTCTTCCTCTTTCTCTACTGGGGTTTGCGGCAATATTTTCATTGACTTTCCATAAATGCAAACATTTCTGCCACGCCACCTGATTGCATTCCGCCAGCTGTTTATTGCTGTAGATTGCTGTATGCAGTTTGTTGTTTTTTTGCTGGCACTTTTACTGCTATTTCGCACAGCTTGAGCCTACTTTGCATAAATCGAGAACTAAGCGTTTACGGTATTTATACAGTGGGAATGTCTGGATATTTTTAACGGTGATATTTAAAAGGAAAGAGCTTGGTTACGCAAGATATCTGTTACGCCGTCCGTAAAATAAAGATCTTAAAATTTTAACAATTAATTGACAAAAACCACTGTATGTTACAATATATATCCAATAGGGCTAGTTTAGTCTACTAGCTGCACATTTTTGGCATATCGTCTTTGACTCGGAATATTCGCCTGTGTATATGCTATGCTCGTAGAACAACATACGTCCATTCACACACACATACAGACTCACTAATGCCATGAAAACAGAGCAACTACATGGGCAAAGTGGTGTGGTTAGTGCCATCATCGCCAGCAGCGCACGACCAGCAGCAGCAACACGCACTAGCTGCAGAGATTGTGAAGCAGGCGAGCAGGCGAGCAGGCAATGCCGAACGTCATTCTTGCTGTAGACGCCAACGCCAACGGCAACGCCAACGGCAACATCGCTGCTAACGTTCTTAAACTTGCATATTTTACTATTCGTCGGTGTGTTGTGGCGTGTATTAAACATGAGGTTCTTGCTTTTGTTGTTATTGCCTTGAATTGCGTCTACTTGTCGTCGACATCCTCAAATGAATCTCATTTGCATTTAAATTAGGAATGAAAGGCGTAGCAGAGCTGAGGACAGTACTGTGTAGAATGAGTGTGTGTTGTAGTTGTTGGTGTTGTTGTTGCCTGGCGCCTGCAAAGGAAGTGTCCAGCAAGCATTTGCCTGGGATAAATGGGGGAGCATTTTAATGAAGAAAATGTAGAATTTCGCATCGTAGTATTATTGAGAGGCTGTGTGTTTGAGTGTGTGTGTGTATGTGTGTGTGCATGACATTTTAATGCTCTACTCTGCCAGCGTGACTGCCTGTCCAATTTCGTTCGCCTGTGCTAGCATTTGTGTGCATATTTAAAATCTACGCACACAACTACACGCATACTATTACACACACACACATATATATATAACAAGTACATGCAACCCTGCATGTGTGTATGCATTAAACTGCAGCAGAGTTGCATTAATATGCTCACAATTGTTGTTATAGCAAGACTTATTCTAAGTTTTATTGTTATTAACTTTGCTGCTGCTGCAATAAGTGTGGTCCTGCCTCTGGACAAGGTTGCTGTGGCATGTTCCATATTTAAGAGCGCGGTCCACTTCAACGTCGACGTCAGCGCTGAAAGCGACAATAACAGCAGCGCGCATACAAACTCATGAATAGTTTCCAAAACTCTAGACCAGCATTTGTTCGTATTTGCATATGTATTGGTGCTGTCCATGCAACGCAAATCCTCGTATGGGTATGGCCCAGAACATGTCACTGATCATGTTCAAGTCGCCGATAGTCACACAGTTTGGTATTGCCCCGTTTGTGTGTGTGTGCGTGTGGGTGGGGGTGTCAGTGTTGCAAGTAATCAGCTCAACTGGCGGGCAGTCATGATGTGTAAGTAGTTAACAATTTCATTCATCCGAAGGCTTTGAACATTCGTTTGTGTTTGAGGATATGTTCATAGGTGTTTGTGGCTTAGCGATTGCAACGGCAACACATTCCGTACGTTCAGTTTGGTTGCTGTAGTTGCAGATAATTTTATATTCAGCATAATTAGATTGGTTATTTGCTTAGGCTTTATTCGGTTGTACGATTCCAAGACTTGGTATTCAAATGCATAAGAATTTCTTCGCTCTGCAGGCGCACACACAAGAGTAGTAGTAGTTCTCTCGAGAGTACACTTCACATGTCTCAAAGTTAAAATCTCGAGGGATAAGTAGGACTTCTATCTAAAACTTCTGTGTAAAAGACTAGCTCACTTTAAGCCGATTGCAATACATTAAAAAAAGCAAAACTCGACTTAAATTAATGACAAAAATTTGAGATAAGCTGCTCAACTTGTTCGAGTTTCGATGCTAATATGTTATTTAAACAATGTTTTGAGTTCAGATTTTTGAAATTATCATAAACAAGTACAAAGGATGTGCCCCGATATTCATTAGGAATCAAAATACACCTCTTAGTTTAATTCAACTTGGGTTATTATCGAAGAGAATGAGCCCACTTTAACCCATAAAGTATTATTTCTTTCCTACCTTAAAATTATTTATTATTGATTCAAAACTTCGTTGCACCTTTCTCTTCTTACCTTCATGACATACTCATTTAGAAATTAGCTCGCAAACAACAGCAACACCAACCATATGTGAAATTTATGTATTTATTGTAATTTTAGTTGTATTTGGCAGAGCAACTTCAGTTTATATTTTGCCTCACTCTTTTGCGTTCACTAACATCTCGCTGCAGCACAAATACACTCACACATATATCCAAAGTAGCTTCCCTAAGCCCTTCCTGCCCCAACTACAGCTGCGGCTATCCTTTCCATGTCATTTGCTTTAGTTACATGAATTTCAAATACTGAACCCTCCTTCTCCCTCTCCTCTGCCGCCAACAAAACTACTTGGTATTAAGTTACCGCAGCTACTTATTGAAAAGGCATCGTAATAAGTTTGCCTTATCCTTTGGAGCCACTTGTACAAGTACAGTGCGCTCTGGCTGCCTCCAGCTCCGCTTTACCTAATAAATTTGTGAAATGTGAATAAGATTTTGGTCGAATTCAAATTTCCGTACCCTTCACCGCACACACCGCGCGCCACACCGCAACAATTCAATACACTCATATGTATTTATGCCCAAAAACAATCAACGCAGTTGTTGCTATGCAAAAGGCCAGTGAAGCGAGCGAGCAAGCGAGCAAGCACAAGGGCGGATGGGAATATTTAAACTTTCTTGAAATAAACTTAACTGCAAAATTAATTATAAAAGGCAATTGTGTAAGTGTATAAGCGTACCTCTACACCACACACGTCCCTCCCTCACTCGAGCAGCGCGCGTGTGTGTGCATGTGTGGAGGTATGTGTGTGTTTGAGAACATGCCTGTGTCCAATGTGCGCTTGAGCCTGTATGCGTTGGTGTGAGCTGGTGAAAGGTGTTGGCATGGAATCTGCACAACTATCGCCATTCAATGTTGCCGACTGCCTGCGGCCGCTGCACGCTGCTTGCTACATGACTGCTGTCCGCAACTCTTAGCCAGTAAATAATCACCTCCTGCAACAACCTGCCCCCCCGCTGGTCCGCTGTGCCTGCAGATTTATTCACTTGTGTCTGCTGCGTCGCGCTACATCCTCTTGCCCTTGTAGTGGTGGCAAACATCTTCGCAGACACATGCATGTACCTCATACTCACATACATTATATGATTATAAGCTTGAATGTTAGTGATTTTCAATGTATTTGTACCTTACACATGTGATTTGCATGCAAATGTTTGTTGTTGTTGTTTTGTGTGCGCGTGTTCCTTGCCGCTTTGCGTGTATTGAAACACTAATTAAATGTTGAAGATTATTCGGTCGTCCTGTCCAAGTCGAAATGCAGCAGACACCGCCCAACTCCCCTCCCTTGTTTCCATGTAAGTAAGAAAGCAGTTTCGAAATTCCGGTCGTCTTCGGCAGCTCGGCTAGCAGCGTCTTTGGCTTGGCTTTCGGCTACGTGGAATTTGTATCGGTTCGGAAAACTTTACGCCTGGCTTGCTGTCCCACTGGCAGCTAACTAACTGCTCATATTATAAACTGCTGGGCATGTATATGTGCATGTGAATATATGTGTTCACACACACAGTGAATCGCTGTCACTTTGTCCCGCAACCGCTGTCACTCACACTCGCTTATTGAAATTAGAAACGACCACGAAGGATGGCCAGCGCAATTCCGCTGCTTCCAAGAAAATTGCTGTTAATACAATCATGTGTGTGTTAGTATATGTATGTGTGCGTATGTATGGAAGTGGGTTTATTGCCACAGCTGAATGCTTTCTAATTATCCCTATGGTCGCGTTTACAATTTTATTACACTCACAGCCGTTCTCCAGCCCACACACCCCGCCTCCAACCACTATACTTCGCGACGTGTGCTCATTATTGTTGCTATTGCTACGCTTATTGCTCCTGCATATTATTGAATATAGTTTGGAGAGAGTTGAGAACTGAAAGCTGGAAACTTTCATTAGTGCTGCGGTGAATGCGAGGACGTTGTCGTTTAAAACGGAATAAATTAAGATTTTATGCATCTAATGTGACCTCTCACTCAGCCATTTTCTATGTATGAGTTGCAGTGTAGTGGTTTGCAAATTTTGACGTGATGAAATGTCAAAGCTTTCTCAGCCACATAGTGTGGTATAGCATACATTATATACATTTATATGCGTTTGTGTAACATATTTATGTGTGTATAAAGCTGTGTTGGTCTGCGGTGGCGTATACTCGATTTTCATTTCAGAACACATTTAATAGCAACTGAAATTCAATTAAAGTCCATTTTGACTAGCATTTCGCAATTACATTGGCCGAGGACGCACGAAAATTAATTTGATCTATTATGCAATGAATCTCAGCACGAGTGAGAGGGGCTGAGTAAAGGAAATATAAATATTAAATATTTACACGGTTATAAAGGCAGGATGAAAGTCAAAATTGTTTAATTAAAAAAATCTTAACATGTCTGAGATATATTTCTGAACCGAATGGTGATAAGAATTAATGTTGACTAACTTTCAAAAATTCTCTTACTCTATTTTAGGCTCTGTGTTTCGTTTACGAGAAGGAAACACAGAATGTAGGATTCTTTAAGATGATTTTGAAGATTCTTAAATAAATGTGCAGGATACTTGTCAGCAAAGCAAACCAACAAGCTCAAACATCTCGCCAATCTGCTTTCATTGATTGAAGGAAATCTCATTGAATCAGACCACTTTGCTCTGGCACTTTGCACAATACCTTGCTAATTTAGAGGTATTTTGAAGTTTTCTGCTATTTTTAACCAATCTATACAAATGTTTAACGCACCATCAGAAAAGTTGCTTATATAACAACGGTAAAGTGACATAAAGCCACAAGCAAACTAGAGGCGCTTAACACCAAACGGTCACCCAGTCCACAATTTTTCTTTTAACATCTCTCAATTACAATTTTTCATATGTTTTATGTCAACAGTAAAAACCAAAACTTTTTCATTTTACACCAACATCAACTAAAGTAAAAGTAAAACAAAAACAAAAACAAAAACATTAAGCTCAACTTTAATTCGAAAATGTTGAATGTTTTAATTATAATTATGAAAATTGTCGTGCATTTGCATAATCAAGCACAAAATATGAGCTGGAAAAGCATGCAGGCGCAGGACAGTCTGTGCCCTGTGTAAGCCAGTGTGGTACTCTCTCCGGCGCCTCCCCTACCCCTACTGCCGCGACACACACAGCTACTCAAAGACGCAACAACAACACATGACGCCTGTTTGCTGGACTAATTTGAATATCGGACTGGGCACATTTGATCCTTGTTGCCTCAAAAGGGGTCTCATGCAAAACTGCGCCTATGTGAGAGTGAGGCATTGAATAACACTTATAATTAAAATGTGAAATAACCGGAGCAGCTCGAGGGCGAGCCAGACTAGGTAGTATTTTGCAGTTGTATTGCAAAAACTATAAAACAGAAAATATATATTAGAACCGTTTCAATTTTAGGACACATTCGTCACAAAATGAACGAAATTTTGAATAAAAAATGTTTATTTTAAATAGTTCGTAATGAACTGACACATGTTATTTCTTTATTTATTCGCATGGGTAATTTTACAACTGATATGATGTCTTATATTGAAGTCTCTAGCTATTTTGAACATCAAGTTAGTACGTCCGTTCAATGAGCCTCACACGCATACACATTTGAACGGCTCTACCAACGCTTTAGCTAATTTTTTACGCTCCCCCACAAACCCCCAAAATCTATAAGCACATACATATGTACATATGTGGCTATGTATGGAAATTTCTGAAAACTCCCGTTATCTTCGGTGGCGTGTCGTCTGCGGGCAACTTACAGGATAACTTTCAAAACATATCCTTAGCACACAATTTCCACTCAACTATTCTGGGCAACTTTGCGCGCTTAAATAGGAAAATATCTCGTACAAGCGCATGTGTGTGTGTGTTTATGTGAAAGTTTCTGATGCAAAATTACATTATGACTTGTTTAAAATTCAAATTCGAAAACACTAAAATCATGTTGAATTGCTTTTTGGGTCTCACACAAAACCGGTGAGGCTACCGACCGTGGAAGGGCTCTTTATATACCTATACATATGAATATGCACATAACTGTAATGTTTGTAGTGGCCACAGCTAGCAAAGGAAGCTAATAGGTTTGCTTATTGTGTTAGTAAATGTGCATATATGTATGTGTTTGTGTGTATCTAACAGTTAGTCAGATAGTTTTGGTGGTGGTTGTGCAGCTCGCAGCACTAATATCTTGGACGCGATGTTGTTGTTGTTGCCGTGGCTGTCTAAACAATATAGGAGTGGAGTGTGTGTGTGCTGCCCTTACAATTAAGTGTTTCACTTTGCCTTCACATACACAAATGCCGATGTATGTGTAATGTTTGTGTATGTTTGTATGCTAATATCTGCGACCACCACCTCTATAAGCACAATAGTCCGACAATACAGCACTCGCTTGTCAATCCGCATATAATTATTTGTAAGTGTGTGCATAATTTTAATTATATGCGCGTTTATATGTTTATTTTAGTTTCTGATGTGTCGTTTTGACATTGTGGAGGCGGCAGGCTTAAATTGATATCAAAGAGAAGGTGGTGTTAACGGTGATTTATCCGTGGGCTGTGATGGAGAGAATATTTATGAAGATTGTGAGCTGAAAATCTAATGGTTTATGGAAGTTATAGGTGCATATATACCTATATACATTTTATGAATTTGTTGAAACAATAAATTTTAGAAATTCTCTCAATTCTGAAATAAACGAAATTATTATTTTTCACATATATAATATTTATATGTTTTCACAATGTAAGCTTCAATAATCAAAATTTATTTGAGTATATCGAGCGGATGGATTTAGGAAAGTTAGGATCCCAACTTTCGCAAGTTCCCAGCGCAAATTAGCTGTCAGTTTCGCTCACAATTGTCAATTGCAACAGACAAACTACGTGGCTAACAACAACACGCCCTTACATAATAAAAATTTTACAGTTAGGAGTTAGTTTTAAGTTTGGAAAATTTGTAGCACGCGTACATGCGTGAGTAATTGGATAGTTTGAATAACCCGAAATGTTAGTTTATGCCAAATAAATGTACTTGCGAAACTACACAAATAAGCACAGCTAGACAAACCGATGGCGTTGCTGTCGAGTAATATTATAGAAGATGCCCCAATTTAGCAAGCGCCCGCCATCTTTACATAGATCTTTCACCATCGCTGATTATCCCGCTCCTCAGCTAAGCCCGAGTGCAGCTTATTTGCGTCGTCCGTCTGACCGACTTACTACACACTCAGCTGTCCGGCGCCGAAAACCTTACATTTTCCATTATAAATTCTAATTATTTTGTTGCATGTACATGTGGGTGTGGAAGTGGTGGTGTGCAGTCGCTGCCAATTTACATATTTGCGCTTACGTGCGAATGTGTGCGTGTGGGTTTAGTTTCGAACGCCTCCCCAAAACTATTCACTAACTAATCGTACTTTGCTTGTTAAACGCTATACAAATACAAATGCACATGCTTCAAATGTGTGTGTGTGTGTATTAGTATGAATACTGTCCCCTGCGGCCATTGCCACGCCATTCCGACTTCTTGCAGGTCGACAAAGCGCTCCACACTCCAACAGCTTGCTCGCCCGATTCGACCAACCGCCTGCCCCGCCATCCTAACGTTGTTCGTCCAGCGCGCCATCGCAGCTCATTTCCTTTGCGTACACCGTGGCCTCTGTCCTCTGTCTTGTCTGGCGAATTAATTAAGTGTTTTGTGTGCGTTGCAATCCTTTTGCGGTTAAAAGAGTACAAGGCATTCACTAAGCGGCCGGAGAGGGGGTCGACGTAGTCAGTTTCCTTACATAATATGTGCATACATACAGACAAAATCAAATGTAAAGGTAGACTTTAGCTGTTAGATATCTAAGCATCTGTAAGTATGTGTATAAAAGTGTTAGTGTGTGTGTGTGCTTATGCGTCTTGAGGAAAATTTGAAATTTGAATTAAATACTTGTTCATTCGTTGAAGTATTTATTCTACGTCTCCTCTCACTCATTTGTGCTGCGGAGGCCATGCACATACATAATTATTTGATTTCGTATGCAATCGGCCATGATCGGGCTCTCCAATCTACATGCTGCTCGAAAGCCTTTTGAACTCATTGAAATACGCCAACAATTTTTCTATGAATTAATGTATTTAGTACCTTATACAGATTTGTATTCCCTTGTTCAGCATTAATTATCAGGCGAAGATTACCTAAGCTTCCACAAAAGGAATTGCGTATAAGTAAATGCCACTCAATTCTCCGGCTTTAAATTATCAAGAAATAACGGTAATTTCTTTACCATGTGTTTGAGTAATCTATCACATCGGTTATACCACTACAAAAACTGTAGATAAGCTCATTTCCAGCCCATTTCCTATCAATGTGAAACCTTACCCTCTAATCCAACTTTGTCTGTCTTCTATGCTGTGTTGGATTTCCTAGCGGGACTTAAGCCACCTCTATCTGCATATCCATCTTAAATTATGCACCGCATGCACATATGCTAATATGATTTCGAAAGGCGAAATTCATTCGTGTCACATC
The DNA here is from genome assembly GCA_021498325.1 of Bactrocera minax. NCBI lineage: Eukaryota > Metazoa > Arthropoda > Insecta > Diptera > Tephritidae > Bactrocera > Bactrocera minax. Next base: position 503,399 of record JAKEEE010000082.1, on the reverse strand, counting down.
ATTATATGGCAAAACTGATTGTGTTGCTTTGTGTTCAAGAAAAATGAAAAACAAAAGGAAGGCCACATGGGTGGAGTCAAAAATTGGAATATTGATGTCATTTATTGCGGTTGATGTGCAGTAAATATCGCAACTACAACAATATCACTTCAATAAGTATTTAAACAGATTATTAATTTTCTGGAAAGAGACGAAATAGGAGCTATGAGCGACAACTCTTCCAGCTCTACAAGTTTTCCAAGTCTCCGTATCACAAAAATGTCTGTATGAGGCTATAGATCGATTGTATTCCATAAGTACTATATAATCTGAGAAAGTTAATTATTATTGTTGACTAATGATTCTCTGATATAACAAGGCAAAACACAAATTTAGAAAAGTTCACTGGTGAAAACCTAGGCCTAGTTTTGAAAGCTTTTACTAAGAACTTTTGCTCAACGCTTTCTCAGACCATCGGTTTGATATAAGTTACCTTTAGGTGATCTTAATTTATCTCTTTAAAGACTTAATTTGTGTTTGATTACTTTATTTCTGCCGAAGTTATGAGCAAGCTTTGTGAACAACTGTGATTTATCGGGCAGTCCATAAACGCAATACCTTTGCCATTGCTTGCTTGGCAATGATTTTTGACCTCCATAAAGGATTATATACCCTTTCATAAGGATTTTGAGACATATTTATTGAAAATATTTAAATATGTGTACTTATCTGCATTTGTTCATCAAAGAGTTATGTGGGTTTTAACGGGGCTTACCTGCAAATAGACAAATAATCATAATGAATCAAATAATTTTTAAAGAAAATTCCTCTTTACTTAGTAAGCATGTCGTAATTATTTTAAAGCTACATTCAAATTACTCGTATTACAACTTGAAAATATAAAGCAATTTGTGTCGACTAAGTGATGCTGCTAGTCATCTTATAGAAGACTACTATTAATTCTTCCGAAGCTGACTACTTTCGAATCACAGCACACAAGCATATTTCAAAATGAGCACAACGGAATGTGACACAATTAATTTCCAATCAAAATTTCTGCAATGCCATGCGCGGACGCGCAACATTCCGGCAGCAGCAAACGATACGAATGCGCAAACATACACACGCACACACAAATCATTTTAATGGGGAACCGCCGCAATCGCTGCAGTCAATTGAGTTTATAGCTAGAGCAAAGAAGCTGACGTTCGAGCATAGGTAGAGCAAATAGTGGGCCAGAGAGGCGCGGATAAGTTGCCGGCGCAAGTTGCTCCTTGAATTGCTAACAGCAATTGTGTGACGGCACAAGCAGCGGTGGAAGCTAAGAAGCTGAATCGTAAACAGCTCGGCATTCCAAAGCGTTCAAAACACAATTTATTAATATTAAAAAATGTTTACAAGCGCCTCACAGCTGGGGTACTAGAAGCAAAGGTATTATCACACAGTCTCCAAGCAAGCTCGAAGCGACCGTATGGCTGCGCTTACGTTTGGCGCAGCGAAAAACGACAAAATGCAAATGCCGTCAAGTCGACGATTGATCTCCATAAATAATGCGACATCATTATCTTTGCGAATAAATACATACAATATTAAATTTACATTGTCGAGTATACGCGCTTGCGAGTGTGTTCGTGCATTTATGCAAAACGAGGCGCTGCGGAGTAAACGCAGCACCTACCGACGATATAGAGCACCTAGGAGACGTCAGTTATATTTGTGTGGCGCAGAGATACTTATGTTATGTATATGCTTACATACATACTTGCACACATACAAACACACGCATGCCATGCGATCGCCATAATCATCATCAGTAGCAATAACATGATGATTATCAGCATCATCGGCATCATCGGCATCATCGGCATCAACAGCAACTGCATCGGCATTGGCAGCAGCATTTTGTCGTACTTCAGCAATGACATGCGGCATGCCACATTAGCGTTGCTTACATCCACCCTGTGGCGCCCCAAGCATCCTTCGCCCAAGGCTACACATACTTTTCTCTTTCCCTACTTTTGCCAAACGCCACAAACTTACTTGTTAGCCGCATGATTTGCGTTTTTCTTCTGAGTGTGTGCGCATGTGTGTATGTGTGCATGTGCGCTTGGTAATCCATCAATTACGTTGCGTTGCTGATTCGGTTGTCGCTGGATTGTTGGCGCTCAACTTAACACAACTCAACCGACCGCAACCGCACTCAGCGCGTCTTGGCGCATTTCAATTCGATTTGAAGTATGAAATGTTTGCTTTGCATGCAACTAAATGCAATAAATAGCATGAAGCGGAGGCAAGGTGGGTGCAGCGTTTTGTACAATTCCTCAAATTGCTTGGCTCCCCTTCCCCTTTTTTGGCTCTTTTGGACGCTTCGTTTTTTGTTGTCTGCCTCATCTCATTTGGCATTTTGGTTTATTGTTTTCCTGTTGATCATTATTATTCGCATGCATTTTTAATAAGCTGACAACAACGAAAACAACCACAGCATATACATACATAGCATTACCATACCAACCAAGCTCACATGTTGTTACACTTATAAGAAATCTGAATTGGTAATTCCTCAAAACGACTTTCAATCGTTCACTGAGCATAAAACCATTTACAACGGACAGACAAACTCTGAGGTAAGCCCGAGATTTGCTCGCAATGCGAAAGTGATCATGAAGTCGTCCCGTGGGCTCTGGCAGCAGGCAGCATACTACGTATATAAGGGCGCAACTCAGTTGATTTCTAATGATTGATAGCTTCTTTCTTCTATATAGTATCATACAGAAAACTCTCAAAAACGAAGGGAGTATTGAGAACTCGATAAGTCCATGGAAAAAAGGCATTTTCATCTATTCCATTTCTAAAATTTTCTAACAGCTCTCGCGAGAGGCAGTTTTTAGAATAGATCGTTTTCAATAAAGAGACAGAGTTGTCACATTTGACAAGCAGAGAAGTGTACTAATAACTAAATATAATATGATCTCCAAATTTGCGGGAAATCGCGTAAACAATTTCTGTAACTTTTTAAAAATACGGTTCACTTGTAGAACAGAAAAGTTCCTAGACATCCTCGTATACAATAACTCCAAACAATAACTCTCAATTTGTAGGTCATAAGGGATCTTGCGACCGTACTAGTTAAAAGTCTTTCACAGAAAAAGTCTGAGCCACACTTTCTTTATTCTTACGAATGCTTTACTTTAGCTCCACTCAAATCTTTTGTTTCCTTGTTTTTTTTTATTAAGTTTTTTTTTTTTGCTTCGCCTCTATTGTTAGAACTCAAGGTCTGCGCATGAGAATAAACAAGGCGAATTTGTGTTTTGCATATACTTTAACATGCAACTTTCGACGAATTCGACACACAAAACAAAGAGAACGTAAAATAATATATCATAAATGAAGAGGCTTGAAAAATCAACAAAAAATGCTAAGTTGACGTGTAGTATAAATCAAATCGATGGGAATAAGCAAGCTTATATGCTTTTCTTCCTTTTATTTGATCAAAGAATATAATTTGAATAAGCGAAGACCAACTTAAATGCCTCTGGAACAATAAATCACCAAAAGCGCCTCTGCTTTAGTTGAAGTTCATAATAGAACTGATCCTCTTTTAGAAACTATGACCTTCTTGAAGTTTTAGAGCAGAAACTTCTGTCAAAAACCGTAACGAATAGACACATAAAATCTTCCAAAATCTTTGTGAAATATGGAACGTGTCTTTGTTTGCATTATTTTCTTTTTAATTTGATTTTCTCAATTAGGAATTCTTCTAAATTCAAAGCATATGTCCCATTTATCGATCGATTTACACAACATTCGCTCGACATCACTGGTAAATGAACATAGATCTCCGCGAAGATCAATCGAACCTGTTTAATCGTTGATTTTGCACACGCCCAGAAAATAGTTGGCAAACAACTTCCTCGGTGATGACCTCTAACTAAGCCACGCGGCGCGCCGGAGTAGCGTTTCGCTATGTTCGCACATTTTAATTAGCCACTAAAGCGCTGATGAAGGCCCGAAAGTCGCTCGGCGCTCCTGCACACTTGTCGCCTTCATTTGGCGTACGGTAATCGAGATCAGCGGACGACAACTGCTGTTGTGGCGGCGGCCGACGGTGGTGTTGTTGTTAGATGCCAGCGATATCGGTGGCAAATCGCTTGATCTCAGTGGAGACAGCACCAACAACAACAAAACTTTATTCTACTTTTCAAATTCAGTATTTGTTTTCACAAGCCGTGCGAGTAAGGCAAGTGGACGCCAAGAGGGGATTGTGTGTGAGTTAGTTGCCACTCAACGAATGCAGCTTTTATTAACCATCTCAGTGGCTTATCGGCAGTAGTGCATCGGCAAATTAAACGCTATGTGCAGCATACATTACAAGTTGTTTGTGTGTTTTTCCCGCATTCTTTTTTCTGAGTTTTGGTGTTGTTTTTGTTGTGGATGCACCTTTCGCTTTGGTCAGCGATTTGAATTTAACCAGCGCGGCTCACGCAGCGCTAGATTTAATGTGAGCAGTTCAGTCTCTGGCGACCAGTGTCAGGTGTAATTTGAGACAATATATTTTAGCAAAAACAACAACACGATAGCCGCAGCAAGCTACTACAACAGCTACTTGACTGAAAGTGGAACACACCGATGCATACCGCAAGCGATGTGCGGGAATATTAGAGTCGTGTGGCGAGAGGTGGCACTGCGAATAATTTTAGTGCTGCGAATACGAAATATTTTGAATATTTTTGTTAATTGTTTAATGCCATTGTTCGAATAATTCACTTTTCCATTATTTCCTACAAAATCAAATTTACTTTCATTTCACTACATTTTTGTAATAGTGTCCACTATTTAAGAGGTACCGTGTGTGAAATATTCAAACTTTTAATGTTTGCCGAGTTGCAGCTTAAAAAGTTTTCAAGAAAGCTGATTATGACACTTGAGAACGATATTGAGGGATCAAAAAGTTCTGTAAAGGTACTTCTGAGACATCCCAACAGTGGCATATATATCGATCCCCAGAACAGCAATGTGATAATTACCACTTCATTTTTTGCGGTGTAAAATTTTTTCGTTTTTTCAAAAGCCGAACTTGCTCGCATTTTAATTTGGAATATACAAGTAAACTTTATGTACATATGTAAGTGTGGTTTGAGTTTAATCTGCTGGCTTAATGATCTGCTTTCGGAATTTTTACAAGATAAGTAAGAAAAGAGAGAGAAAACGCCACGCGAAACAACTCTGTTGAAAGAAATACACTAAAATGCGCATTTAATTTGGTTAAATGTTCAATGAAATTTACATGATTTGCAGTTTGCAACCGTGAATGGGTTAATGGCAACCGCAACAACAACAACAGCAGCAATGGTAAAAGCAAACAAAATCATGTGCATATAATAGACAGTGCATGCGAGGGGGCCGAACGAGACTTGCCATCGACATCGAGCTAAAGTGACGCTAACGGTTAATTTGCAATAAATGAGGCAGAAATGTGGTACACGAATCTGTCAACTATGCATTGGGGACAACAACAACAATACAACACGCATAGACACAGCTGTTGCGCTGCACACCGCTCTTGGCAATTACAGCAGTGACAATCGCTGGTAAACAAATTCCAGATAAACGCTCCAAAGCTCGCGACGATAGGCGCATGCGCACCTCTCACTCACACCAAACACTGCAATGCGAGTATGACACCCAGAAAAAAGGTGCTGGCTGGGTTGGGGGTGTGCGTCGCGTGGGCGCAACGAAAGGAAAAATGAAACAAACACACATACTCGGGTAATTGCGCATGCGTGCCAGCCGGTGACAAAAGAACTAACAAATTGCAGACAAAATGCATAAAATTTTGCTCTACTTTTGCGCCACTTCGGTTGCTTTGACATTGCTGCAAGCCCGCCAGCGAACGGTGCTGTATGGCCAAGAATTCTAGAGCTGCACATTTCAACTCGTAATGCCGCTGTTAATGGATGTTTTCGCGCTTCTAATTGATTACTGCCATTTTGATTTGAATATTTGTATAATGTGGGCAACGAAGTGTTGCCTAGTGGGCTTTATACATAAAACTCAAATGAGAGCATTCGAGCTATATAGTAATGGTTATTAATTAGTATTTATTGCTGAATTGATAAAGAAATTGTTTTGGCTTATTTCGATATTTACAAAAGGTTTTTGAGACCATTTTACGTGCAGTTTCGAGTATCGGAACTTATTCTACATCTATATGCTATTCTATTACAAACATCTTTTGTTGTCTCCTTAACAATCGCTCCGAAATGTAGACTATATTTTGTTTTGTGTTTTCTACAAGAGAGAATTTTTAAGTTTCGAGCAAAATAGAGTTGCTCAAGTTGTAGATACCAGGATGTTTTATGTATGAAAATAATAACTTTACTTTATTTTTTGTGTCAGAATCAGGTATTTGGTATTAGAAATCGGTTTTATTTATTATAATTTATCTTGGGTTTTTGTTTCTTCTCCTGAAATATTTTCCATTGCCAACTATGTGGCATGCAACCTTGTTGCTTGAGAATGCACTTCTTTCGTTACAAATGAATGGGCCTCGAGCTATATACTGTACCTACATAGATATGTATGTATGTGTATGTATGAACACATATGTTCATAAGTATAAATATATACGAAAGTATTATTGTATTGTGAGTGTAAGCGTCTGCAAGCAAGCAACAAAACGGCGTAACTGCGTTTAATGCAAAATAATGTTTTATGCAAATTACACAATTGCAATTGTAACAACAAACACACACACACATAGCGGTCCCTTCATCATTTGCCATTTTTGTGCATCAAACACAACCTTCGCAACAGATGTTGGTTGTTGTTGTTGCAGTTGCAACATCTGCAGCTACTTCTTCATTTCGTGTATACGAGTATGCCTACAACTGCCCGCCATCTTTGGACACACTGAAGCAAGCAAAGACAGCAACGGCAGCGGCAGCTGAAATTCTGAAAGCAACTGTAGGGGCAATCACTGGAAGCAGCAGCAAAAACAACAATGCGGATTAGACTTATTTTCAGGCCTACGCTTCGGCTAACTTGCATATTGCATAAGTATTTAGTAGCTGTCGTTTTGTTGTTGTTTGTGCAGGAATTGCAACTACTTAATGGCACTGTGCACTCAGTACGCCTACCACACGCACACACACGCAAAACACACACATACGATACAAGGGTCCTTTGTACATAATTTTATAAATCTTCTGCATCAGCCACTTCCTTCCACTGTCCTGTTCTTCGCACTCCTCGGCCGCCGCTGCCGTTGCTGCAGTTGCTGTTGCTGACAATGTCAACGACAACTGGCAATGCCATTATTCTGCAGTAGCTTCTCCCTCACTGCCTTCCCGCCGTTCAGTTCTGCTTTCTTCCACATCTGCTCATGGCCTTCGCAAGCATTCGTTGATCAGTTTTAGGTGTGTGTGTGCGTGTGTGTGTGTATGTGTGTGGCAGTCAGTGGGGAATGGTGTGACAAGTGACCGTTTCAGCAGATTCTCCACACAGCCGGACAACTCACCGGCACACGAGCCGATCATACTTGAGCGACACTCGACCGTCGCACTTACTGCCTGGACCACCCACAACATACACACACACACATATATATATATATGCGTTTATAATCTAATAATTTTCCAGCTAGCTGTTAGCTGTTGGGGCAATTGTAGCAGCCTTCCAGCCAGGATTACATGTCAAAAGTTTTAAGTCTTCTCATCACTTAATTGCATTTATGTATATGTACGGTTTGTATATTTGTATGTAAATTTATAGTTGTTTGAGTAACTATATGAGCGTGTTTGGACTGCGCTTTTAATACGTGTTAGTGACTCGTATTTTATATGTGAATATGCAAATGCTCGTTCTCTCCGAATTTTGTATTATTTTTAATTAGAAAGAGTTCTCAACAAAAATACAATATTTATGATTGCCATGCTTAGTGCGGATCTACAGTTAAATATTCGTTGGTGGCAGTGGAAATGTTCATTTATATAAGAAATTATTTTCCAAAATATACCGAAAACTTTTATTTTGCCAATTTTGTTTATTAAAATGAAAAATCCCTAGAGAACGAGCCGTTTATTTGTATTTTTTATATCAGTTACTTTAAAAGAATATTATGAAATAGTGATGAAATCACTAAAAGAGCGTTTTCTTCCATATTTTGTTGTAATGAAAATCGTAAAATATATAAATTAGTTTCATAATTGTTTACAATTCGCTACAGAAAAGTAAAATTGTACTATTGTATATTGTATTATATATTGTACTGTATTGTACTACTTATTGAAACCCTTTGCTACCTTTCATAAGAAATATAGCCTTAGCTTCTTTGACAGATTTTTCAAAATTGCGCAGGGGGATTCACATTTACCTCGTCGTAAGTTGTGGACCTTGCTAAAGGTAAACAAAAAGGTAAAGAGAGAGGGTTGCTGACCTCACTAAAGGTAGAAAAACCCAAAGGTAACAAACAAATGGTAAACAAAGGGTTGGTGATCTTGTTCAAAGTAAACAAAAAAATCATTGAGCTCCGAAACGGTGGTGGAATGTACATTCTTACTGAATGTAAACAGAAAGGTCAACTTCGATAAAGGTTTTGTACCTCTGCAGGTAAAGGGCCTCGGGAAGGGTTGTTGCTTTTATATTATCTTTTATTGAAGAAGACCCAGACTGACAACGGGACCAGAAACAGTTAAGAATAAACGTAAAACTTGTTTTCTTTTCACTTCCGCCTCCCGGAAAATGCGCATATTGTAATACCACCCGGGGCTTTCGCATCTTTGAGTTTTGTGGGCCCTCAAGGAGCCTAAGTTGACGATTTAAAAGCTTCCGTGCAAATTATTGCGAAAGCTTTAAGCTCACTTTCGATATGTAGAAGGGATTATAGTCGGTGCTGCCTTTTCGACTGATCGCGTTTGTATAGGACATTTTTAAGTCATTGGTATGGTTAAAGGTTACTGTGGCGTACATGGCTAGTACGATCTTAACTTAAATGTGTGAAATCGGTCCACGAATTATCCCAGCTCCCATATACTGCATATAATGATTTTCGTTATTCTAGTATGTGAGTTATCTTCATAAAATTGCATGGAAACATGTTCTCTAGTGTACTTGAGTAATGACAAAATTTAACACAATCAGTCCAGACCATCTTCTAGCTCTCATATACCCAATGTAATGATTCCCGTCAACTTTCCAGCTGACTTCAAACCGTTTATGTTGGTCAATATGTGTGATATTTTATTGAAATTATTTGGATATGTTTTCTAACACACAATGTGCTTTTGCGCTAAATATGAAAGAAATCGGTCTAGACCATGGTCTAAGCCCCTTATTCCTAATGTAATGATTTCCTTTTCTCTGGTTGACTTTTCCCTCATATACCTAAGAGATTTAATTAGCCTATATTTGTTGAGTTTATATCGCATATATCTCATTTCAGTTAATTTCGTTGATTTCAATTTAAATATCTCGGACACGAAGCAATGTAATAATAAAAGTACGTGAGCCTATGACCTGTAATATAAGTTAGTAAGATATCAAATCCATTATATCAGATCCATTAACGATTTTGTCGAATAATGAATGTTGAATCCATTTGCAAAATTTTTTTATAAAAAGTTTTGTCTTTACCTCACCAAAGTGTTTCCCATCTTTTGATCCTTGCACATTATGAGAGTATAAAATGTTCGGTTACACCCGAACTTAGCCCTTCCTTATTTGTTTCATTAATTATCATTTTAGCGTTCGCTGTCGCTTACTTAATTTTTACATGCCACACAAATCGTGAGTAGTTGTTGTTGTAATTTAATATATATATATATATATGTATAATTTTGTTCCTATTAGTTTTAATAGGAATTACGTTGTCATTGTATTAATGGTAGATTTATAATTTTATTTTTGCAGAAGTCAACAAACTATCTTCTCTGTGAGTGACTTCACCACCTGCCACGCTCACCTCTTATCTCTACCCACTGGCTAGTAATGCCGCTATTTATGTTTTTTGTTACTGTGTTATTCCAGTTTATCGGTTTGTTTGATATATTAATATCTGTATGTATGTATGTATGCAAGTATTTTGCCATCTGTTTGTTTGTTTGTATGTATGTATCTATGTGAGTTCGGCAGTCGATTCGCCGTTCAACTGTTTATCTGTCCAGCGTTGACTGCCGGCTACCGGCTACCGGCTGCTGTTGCTGTTGCTGCTCTTACCTTTCGTTGTTCTTATTGTAATTGTTGTTGCAGCAGCTGCTGAAGCATTCTGAGCTCGTTCACTCATTCACTCGCTCACTGTCGCGGTCGCTGTGGTCACTGCGAAGACCTTCGAAAACGTTTTGTGGTTGGTTAAAAGCACATTTTGCCATTCGCGAATCGCAGCTGAACAACAACAACAACAACAACAACAACAACAACAACAACAACAAAAGCAGCTACAAAACAGACGGTTACATATACTACAACAGCAATAAAATTGTGACACAAACAACAATCATTAAAGCAGCTAAATAAAACAAAATGAGAATTACAACAGACAACATATCAACTGACATCGACATCGACAACATCATCAACAACAACAACAACAACAACAGCAATAAACAAAAAAACTATTATTTTTTAAATCTTGAAAAAACAAAGAAAACGATACAACAAAAAGCGAAAACAACAACTTGGCTAACAATTCGCTGTGTTGGTTGGCTACTCGCTGTCGTCGGCGGAGTAACTATCAGAAATGAAGCAGCAGCACAGTTGTTGGGTCTGCCGCCCAGCGGTGGTGTGTGTGTGTGGCCGGGTTTGCATAAAAACTACATCGAGGTAAAATTAAAACGAAATAAATTATTTGTGAGCACCGTAGCAGACAACAACTGGATGAGATAAGGGGAGGCTGGAGAGACGATGGAATTGATGAATGAATAAATATTGCTAACTGTACTCATTTGTAAGCACTTGTGTTAAATATTTAGGGCAATTGAGAATAAATTTTGTTTTTTATTTGGTTTCTATGCAAAAATATTTAAAAATTAATTTAAAAAAAATCAATGCAAATATGCAAACGCTATCGAAGAAAATTTCTTAAGAGAGTGCGCTTAAATCGCTCATAACTTTTTGATATGTCTAAATAGCTATCTCCAATAGCAATATATGTTTTAACCAAAACGGACATGAAAACATTACTTTATTTAATGAAGTAACAAAAATATAAATTTTTTGTGGATGGTAAATAATACTGTTTTTAAATTGTTATATTTTTCTTAAAATTTTTCATTTTCACTCTTATTTCATTCTAACAGAAAGATTCCAAGCTCATAAAAATATGTATTTCTCTGCTGCCAGTCCTCATTTTCAAGACTTAATCCAGGGTTTTCCAACTACTTCTTATCCTCTGATGACATTTTTATGCAACGTAAAATAAGTTATACATATACAAAGACAATGTGTATATGGCAACACACTCAAAATAGTCGTATTTCTGTTGAAAAACTTTCATTTCCATTTTAATTTCAAATTAAATTAGTTTTTATACTACTTTCCCTCCACTCTTTGTCCCAAACTGAGCAATAAACTTCGCATAACCAGCTAAACACACACACACTCACACTGCTGCATTATAACTGTGTATTAAGTGCAACAACAACAGTAACTACAAGGCTTCACCGAAAAAGCATGGCAAATTATTATGGCAAAAAATAAGAAGAAGAAATAAATATTTAACAAATTCTGTTTCTAAATCCTGTTACCCTCTTCCCCCACCTTCAACGGCCACACCATTCGATGCAGCATTACGAGTACATTCTGCCATTTTTAATATGATTACTTTTCTGTACAAAATTTCGTACTTATTATTTTGAATTTGAATTTGAATTTGAATTTGCATTTTACACACTCACCGCCACTTTGTCCTGTCGTAGCGGCGCTCTGGCGAAGTGTGTCGCAGGCACGCCTCCACACAATAATATACGCACATATGCAGCAACGCTGTGCGGCCGCATCTCTTGGCCCACTAAATGTCGGACTTTCCTAATGCACTAATACATGTTGCTGACAACTTTCTCGGTAGTGAGACAGTTGGTTGGCTGCAGCTAGAAGACAGACAGAAGTCGGCCAGCGCACGGGTGTGGGTGCATGTGGCAAGTTTTAAGAGTGTTAGCTGGAATGGCAGTTTGTGAGTGTGTGTTGCATATAATTTTGTTCAAATCCTTTTACTCGGCAAATCCCATTTATTACAAATTCAAAAACGTGCACACACACACACAAAAACTATAATGGCAAAGTGTAACCCTCAGCAGTGCTTCCTCGAGACATTTCTTATGCGGCGATCGCGCCAAAACCCAATCACATTTTCTGCAATCACCGCCACACCACCACACCATCACACCCCCGCTTGGTCCCCCTGCACAGTCATTCATTTGGGTGTATAATTACCATTCAGCACTAATTCGTAATGTCCATTTCCATCGCTTTTCGAAAAGTAAAGTTTGGCAAACACTGCTCCGAATCCTTCCTGCTGCTTAGCAGAAAATTATGCAAGCCTCCTTTAGACGGCTGCTCAAGCTCATTCATTTTGAAATCCCTTTACCACGCACAACATCCCCCCACCGACTCTTTATCAGCACTTCTCTCTATGCATATTTAGTGGTGTCCTTGCATTGCATACTCATTTTGCAAAACTTTTGCATTTACTTAATTTTGTTTGGTCGAAAATTTGGAAGAGCAAGCCAAAGCCAGCCAGCAAGGCTACTATTACTACTCTTCCACCTGCTTATGCTCAGCCAGTTCCTGTGCAACTCTCTGCCAGCAAACCTCATTTCAACACCCAGTCCAGTGGCCATTGCCTAAGCAAACTGATTACCTCGTGTTTAGTTCAGTTCCCCCACCTGCCCCAACGCCAAACTCGGCATTTTGTGTCGTAAAATTTTACAATACCCTTAACCAGTCTGATTATGCATGCATATTCAAAGATGCCCGACCAGCTCGCTCTACAGTTTTTGTGGCTTCGCTTGCCATAGCAGTTTGTTGCAGGCAGAAGGGACAGAAGCAATCGATATGAATGGAAGTATTCGCAGCCGCTGCGGCAGATAATATGATGATTAGTAAAAAGACATATGTTAAACAAAATTGGGATAGAGTTGACAGCGATCCAGGGAGTTGACTGGAAAATACATATTCCCATTTAACTTTCGGAGCGCTGAACTAGTTAAAGCATTTGTGTGCACTTAGGAAGTGCTGGTACCACGCTCAATGCATAGCTTCTGTTCGTAGATCTCTGAAGTGCGATATTTGGTCACCTACCTATAAACTAGTGGAGGCTTTGTAAGCGTTATAAGCTTTTGTTGGTTCATACCGGTCATACTAGGAGAAGTTGGAAAAACTTCAAATGATCTTCGCGCACGCTTCAAATATCTGTTTCTTGTTCACAACAGAGCTTCCTGATACTATAAAAATGCTTCAGTAAATAGTATGGTCTGGAGTACTTTAAGACAAAAAAACAAAGCGTGAGTATAATAGAGCTAGTAGGTGAGGTGGTGAGTGACTTAGCGTAGACACTTAACTGAAAAGGGTTAAAAATCTTCGTTTTATGTTCACACTCGCTCTTATAAATACATTATTATCGTTATTGGTGGGACTGGCCGCCAGCTAATGCTTATGCCAGCGCTCATATGGCATGCCACATCAAGGATTGCAAACGTTTTTAATGAAGTAAACGAGTTGAGTTGATTTGAGTTTAGGCGTCAGGCCTCTCTCTCGCCCGGCGTCCCGCTGCCATCGCCATGCGCCGCGCTGATGAGTGCAAATTTTTGCAATTACGTTTTGGTGTAATTACGTTATGCATATTATGTGCCACACAAATTCGTACGCCCCTCCGCCCGCTAACAAAAATAATAGTAGAAAAATTACCATCTGCCACATAAATGCCCCACACCAGCCACATGCCACGTCGTGACACACCACAGTCCAGGAATATGGTATGGAAGTGTTGTTGCTACATCATGCCACACATTATAATCCTGACAAAATATGCAACACCCCAACATTACCCCTTTGTGCACCATGCAAGCGTAGGAGAGTATATATTTTATTCGTAGCTTATAGCCACTCACTCAGCCAGTGAGCCAGCTGTCGACTAGCGCCTCCTTGCTACAACATACTTGCCACATGGCATTGTACAATGAAGCTCATTAGCATACATCACCGAGGAGTGGACACGAATGAACCAGCACACCAACGGCGCGGCGAGCAGGAACCAACGCACACAATCACAAACATACACACCTCGCAATGTTGCACCATTGAATGTTGCAAGAAGGCGTCAAGAGGCCAGGCGCGCGCATGTCGCTCGTGTAGAAATCGCAATGACAGCAAATGGTAAGCGACAAGCGGAGTCGCCGTGGTGAACTGCCATATAAATTATAGCAACAGCGAAAAAATTAAAAAAAAAGCAGTAAAAATTAAAAACTGGAGTAGAAAATGGCAAAAAGCTTGCAACCTAGAAAGAATTAACCGCCGGGCAATGGCGCACACACTCAAGCTGACACACAGCGCATGCAAATATGGGTTGTATGTGGCAAAGCATGTGTGGTTAAAAGAGATATGAGGTGGTAATAATAATAAAAGTAATTTCGACGAGTGGGCGCGTGGCGAGTGGCGAGTGGGCGATTCGCTTGTTATCCACTCGTATGATTTTCAAAATGGAATTGGAGCACTGCGGAATGCTCTGGCTTCCAAACTGAAAGCCTTTGGGTGTTTTGCCATAATTTTTGTGCGAGCGTTAAGAAGTCCTGATTTTAGTTGATATTTTATTATTGCGTTTTCAGAATTTTCGAACTAGAATTTTAAAAAAAGAAGGTTTGTATTAGATAGTGTAGTTAAAGAATGGGGGAACTATTGTATAATAATATTGGAGGGGTGCTGTAGAATTATCCCGTATAATTTGTGTTCTGAAAATATATTATCAACACATTTTTAAGCATTATATAATTTTAGGCGCACAGCGTATACTTTCTAAATTTTTTGAGCGGAAAATATTTCAGCTGCAGCTCCGGTATGAAACAGTTTCTTGTAAAAATTCCAAACGCTGAATATCCGTATCCAAATATCACTTTAATAACAACTATCATATGCATACCACCAAGGCATAGCGATTGCATTAATTAACAACAACAATGTTACAACAACAAACAAAAGTGAAGAAACACGAACACAAATGCTTTGCAATCAACGAGACTTTCTCGAGATGTAAGCAACATTCTTGGCTCGCCGCATTAATGGCCGCCATTGGTCATATATGAACTCATATAAATTACACACAGTATCCGAGTATAAGCACTTACTAGCATTTTTACTACAACTACACACACTTGAACACAGTTGCGCATAATGCTTCCAGCAAGTGTGAATTTAATTACAACTACTTATGCTGATTTATGAAAATGATAATGAAGCTGGCACTTTTTTCTACTTAATCCGAAGCACAACAGCCGTCCTTTCATTTTGCATTTGCAATGAGGCAACAGCAAGCGCTAACTAACTGCTGTGGGTAACCGGCGTGGAGCGATCGTGACCAACGATCCGCTGCCTGCGTGTATGAAATTTGAAGTGTGCAATGATGTTATGATGTTGTTGCTGTATTTGTTGCTGTTATTGTTGAAATAAATGGTAATCAGTTTAGTGCTTTCTACTGCTGCTACTTCGCTGATCACATTTGGTACAGCATCTTTCACACTTAATGCCACTTTATGTGGTATAAACTTGCGCTGCAGTCTTCAGTCTTCAGTCTGCGTGTTTGGCGTTAATCACTTAGCAAAATGTGGTTGTTTTGTGTTGTCATGCATTTACATTCGTATGTTGTTGTTCTTGATTTCAACGAACTGCAATATTAATTTGTAGGTTTATTATACTTACATACGAATTTTTCAACATTATTTTTATAAGGTGAAATATTCAGCAAAGAACTGCTTTGAATTCAGCGCAAAATTTCTAAATCATAACAATAAATTTTTAGAATGCGTATCGAGAGGTGCGGTTTCTACCAAATAGACTTATTTTCCAAGACAAAAATATTTGAGTATGTATAACGGCTGTTTAGATCTGGCCAAATTTTTAACCGAAACAGGTTTCAACTTATGATTTCAACAGAATAGTAGAATAGTTAGTATGAAAGGTGTTGGTCACCTTGGTCAAAACACCTTGGTCCAACTAAGAAAAAAATTAAGAATGTACCAACTCGCAGTTTTAGTCTAATATGGGTTCTTAATATACTCTCTTGCTCAAACCTTGTTTTGGTTGGTGTATTTACATATTTTAGACTAAGCTTAACAATTTCTCCTCTATGTTTATTTAATGCCTTGGCAACCCTATTTCCCTATCTCGATTTCTACGAATTGAGTATTCATTTATTTATGCATAAAATGCTTTCTCATGCTGACAATTAATATTGTTGTATTTGCTCATGTATTCATGTATTCGAGAGAATATATAATAAACTTAATTTCCGCCTTGGCTACATAAATTCATAAACTAAATGCAGAAGTATGTATTTGTATATGCATGAAGTATATATTATTTCCACTTGTATGTTTCAATTTATAAAATTTTGCATTTATTTCTCCCACCACAAACAATTTAAGCGAGTGTAAGTGCAGTGTACATACTTACATACAAACATACTTATATATATCTCTTGTATGTGTAATGGCTGAAGGAAAGCAATGGAAGTCAAGTAAAATCTCGAATTCCCACAGCAACAATTTTCAATTTTATTGTCTGCATCTTACACTTAAGTGTCGTATTCAAAAGCGAGGTGTATGCGTACGTGTGCACATGTGTGTGGTTGCCTGCATTTTCCTGCAACTACAGAGTTTCTTTTCTTACATTATCTTTATGCAAATTTGCATTTTCTCTGCTCAATTTTGCTGGCTAGCGTTTCTCTATTGCTATTTCTCTCTTTACCGTTGCATACTACCAGGCGCACAGCACGACATGGCAAGTGAAAACTTTATTGTTTTGAGTGTGCGTGTGTAGCAGTGTAAGGGAGAGAAAAGTGTTGGTCAGTCGCATTTCAGGCGGCCCGCAAATGTCTGTGTGCAGAAGCAATAAGAAGAAGAACGAAGTGATTTGAGAATTGCAACAATAAAGTGCAAGAATGGACTAAAGTACACGTAAAGTTTGTGTAAACGCCTAAAAGCATTGAAGCTTTGTTGAAACTAGTCGTTTTGTCGTCTTTGAGAAGAGCTTGTAGCAGGCATTGGGAGTGAAAGCACTTTTGACCACAATCTTTACTTTTCTCTACCAAACTCTGCTCCTATAATTACATACATACACATACTCTCAAATATTGCACTATGTCTTGTCTGGTCTCAACTTTCCACCGCCATCGCTTACAGAGGTGACCAAGCGGCCACTCAACCCCGCCACTGTTGCACTGAAAGCGCCCAAATGCTGAGGGTCAATTGCTTGGCGCCCAGCTGAAAAAACGAAGTGCGTCGAAGAACTGACCACAGCAAACACGCTCGTTGCACGACGCTTGCTTCTTGAGTATTTCATCTTCCTTAGAAGCAAACATTCGTTTTTTCGATAGGAGAAAGTAGCAGCAGAGCAGGCGGCCGAAACTAAACAAATTTCCTTGATAGTGTAGTGTATGGCAGGACCTTCGAGGTCGTATGTGCGTGAGTGTATATGTTTAGTAAGAGAGAGACACAGTGAGCGAGCATGAGTTTGGGGCAATTGTAATGCAAGGCGTTGATAACATAAGACCATTTATGTGCGCGTGTGTGTGTTCTTCCTCGGGTTTTGTTGTGTGTGCACAGAAACGGACACTTGCCGTCCGACCGACTGACTCCCATTGTGTTAGCGTGTGTTGGTGTTTTATGAAATTTGCAAAATTTTTGTTGTTGCTCGCAGCTGTTAGAGTAAATTGCAAATTTCTACTCTAATAAAATAATTTTGAGTTGGTAATTACAAGGTGAGCATGCCCGTGGAAGGGTGTCTTTGCACACATATACGCACAAATAAGTAAGTTAACCAGCACTTGCCGCTTGAAACAGCTAAGCACACATGTCGGCACACACACTGGCACAGTTATGTGCATTTAAATATACCCACTTACATCGGCTGCCACTTTAGCCATTATTTAGCAGCTTTCCTGCTGCCTAGCCTGTCTGCCGGCCACCCTCGGTCATGTCCTTCAGCTTATATTAATGAGAAATGTTTATCCTCACCTAACATACGCACGCCACTATACCCCCTCTGTGCATGAATATTGCAATTTGCGAAAATTATTCCACACACACTCACACTCACTTAGCGGGTATATTTTGTGTGTGTGTGTGTGTGTGTGTGAGACAAATGTGTATTTATGCAAATTTCTTCGTTTAAGTGCATGTGTTAGAGCAGTAATTTGCTTCATTTTCGCCTTCTTCTTCAACTACTATTGCAGCTCTTGTCATTATTATTATTATTGTTGGTGTGGTGGCTTGTTTCTTGTCCGTGATATTATGTTGTCATATTTTAAATTGCATTCGCATTTTAAATATAAACACACCAACACACCATAACAACAACAATCACGCCCACTTTCATATAAATACAGAAACAAATATATACACTCCTCTTTGTATATAAATTTATGCTCACATTTTTAGTATTTAATGTAATTGTGCTCAACTTAAATTATAAAAGGATATTGTCCCTGTATGTAGAAGTACATAAAAACATATATGCGCACAAATTGTAAATATGTTCTGATTTTTTGGAAGATGAACTTTCAGTCGAAGGTGACCAGGCATAGTTTCAGCATAATTGTTCGATCGGAGAAGGCAGAGCAGTTACACAAATTAAACCTCTCTCATCCCCACACTATAATATATATAAGAACTAAGCTTTCATTTATTGTGATTTCGAAAGCTTTCGCCGAAGTTTGGAATGAAAGCTTTCCGCCAATAGCATCAATAATTTACCTTCTGGTAATTTTAGTTTGTAATAAACAAATGTTTTGACAAATTTTATTTCATTATTTTCACTTCACCCTCTTATTTATTTAATTATTGTGTAATTGTAACATCTATTTCATTAACTGTGACTGGGAGAGTGTATGTGTGAATCGAATTATAGCCGCAAGCACCAGCCCACCTACATTCACTCCTTTATGCACATTCACACTCCAATGGGTGGGCTGCCCCGCTTGCTACTTGAAAATTATTGCAAAAGACTCATTCGCTCGGCTGGCACGTCAACTGCCCACTTGGGCAAAAGAAAACTTGGCTACCGGCAATGTGCCACCTCTGTTACTCCGCTGACACAGCTAACATGCAATTGGTCTCGTACACAATTTATATCCATTTCGTTTACCACACTACCAGTAGCTCCATTTCCATGCAAACTATTTGTGGGGTTCTACCCCTCGCCGAGGCTGCCTCCAACTCTGTTCACGTTCATCGGACTTAATTATAAAATGTCGTGCAAATCGTAATAATAAATTTTCTTTTCTTGCATTCAACGATTTTATTTTACTACTGGCATCTTACATTATAATAAATTAACCATGGCCATAAATTGAATGGTGTCCGTTATTTGCGGAATAAATTGAAGAAATCATTAGGACTACAAAGTTGTGGAGGTGAATTAAAAATAATAAAAATAAAGCATACTCGAGCAAAAACGAAAAGAAATTAAAAATAGCATGTTCTATAAAGAGAGTATGGAATACAGGCTATTATATAATAAAACGGTCACATTGAAGTCCGGTCTGGGGTTCTAAATTCGCCATTCCCACCATTCCTTGGCAAATGTCAAACCCAGGGTTGTATTTTCTATGCATTTTGGAAGCAGTTCGGAGGACTAATTAATACGCGGTAAGTATCCTTATCCTTAATACAATCTTTCGTTATTGTACTTTGATAAAAGCCTTCGGAAGCTAGCTCTACTTATTTACTTATTAAAAAAATTAATTTAAGTAATTGTTCATCGGAATTATGCAACACATCCAGTTATCAGTTGTTGGTTGCCTTCACGCATCAAAAGTATTTCGAAAATGTTCATGGTAATTATGTAATGTAATTAATAATTCTAAAGGCATTCTAAAATGGCATTCCTTGTTCGAGTTAATAACTCGGCTTGCCGCATTCTTGCATTTATTAAACACCACAAAGTGTTGCACGAAAATATCTCTCCGTTCAGGCTGAAAATATTAACAGATAATTGCATTTGCGGAATCAAAAGTCAAAAGTGTGTGCGCGCGTGTGTGTGTGTGTGTGTGTGTGTCGGCGAAGCAAAAAGAGGTAATTAATATCTTAGTTGCAAAAACCAAAACAAAAAGTCGAAGAAATTAATGCGCCAATTATTACAATTTAGATAATTAAAGGCAATTGCACAACTTTAATTAGCTGCATAAATACACACGCACACACACACAGACGCATATTTATGTAATGTGCATTATCACACACATAATTAAGTATTACATAAAAGTTGGAGAAACAGCAAAAAAATACTTTTGCGAACTCCCAAATGAATATGTGGCGAGCGCTATTTTTCACATTTGGCACGACAACCATTTGGACGGTGCTGCCAGATCGAGAGTGAAATAGAAACTAGTGTAGCTTAGAAAATCAATACTTGAATTTAATTATACAATTATTTATGGCTTCAAATAAAAATTTGCACAGAATTCCGTAAATTCGTCTAAAAAGGTGGCAACACCACAACTCAGACCATAATGCTTACACATGCTTGTATATAGTACATTTGTTGTTCTCCCTTTCATAATCACTCCAATTTTTTATTGTTTTGTATTTTTGCTGGCTTGTTACTATTTTGTTGTTGTTGTTTTAGTGCTGGCACATTGTAAGACTACTAATTAACATTTATAATTCACTGAATTAAGTGAAAATTAATGCTAATGCAAGTCGCAATTACAACGCCTGTGGATGAAGTACGTTTGTGTATGTGTGTGTGTGTGTGTGTGTGTGTGTGTGTGTGTGTTTGTGTGTCAGCGTATACACGGGTGTGCAGAGAGGAATGTACAGAGCGTAGTAATGATGTTGGCACGTCGCATAAATGAATGATGCAGGCCAATTACATATGTATATATGCGTCAATAATGTGTGTACAACATTTTGTGGCAACAGCAATTGCCGCTAAACACGCACCTCACAAGCCGCCCAACTTATCTGTGCATTAATTTACATACATACATATAAATTTACTTGCAAGCACTTGGCACGTACACATACACGTACACGTACACAAGGATGCAGCGGCCGGTAAGAATGTGTAACTAAGTGCCTGCTTACACATAATTATTTAATGTTTTAATTCATTTGCAATTATTGCTTATTCAACAATCAGCAAAAGTGTAAATTTCACTACGATTCTACGTCGATGTGTATGTATGCGAGGAGTATACACACACACACACCCGCAGGTTAATTACTTTTAGTTCGCCGATGTTTGCGAACACTGTCCGCCGCTCAATAACTCAATAACTCAAACGCTCAATTGAATAATGCTATACGAGCTATCAGTTGGCCATCGACTGCCTGCACACACACACACATATATATGTGTATATTTAGTTGTGTTAGTGACTTGTTTTTCTAATTAATTGTGGCGGACAATCGATATCGTTGCAATAAACCCACATTTATTATTTAATTAATAAATAAACGCATGCTTTAAAAGGACTGAGGCCGAAAGATACCGCAATCTAAGCAATTACAATTTGTTGTTGCCTCACAATTAACAGCAACAACATACGTACCATACAAGTATATACTTATAAATTTCATTTAATGTACAAATTTTGTGTTGGAGTGCTCTGCGAGTGTGTGTGTGTGCGTGTGTGTGTGTACATCGCCTGTGCCAAAGTGAAATTAATTATTGTATTTCCAATTCATGCCACAACTTTTTTTTTTATTATTTTTCCGCTATTTTTATTTCTTTTGTTTTGCTATTGTTGTTGTCTATTTATTTTCAAACTACTTACATTCAATTATTAGCTGCACGCAATTATGTATTTGCTCACCATTTGCAGGCAAGCAACTCGGTTTTTGGCCGGCCAATATCTCACTTTGACCATACACAGTAGCCTTCCATACAATTATGTACAGTGTGCGGCATTTTATAAGTTAAGTGAGTGTGTGCGTGTCTGTGTGTCTGTATTATGTCATTCAGCGTGCCATTCAACCAACTTGCAACAACTATTTATACTTTATGACGCCACAAATATGTTCTTATGTTGTTGGTTGTGTGTGAGTGTGTGTGTGTGTGCATTTGTGTGAGTATTGCGACTTACTTGGAAAGTGGACGTTCAATGTAATTAGCAAAAACGTGCTAATTAAGCGGGAATCTACAATTTTAGTGTCACACAATTGGTGGGAATTGACCTTTACCGAGCTCGAGGCACTAACAACGGCAGTAAAATGTTCCCTTTGCTTGCTTAGAGAGAGCTGTATATGTATATTTGAAATTTGAAGTTAATTTTCATTGTGTGAGATTTTACGAGAATTAAAAATTTCATTAAGCTTTCTTAGTTTGATTTTTAATTTTTTTTTTTTGACTTTAACTTACTCTAAGTCGGGTTAATCATAGCTTTTTTCTAAATTTCAATTTTAAAATAATATGTGCCTTTAATCGTATTCGTGAATTCTACCTTAACCTCACAATTTTCAAGGAGCTTTGAACATAGTTCTGTACTATTACTTCCCTAGTCTGCATAATTCTCCCCTAATTTCAATAATTTGCTATTCTACTCTTATTCTTAAATTGAAGTAGTCATAAGTTTAAGTGTAATCTTTCAGTCTTAATCTTAATATTTATCTTAGTTATCGGCAAAGTCTAAAACAAGGGGCAAATGTCGAAAATCCTGGAAATATCTAGACTTAAACCGTTCATGAACACCAGAAGTGAATGGCATTACTCGTTTCTTAAAAAGACGCGTCTTCCTTGTTTGCGAATTAATTGGAAATTACAAACACACACACACACTCGAAGCGAAACTTATAATAAACTAACACTTCTTATTTATTAAACTTTCTTTATTCATCGCTTTCCTTCGCTTAACCGAACGGAGCAGTTTCGAGAACCACTAGCGGGTGCTTGAAACGGGGGAAGCAGATGCACCAGCCTATGCGAGCAGTATGTGCCACGTTTAATTGAAATAATTACACATTAAGTGTATTAATTATTTTCTCTCGTGCAAACCGCAGCCGCCTGTCCCGCCGATGTCCTCAGAACGACTTTCAGTGCACCACTTTGGCGCAACAACACAACTTGCGACAACAATATCCTTTGCAGCAGAGTCAAGACCTCGGCGACGCTCCAAGTGCCACGTACGCTTTTTACCCAACACCACAAAAGTTTGCAAACACAGATACTTATATACATATTATCAAGTGGTGTTGGTGTTGGCGGTGTTGGTGTTGTTGTTATTTTATTAGTTGAGTCAGCGAATTTATTAATTTAAAATTGCCTGGTAGAGTGTGGCAACAATGTTGGCCTCTTTTGTTCGTTTTGTTGTTGCTGGCGTCACTAAAAGCGCAAACGGACGTCAAAACAAAAACACAACAATAACAACAGCAGCATTTGTAGTTTGATATTTATTTGCAACATTCGTGTAATTATGTATGTAAGTGTATTGGTGTGTGTGTTTGTGCGTTCACGCCCCTATTTCTCTCCTCGGCCATGCACTCCTTGCGGCTTTCGCCATTTGACATAATTACATATTAGCCTACACTACACTGTGCGGCGGAGGCTAAATCATAATTAAAAATGTATTTAGTTTGTTAAATAAGTATTACGGCACACTACAACTACACCAACAATGCGCCATCGCTCTCTTATTCATGGCTATTTGCAAGACACTCGCAACCAAGGCGAGTCCACAACAACCGGACCGCAAGCGCATGTCGTCATATATAATTTTTTAACTACTTTTATAATAACTTAAACATATTAAAGGAAAAAGTGGTTAATTACGTTGATAATTATACGAGAGCCAAGGCGAGTTGAACCAATTTAAGTGGAGTAGAGTTGAGTCCACAGCCAACTTAATATATTATTGAGCGAGTAAATGTATCGAAGTGCTTGCTGGCACCGCTGCCGGGCGGGGGTATTGCGTGGTATTGCTAAGATTGCTGATATTGCTGATATGTTGGAAACCCCTGGAGGGTTTCTGTGGCTAATAAAATATTTAATTGACCACAAGCCTCCTTTTCTAAGCCTAAGCCTAAGCCTAAGAGCCACAGACAGGCGTAGGCGTTACTAAGTTTTAATTTCAGCACTCATTAAATATTTTCGAATGTTGGCGATTTGTGAAAATATAGCTTAGGGTATTTGGGGTCTTTACTTTGAGCATTTCCGACAAACAGAGTTCAACTTCGAATGTCTGACGGATTTTAAGAGAATATCTCTCGTGATAGGGTCAGGGAGTTATAAAACTCTAATCGCTACGCCAAGGTGGACCTATGGGATGCTGACAAAGAAAGGCTTAAAAGAGATTTTAGAAGGATCAGGATATATACAGTGAGAGGCCTGCTTGTGGTAAAATTTAAGTTTGGTAGGTTGTAAGAACTCAACTTGTCAAAAGACGTTCTAGGGAAGTGGTCAATCCATTATCTCCAAACATCTAAATCAATATTTATAAAATAAACTGTGAGAATGTGAGAGTATTTGTCTAGTTAGGAGGAGATTGGTGAGGACTAGTTAGGTTACTGTAAATAATTACATCAAACTGAAGCGATAAAAAACTCAACAACTAAGCACACACACACACATGAGAGGATGCTTTGCATAACTGTTCAACAATAAACTAAATACGTACTGTACTTGCCCCAAACACTAATGTCGCAATGGCAAGGACACCGATGATGTGGCATATAAGCATATGCAACAGACACATTCATATTAACAGTTAAGTAGACATAAGTAGCTGCATCCGAAGGCAGCAGCAGTATAAACGATGACTAGGAGTGCGCGCGTTGGCCAGCGACATGCCACTAAATCATCAGCCATTGGGGATCCTGGCGTGGCTATGTGGTCGCAAACTATTTAACACTACAAACTCAACGCGCACATACACACACTTGTGCGAGTCACTACCCGGCTGTATAACACACATGCTCGTGCGTCGGCTGCATGCCACGCCGTGTTGCTGTTCATGCTGTGTCGGCATGCAACATCCACTAAAGGCATTTGCCATGGCGTCGCATCCGCAAGCTTGCCACGTATTTTGTCAACAGCAACAAGAGCAACACGATGCATGGCAACACATGTGGCACAGCCGCAGCAACTAATATTGCCGCGAGTAGAAAGCTACATACCGCAAACTCACAGGCGAACACATGCGCGCGCTTATTGTATGTTGTAAGTGCTTTTCTCTGCAACATTGACACAATGCCAAGTTGAGCGCAAGTGTGTGTATGTGAGGGGGTTGGCAAGTTGATGTTTTCAACGATAATTTTTGCCGTTTTTGATGTTTGGCGCGTGCGACAATGTTGTAATAGCCAATAGCATTTACGAACAACAAAAACAAAACAAACAACAACAATGCATTTCAGCAACAATTATAAGCCAACAATAAAAGTCAGTTGTAGGGTCAGCAACTAAGCACCGCTGCAGCAAGCTGTCTTTTTTAATTTCCGTGCTTCTTTGTGTGTGTGTGTGTGTGTGTGTTACAATTATTGCTCACAACTTAACCTGTTTGTCGTAATTAATTTACTATTGTTCCAGTTTTAATTAGTCAACGACACATAGACGACAACAACAGCTCGTTCGTTCCTGTCACACAACATGCAGCAATACTGCTACAACACTCGCCAAATCTAACAACTGACTTTTGTGCACTTTTCATTTGCTTGTGTGTGTGCACACTGTGTATGTGATGCATAGTTGGCAGGACATTGTTAAAGCGGAAGTCTCTGCTAATAACCGCCATCATCAACAACGCTATCAGCAGAGTCCACGTCATTGCGGCAATCATCAGCGACATGCTCCTTTGGTTTTTTCGGTTTTTGACACTATTGTTGTTGCTGCTTGTTGCTGTTTGTTGTAAACTGTGTAATGTGGCTTCATCGTTTGACTTTATATGATATTACGTTATTGTACTAACTGGTTTTATGTGTTTTGTTTATGCTTTCTAAAGAGCTTCCGGAGCTTTCACTTTTTTGTTTGCTACTAAATTAAGCAATTAGCGGATGACAATGAGTTTCATAAAATTTTATAAAAATGTTTGACTTGCTGCCGATGCAAGTATAAGTACATGTGTGTAGGGATCAATAAAGAGAATTTTGTTTGGGTAAACTAGCTGGATATTCGGGAAAAGTAGTGGGCTAGCTTCGTTCAAAAATATCCCAGCAGCTTCAACTCCAAGTACTCTACTAGGATCACGGTTTCCGTTATTAAACCTGATCACAAATTCTACTAATGAGTGTTGTGGAGCTTCTTAGACGACGAAGGTTCATACGGCTATTATGCCTGAGAAGAACTAGACATCTTGATTGAGGGCCAGCAAATGAAAATATAGGGAATGTACAATACGTAGAATGTGCAGTAACTTTATTATAGCACATATCTGCTCAATTGGTAGGTGTCTCCGCTAAAAAACAATATTGTGAATATCAGCTCAAGAAAGATGTGGCCGTCAAGCCAGGATCTCCCTCTAATCTCTATGTTCTATGTTCTTTGTTAGAGAAATTATGTAGTGTACAACAGACTAGTGAGAGTTTTATGCATTTGGAAACGCTTGCTAGTACGGTTTTAAAGAATGGTTGAAGTTTTCTAGCTGGGTTTCAGTCCCAACTACCGGCAGTCAATGCAACAGCGATAAGACAACAATGCAATAAAAATTTAAACATCTGTGCTTTGTGAATCTGTCTATTGCGACTTAAATTGGCGAAAAGGACGCTTCAACGAAATACAACCGAATTTACTTGAGAAAAATATAGATTCTAGAGAACTTAAAAGAGAAAAGCTTCATCTTTAAAAAAAATTCTATAAAAATCTTGCAAAAAAAAAGTATCAAAAAATACTTTTCTAATCTCCTGATACCAGCAATTTTCTCCACAGAAATTATTTTAGCAATCGTATTCGTTTCAGTTAGATTTCTGTACATTACACATACACACACATACACAATCGTCGACGCTAAATCTGCCATCGCGTGCTGCTCACGATTTGCAATTTTCGTATGCTCTTCCTATTTGCCTTCATGTCTTATCTCTTGGAATGTTGTGGCTAATCGATGCAGGCGTAGCGGCACCAACAACAACAACAGCAACAGCAACAGTAACAACAAATATATTTACAATAAAACGATAATAACAAGCACACAAGGCACACGGCACACCCACTTTAGAAGAATTTTATTGCTGGCACAAGCAAACGCCACCAAATAGCTAAAGGAAAGGAATTAAAAATCCAATAATATTATTCTTATTACTATTATGATAATGGCAAGAAAAGGTAGAGAAAAGGGAACGCGAAACAAGCAGCGCACATATCGGGGCATGTTGCAAACACGCGCGCGCGCACACACACACACACACACAGTGGGTTAATACATGTGCGCGTGTCTGTGTGCGGGTAGATTGGAGTTAGAAAATCAGCATAAAAACGAATTAACGCCGACGGGCAGAATGCAATGCATTTCATGCTCGTCTGTACGTTCAAGCAGATACAACCATCAACAACAAGAACAACAACAAGAGCAAGCAAACATTCTAGTGCGAGCAATACAACATGAAAATAAGCAAAGGACTGCAGCTCCAACAACAGCAATAGCAATAATCATATGAGGTATTAATAAGCAGATTGCGGCGGTTGGGGGCTGTGGCAGGCTGATGCAATGAAAATGAGTTGAATGTTTGGTAATGTCAGCGGAGTCAGTTGCAATTGTGCAAACAAACCGAACAGCAAAACAGCGAAATTATCAACGCGACAGCATCGCGAAGCCATGAACACACTTATTGAGATGGTGCGCATGCGCCAACGCGCCACGTACACGTACACACCCATAGGCAGACACACATGCGTTGACTAACACATAATTGTCGATCTCGTTACGGTGCGCATTCTCCATACGTTCAACTATTGCATTTGCCCCATTTTGTGGCAGTCACCTTTGCAAGCAGGTATGGAGCGAGGGCACCGTTGGACCACAGCCATAAACACGCGTTAAATTAATGAGTTGAAATGCTATTTTTGGCTTAAATATTAAAATAGCAATTTGCACAACAGCAAAACAGCAAAACAGCGCAAAAGCAAGCAACAATAATGAGTGGTCTATGCGGACACATATACACACACACACACACACACACACACAGCTATATAGTAAAAATGGATCTGAGTGCGCAAGTGTGCGAATTATGAATTTACGGCTGTGTTGCACGTTGCCAGTTCAGCTTAGTTTAGATTAAGTAGCAGCGCGAAATGACAGCAACAACTGTACTGCTGTACAGCAATTCTCTTACATAGGCGTGTGTGTGTGTGTGTGCGAGTGCGAGTGTGAGTGCTAGCAACAAGTATGCGCGCGGATATTAAAAACGTTGCAAACAGCATACATAGGAAACACATTTAATTTAAAGTGGCCGGCGGCGACTATATGGTTGTTATTGTTATTGTTTGTGGTTCTTGTTCTTGCATTTTTAATTGTTGTTTTCATTTGCCGATTTGTTGTTGTTCACGGGCAGGCGAAAACTGTGCGATATTTACTAGCGTAGTAATGTTTAACTTATTGTATGACGCATTTGTTGTTGTTGCAATTTTATGGTATTTCTTGTAAGGCACATTTCGCAGCAGTTCCTGTTGATGTTGTTTTTGTTGTTGTTGTTGTTGTTGTTGTTGTTGATGTTATTTGAGTTGTCTTAAACGTGTCTTGCAGTCGTTCGACCAACACCACTCGTGGCTAACTAATTATTAAGCTTAGCTAAATGAAGCGACTCAGCGATATGCTCATGCCATTCAGAGGGCGCGAGCGTTGAAGGTACGTGCAACAGTTTGCAGATAGCTACAGCAAACATACACATGGACAACAGACATAAGCAAGCACATTTAGAATCTAAGCCAAGCCAAAAGTCTCAGCGAACTCCATCGTCGCTGATCTGCGATTCATTTGGCCCTCTCTCCCTCCTCGCCACTCCTCTCACCGCTTGGCGCGCTTTGTTCCGACGCATGTAGTTGCAGCTTGTATTGCATGACAGCCAATTTAATGCGCTCAACATTTTTACTTACCCTTCGTGTAGCGCTCTTATAAGCCCCAGAACAACATTTCTTCTGACTTTTCTTTTCAATGCATTTACGTCTTTGCTGTTTATTTACACTTTTTGACGGATTTTCTTGCCCCGCTAATGTACTCCCGGCACTTGCTTCATGTGAGGTCAATTAGTTTGACAGTCAAAAGCGAAAGAGAGAGAGCGGCAGAGAATACATATAAGTCGGAGTAGGGTTCCCAATAGTATTAAAAAGTTAATTTTCCAAAAAAATTACCAAAACTCTTCGAAACCGTATCCGTATTGGCGCTAATAAATACCGAGCCAGTTCATTTATGAGCAATAGTGCATATTTATATTTGCGCTTGACTTCGAGGCGGAAAAACGAAAGGACAAGCTACTATTGCTAGCCCTGGGATGCCAACCGCTCTATTATGTGCTTAAAGGCGTTTTTATATAACTGTTCAGAAATTGAGAAATTATAAGAAACTTTCGCTACAAAAGATATAAGACTTGTGACGATATTTCATTCTTATTTTTGGTTTAAAAAACGATTTGAAGTAAGATAGTATTTTAGCGAAGGAATGTATATCATATAATCCAATATTACAGGCTTTATTGCAATGAACATGGCAACCATGTAAATTCTTTGACGTTAATATGCAACAAACGGTGCAGCAGCAGACAATTGCTAGTTCATATTGCGTGTATTTGTGAAATGAAGCATTTAATTGCGATAGCAAAAGCAAAAACATCAACAAAAATAATAAAGAGTCTTAAGCCACCACACTAAAAGCAATTGTAAGCCAACTCACACACTTCTCCGAGGCAAATGAGAAAGAAATGCACAAAAAGTCTTGCACGAATGCACACACACCCGCATAGAGGTGTACATGTTTATAAGTGAGTGAAGTATGCGAATAAATCATGGAAAGTCGTAATGCAAAACGGTGGAATATCTATATGCAAGTATATGCAAGTATGTGGATACGCACACATATATAGTGCATTAGTGGTCTATGTGTTTTGGCCTTAATTGCGAGTGAAAATCAATTGAACGCAACGCGCTAAGCGCTTTTTAATTTATACTGTTCGGGTGGCGGTGTTGCAAACATTGTTGTTGGAAGAAAGAAGTGAGTAGTGGTTAGGAGAAGTTAATATGTGATTTGCATACATTAGTTTCATGCATGCGTGTATGCGTGTATGCATGAATCTTGAAATTTATGAGTTAATGTTTTGATCATCGTGTATATATGTATATGTGTGTATGCGTGTGTGTATTTGATTGCTAGAAAACGATGTATAAATTTGTTAGAAAATTATTCGAAATTTCTGAGGAGAATCCCTTTTATCAGTAGTCATTATGCAATTGATCAAATTTCATATATTATCTGAGCATAAATCTGGGTGCCTGGTGGTATATCGATCCTAAAGCCACGAGGGCGCACAAGAGTCTTAACATTTAGGTCTCTGAAACTGTTCTGATAATCATCTAAGGTTGCTATGGAATTCAAATACCTCTTAATAAAATAGATATCCACTCGAATAGGCCCCGCTTGCCTATTGCTAGGCCTTTCTCCAGAAGGACATTGACAAATTAGACAATAATTCTTTTAATTCGAATCGCACAAAGCAAATTTGTCAATAACTCAATCTCCCACTGACAGCTGCTAAGTGTTTTTAGCTTAATTACACGACCCGTACATAAGTACATTAAAAATCCAATTAATTTCTATGCACATAAAATACCTTAAAAGGCAAATACCTAGAATCGCAATTCTAGACACGCACACGCACGCATGCACGCACGCAAATGCGAATGTCAAATTTTCACAAATTGACATATGTGGCTCATTTACAGGCGCACAAAACCAAACCACACCAGCAAAGCGAAAATAAAACACACAGCAGCAACAAAAAATATCGCATGAGCCAACAACCGGTTCCCTCAACATAAACAAACGAACAATTTTATTGACTCGAGCAAGAACGGTCCCTTCGGCCAGCAAACCAGTGAGCGCAGAAAACCACGCGAATCGGGCAATAAACCAGCTGGCCCAGTCCGTCGGTCGCCGGCGCAGAACACCCGCATAATGTGCAGCGGCGATCACAAATCCGCTTCGCACTCACGTACAAATTACAACAACAGCAGAGGCAGCAGCAGCAACGAAGGCAAAAACAAGCACATAAATTCATAAGAATAAGGCAATAAGAAGCGAAAAAAACAACAACAAAAACAAGGGGCAACATTTGTTCAAGGCTTTTAATATGCAACCAAATGTCTTCGACAAATTTCAACGTCTTCCTGCTGCCCGTCGCCGTGTTGTGGCCTTTGGGCGCTTGGACTTCTTGACCACTCAGTACTTAGACTAGCATTGTATGCAGCTCATACATGTACGGGTGTGTATGTTTTTGTGCTCCTGCCAACCTTTTAAGACAATAAAAACGCATTTAATGTGTTACAACAACAAATTGTCTGCAGCCGAGAGGGTCTCCACACTGCAGCTGGACGGCGATTTGATGGGCGCATGCGCGACGCGTCACAATGACTAATCGAACTGACTGACCGACTGGCTAACTGACTTCCTGACTGCACGATGAACTGCTGTATTGACGGACCTACAGTTTTGGCTGATTTGAGCCGATTTTGCTGCCAGACCGACTACTCACTCATTGAGTTCGAGCTTGTCTGTTGTTGTTGGCGCTCGTAGGCAACCAGGAACTGCACGATGACGCAATATAGGAACAACCGCACGGCTTTACGACGTCTGCAATATTTACGGCCTGTTCTATTGGACGTAAGTACTTGCGTGTACATGGAGAATGCATTGCGTTGCGTTTAAGAATTACGGCAGAATTTGAAATTTAATTGATTGACTTGACAAGCTGTCACTAATTTTTATTTCTACCACAATTATATACCCGCGATGTTGACAGACATATACAGTTGGCTGTATTTGTCAGAAATATCTATTGGAACAAATTTATTGAGGTTAATGTTTTACTTTTAGTTAGACGCGTTTTCATTTTTTGGAGAGGACGGCGCTAAGCTAGGGAACGGGAAGCGGAGGAAGCTAGGTCGGTTGCTGGGTTGTGACTCGGTCGCAGCGAATGTTCGGCATTTGTATACTACCATAAGAAACCTGGAGAAGTTAGAAATGCTCATTTCAGAAAGCATTTATAGAAAAAACTCAGCGGCAGTGAGTTAGTCTAAAACCAATGCGGGCTTTTATTGAGAAAACGGAATTCGAAGCATTCACAGATGAGATAATTTACGGTTACAAGGAATTTATACAGAGAGCAAAGTATTTTCTAATCCATCGATTAATTTTTCTCACGCCTCCAGGATTTATGGACCCACTTCAGATAACGAATAGAAACAAAAAATACGGAAAAATATAAATAATAAAATAAAAACAACAACAATATCGAAAAAAATCGGCAGATTTATTTCCAATGAAATCGCAGAAATAGCGGCAACGGCAGCATGCAACGTTGAAGCGCCACACCGTACTACAAGACTTAGTGTGTGTCGCAGTCGACCGCTAAGCTGCCGCGCATTGTCAGTTGAGTAATGAGTAATGCGCCGCATGAACGCATGATCACTTACAACCAAAAGCAACAATAACAACAACAGCTATAATCAAAATCGAAACGAAAAAACCGACACAGCAACAACATCAAACACATACAAGTAGAAGCTAAAATTAACAATATTTTCAAAGCAATAACAAAACAACAACACGAGCACATTTAATAATGGCAAGCAACCGAACGTCGCAAACTAGAAAATCCAGCTGCAATTTCAGCCGCAGCAACGCATTAAGCCAAATGATCTACCACCAACCAACCAACCAAGCAGCAATAGCAACAACACTGCTAAGAGGCAACTGCATGTATTGGTAATATAATGTGGGCAAATGTACAAATGCATAACAACAAAAACTACAAAATTGCAAGCTCATTTCCCGCCTGCCACAAAAAGAGCTTGCCGTTGTTGTCGTTGTTGGCACTTATGCCGCTTATGCCGCTTTCGCTGCTGTGGCAGCCAGCTGCTGAGCTGAACATGCCACTTTACTACTAATTACAAATGAGTACAGGCAATATAAACAAGCCAGCAAATAAAACAAATCAACAACAACACCAACAACAATAATGATGTTGCAAATTAATAAAAGAAATACAATAATAACAAAAGTGTATGCATTTGTATGCGCGTTCAAGCAAAATCACACGCCGACGTTACGCGCCACTAGAAGGCGCGGTGCAGCGGCGGGGGATTGCTCAATTAAGCAGGGCGCAAATCCTGTTTCGTCGAGAAGAATTAAATCCCAGAAATGCTTACGCTATTCATCATTGCTATACGCTGTGGCCATTACTGGGCTCCCCCTTGGCGACGCGTCACTCTACCACGACTTGCGCGCAGCTCTCTACATCGTACTGCCGTTTCAGGCGCTGTTTCGTCCCGCACAGTTTGGCGTTTTGACTTTTCAAGGCATAAATCGATCATTTGCACTATGTAGTGGTTTTTGGTTTCCTTCTTTTTCGATACTTAAAGCTGTGCAAATACTGATCGACTACCCCCCACCAATGCGGCATGGCATGCCACGCCAACTGAGAGTCCAACGCGCGGAAGAGCGCACAGCCAGCGAACCCAGCCAACGTCCGACCGATTTACTGCAGCGAAATGAAAGAACGTAACGCTCGATTTTGGTATTTGCTTACGGCAATTATGGAAGAAAGGCCTGCCGGAAAAACGCAAGATTCATAGAGAGAAGTTCTCGGGGGAAAAGTTGTGGGAGGCATAGAAAGTCCGTCCTCCAGGCCCCCAATTTTGGATAGTTTCATTAGCGTCACTGCTAAATTCTTTTGGCTGCAGTCACTTTTGTTTTTTGTAAATTCGAGAATGTTTCCTAATGTCCGCTCTCTCGTAGAACTCTCATCAGCTACCGCCAATTTAAATCCAGTTTTTTCCACATCACCGCGCATATTGACTTACTCACCTATAACTCCTATTTCGCTCCCTTTTGTTGACTCCTTTCCATTCCTTTTTATTTTATTGTTTGTTATTGCTGCTTTTATAATTGTTATAGCTAAGTATAATTGCCGGTTTTTACGCTACAAATACAGAGCTTTGAATATGCGTGTGTGTGCGTTTGTGTTTGTGTAGGAATTCTTTTTTCTGGCTTTCCATTTAGTTTTTCAGCGGTGGTTGTCTTGCATGCATTTTTTGTCACTGTCGAGCCAAAAATAGAGAACTGCGCACTCAAATTGTTTACCCAAAAGGTATGACTAACAATTAGGTATTGGCGCGGAAATGTAGACACAAAATTTTTTATGGTCAGCCATCACGACCACCACCATGGAGTTATCCGCTGTGCTAATGGCGCGTTTAGTGGCAGTGAGATGTGCTCGGTTGTGGTGCACGTAGAAGAGTACATTGCAGGCGATTAGATGAAAAACCGTGAGCGCGCGGTGGCGGGGGACGCTGTCAGTGGCGGCGCTGACGGTTGCGATAAAAATTTGTCTTGCGCTTAATTGCAAAGCGCTCAATTATCAGCAATTAATTAGGCGCTTAAGCAAATTTATATGTATCTATATTGGTCTGTGTTAACTAGTGCGCTTGTGAAACTTTTCTGAGGCTTTAAAGGCGTTGAATAAAGTAATATATAGCCGATAGGTGTTATAAGGAGAATGTAGGAATTGATTGCTAAGCATATTATCGAACAAAAACTGAAAATATTGCCGTATAATATAAACGAGATAACTAATACATATGAGATAACATAACAGATACGATCTTGAGAGATAGAGTTATGGCAATGATCATGAATATGATAAGGAAAAACTCAAAGACGTAAATAGACTTTTAACAAAAGGTACATGTGATAAGATACTCAAATATAATCTTAAGTGGGTTTGTAAATAATCACAATTTTCTATCGATAATCCGACCACATGACTCCCATGTATAAATTACCGCTAAGTCAACTGCAGATAGGATCGAACCACGCATTTCTGTATTCTAAATGATCTATTAGTATTTTGTGAATCAGGTTATTTAGTTAAGTTAAAGACCTCGTGAGATTTAAAGTTCCATCCAAATGAAATTTTTATCATTAAAATAGTATTTCTAGTATACGATGGTATACTACTAGATAGATTCTAAACTAACTTACAATATCCATATATCGATTATGTCCACCGTTATAGCGTGGTATTCTGCACAGCCATATAAAAATCCGAAATTATTTATTCCCATGTGAAACCCCTAATTCGTATCGATCTGATGCAACGACCACCAATTGAATAATTCCCAACTGTACCCAATTCCCAACACATACACTTGGGTGAGTAATAATTGCTCGGCGATGTTGTTGTTGTAATTGTGTTTGAAACAAAAATTGCGGCCGCAGAAATACATAAGGCACTTTGGACGTGAGGAAAAGTAGCACTGCGAACATGGCCAATTTATAATCACCAACTAAAATGGCTTCATAACAAAAATTACAGATAATTGCATGATTAATTAAATAATTACGCGAAGGCCAGCAACAAATAAGGCAAAGCGAGCAACATGTCATAAGCGCATAAGCGCATAAGCGCAAGCATAAAACGACTACCATGCATGTGTGTAGTTGTATTGAGTGATATAAGCGATTATATGCAAAGCCTTAATATCTTGGCAATGCCACGCCGTCATTTAGCTATTTCACATTAAATCGAGATTATTATAAATGCAATTTTTCAACTCAAGTGATTAATTAAATAAATAAATAAATTGCATGTCACCAGCCGCGGCTGCCCCAACGCTGAGCGAATAACGGGCGTCGATGTTTGATTGCAACACGCCAAAATAATAAGCACAGCTACAAATCAATTGAGGGACAACGCTTGCAATGCGAAAATTATTTCAATTATTTTACATGGAATAAATGAATCGAAAGAGAAAAACAAAAAAGCAGTAAAGGTACAGTAATCCATATAGTTATTTGTTATTCCTGCTGGCCGCATGTTGTTGCTGCTTGTGTTCTGAAAACAAGAAAAATTTGATTACCCTCCACATCTTCACCACCGCGTTGCCAACTATGTGTACAATGCTCGCCGAATTAGTAGCCAAAGCGCGCGCCGGTAAACAGCAATGGAAACAAAAAATCTTGCATTGTCCCAATTTTGTGCGCAGCCTGCGACCGCTAAGCGAAATAACAATTAAAAAATGCTAAGAAACAACAAAAAGCGCCAATAACAACAAATGCTTCATCGCAACGTAGCCAAGAAACAAATGAGCTCGACACCAGCAGCAGGCAAACATCAAAAAACATCAAAACACATAGCAAAAACAACAAAAACAACAAAAACGGCTGTGAGAGTAGTGGTAAGAATTGGAGTCAAAATAACCAAATAATTGTAACTGTCAGCAATAAATAAAATTCGCATGTCCTCGAAACCAAATGGTCAAACAGCTTTATATACACAGAGGTATCTGTTTGTGCAAATGTGTGAGCGAGTGTGCGAAGTTTCGTTATACTGTAATACAAATAATAATGTGCGCTTCGCAGTGCAGCGGAGTGGGTGGCCGGGGTGTGCGGCGCATGCGCACATAACTTTCGCACAAATCAGCGATTCAACGGTGCAACAGCGGGCCAAACACTTAAGAAAATAAAGAAAAAGCTCAAGTTTAATGCAATGTAAGAAATTATTTGGACGAAAAGGTGCCAGCGAGCAACACTATTGAACGCTTAATGAGCGAGCCATGTTGGGTATTTGACAGTGACATACGAGCGTGGCACAATGGCAGCATAGAAGTGTAACGAATACAAAAACAACTGTAAAAGAAAAAGAAGAAAAATGTGCAACTGCAATACACATACATATGAAATACATTTTAATAAGTGTTGAAATGGAAAAAAAATTGAATAAAGGCTAAGTAAAATGCAATGAAGCAAAACAAGGATGTTGAAGCAATATTATACTCAAGACTGTGTTCCGGACCTATAAAATCATTCCAAAACTCGTGATAACTGTTTCATTTTCAAGACTGTCTAAGGACTGTCAATTCAGCAGCGTCCCTCACGCTATTTCTTGAGAGTAAGAGAGTCCTATATAGCCAGCAACGCCAGAAAGATCGCATTATTGAAAGATTACGACTTGATAGACAAAGTGCTTACTTTCAACAATATTTTATACTCGGTATTAGAGAACTCATCAACATTTTTGATTCGGGGAGTCAAAGCAAGTCTATTTGAGTCTGGTATGCGAGCATCGACAACACTTGTACATTCTGAATTGAATTAAAATTCATTGGAGTGGTGGTAGCAGAACCGTCTTGTAACCACAATTGAAAAAAAAAATGCTTAATCCAAATAATTTTTAGAAAATTCGATCCGTAGGTAAAGTGATTGAATAGAATCCGCCGATGTTTATTCCAAATATATATTCAAAAACCACCATTCACTTCTAATGATGCTAACACATTCCTCAACTAATTCATTGTCCATACAATTTTTGCCACTGGTCACATTAGTGTTTCCAACAAGTTAACAGTGCAATTAACATGATTTCACCGGAAAGTGTGCCAAGTCCAATATTTAAAAGCGCGCATCAACAAATTTGCGGCATGGAACTCGTTCTAACTCGTTTCTCGCTAATTATCGGCATTTTGTTGTGTTTATTTTGTTTTTTTCTCGCTCCACGCTGAACAGAATTCATTGTTGACTGCTTCTTTGCGGCTTAAGATTTTTACGCTTAGATCTTTTTTTTTTTGCACTCCAAATGATGTGAGCCGCGCTGGTATTCCTTCGCGATATATTTGCTTACGTTTTTTCTGCGCGCACTGCGACTTTCGGTGCTTGAAATCAGGCCAAAGTCAAAGTCGAGCAGCGTAGCAGAGCAAAATCAAATGACTTTAGGAGAATGAACAGAGAATCATGGAACCAAGCAGGTAGTTGGACAGGCCGAAAAAAGGTAGCTAGCATGCGGTTTAAATTTCATTTTGCACCATGTTGTTTGTGGCAACGGAATTCGTGCAGCGCCCAAGGCACCAGAGAAGCGATCAGAGCAGCAGAGGTGAGTAGGCGGCTATACTTAAGAAGTTAATTCCAGTTAAATAAAATGATCGCTTGGGCGACGCGGAGTTTAGAAGTGGATCAGACGCATAAAACAGATGACATTTTTCCCTTTTCTTAATTTATTTTATGCTCAGTCAAACCCTTCTAATGCAACGCAATATCAAAAGATGTCAAACAAATAACTATAAAAAAAATTTATTCTAAAATTTCGCTCAAGGTTTTAGAACGAGGCAAACTGGCAATAAAAACAAACTTCTAATTATGTCCAATGGCAGTAGACCGTTACTTCAAAAGAAAAATTCTCCATTCTGCACTCCACTCCACTCACCACTTAAGATTGGTTCCCACCAAAACTACAATAATGCATTTTTTTACTTACCGATTCAGTTTTGATGTTAAGTGCCACATGTGGCAGCACCGACGTCGACTCAGTGCTTGGCGAAGGTGTACGTTGGTGTTGCGCTGTGATCGGTGACATGGCATTCGTTAGCGTATCTGATATCGTCACCGGCGCCGCAGCTAATGGCGCTATCGTTAATCCACTGCCTGCTGCAATGATGCCGTTAGCTGCTGTCGAACCACAACTACCGTTGCTGGCCTCCAAACCGATGGGTGTACCAGGTGCCACAGATGAAAGCGGTGGTGATGTTGGAGAGATGCCGCCACGTACTGAAGATGCGACCGCCGATGTGGAATACGGTGAACCCGCTATGCTGCAAGGCGATTTGTTGGCATTCGAGTTGGGAGCGACGGCCGCTGTCGTCGAAGACGACGCCGTTGATGACGAGGACGAAGTAGATGAAGTCATAGATGAATTGGAAGATGAGGACGATGACGACGATGATGAGGAGGAACAGGCTGCGCCCGCTGCAGTTGCAGTTGAACCACTCACTCGTACGCCCGTTATGTGTGTGGGTGTGCGCTGCTGGTGTTGTAGCGCTGGTGTTGTCGGACGACAACCGTTCGGCGAGATGGCTAATAAATGTGTTACTGTTGGCGTAGTGGACGGCGGTGGTGTACCGCCGGGGCTAGGTGTAGCGGTGGTGGTTAGACTGACTGTGGCCGAAATGCTGCCGCTCAAATGATGTACGCTGTTGTCCACAAAGGAACTGGAGTTGGTCGTGGGCTCGCGTTTAATGACAATTCCGCCACCGGCGTTCGAGGTAGTACCCAATGAGGCGGCTGTAATGGCGGCTTCGCATGGCAGGACAGTACCGAGCATGGTCGGCGCGTTATCGGCTTTACGGTTACTTGGCTGGCTCTCCGTTTCCTCGCAGCCCTCCGCCATGTCAGTAAAGCATTTTGGAAAGACTGTGGAGGAGAAGAAAAAAACATATCAAGTCTAGATTTATTCTGACACTCTATTAAATTCTAACTTCCTCAGAGAGATAAGAAAATGGTTATTTGGTTCCTTCTACTTTCGATTGCAGCCTACGATATCTGTTCTTACTAATTTCGCTCCACACCTTAATGCATGCAACAAATCTTGCGAATTTCGCAAAGAACTCCTGCAACTACTTTACGAATGCATTATTTACGTCTATGTGTATCGCCTCATTTCTTATGTTCATATTATATATGCATCTATAACGGTGTTATGAGTACGTGTCCACATGCATGCACAAAGCGCAAGGAGGGCCCTGTTCGAGCGAACACACCCAAATTGAACCTGATTTGCACATTATCTGCCCCTAAAAGCATACCAACACTTAAGTATGCAACCACACACACACTCACTCGTAAGCATACACGCCATAGTCTCATTACGGTATCCTTGCCTCAGTTAACTCCGCCACATGTCGCAGACAGCCACCATGGTGAGCTTAAACCGGCGAATGCAGAATGCAAATATATTTTGCCAACTTTGCCACCTTCGCACAAAAAGTTTCAAATGCTAACTGTACATTTAACTGCACAGGCAGGTGAATCTGTGTGCGCGCGACAGTGCATTTATCCATGCCATCGCCTCGAACATTACTCGCCCGCTGCAAAATGTTGGGCATTTCACCCTATGCCGCCTTTGCCAACCCCACTGGCGTCACACTCACTCGCCACTGGTGCCTTACTTAATGCTCACATATTTTAGAATTTACATTTTCTGCAAACATTATCGAATATTTTCTGCGCTTAAACTCACACTCAGGCATTTATTTCATTAATTATCCTTTGGTGGTGTGGCAAAGGGGGGGCGTCCCAGAGAGGTGTGCAGCAATGAGCATGCAAACACATTGAATTGTGGATGTGCATGAGTAAGTCTAGATGTATGTACATATATGCTTTATTGCTTATGTATGCAATTTTATGTATATAATTGGTCATGTACGCCAGCAAATCGCCTCACAATCGAAATGCAGTGCTGACGACAAATGCTTGACCGAAGCTGACGGTAAGAAAGTGAACACAGTCAAGAATATTCTAATGCAGAAGCAGGAAAGTTGAAAGATAAGGAAAATACTGAATTGCAAACTAAGAAGAAGGAAAGTGTGGTACTTCGAAATCAATATGAAATTGGGGAAGAAGAAGAAGAATGAGAAAAAGAATGCTCAGTAATATAAGAAAACAGAGAGTCGATGTGGGATGACCAATGTAAGGGAGAATTTTTTCAATATACTGTACTTCTAGTGCGTGACTCACGGAAGCTCACCAAGTTCAAAAGTGATCATAAAAACCTCCGGCGGTCTTTACTCGAAGCAAATTTTTAAAAAATATCCTTTAGAAAAAGTAACAATTACAAATAAAATAATTTCAAATAAAATTTTTTTAACGTATTTTATAGAATTTCTAAAGGGGTAGGCCTCCATTTACTTAAATTTAAAATCTAATGCAATTTCCTTCATGGCAGCTGGCAACACTGGTTGAGAGCGATTAGAGTGTATAAAGACACAAAATTGTGCCTAAATGTTTATTTGTGTTTGTTCTTGGTTCATAATTGAGACGGTCAGTTGAATGGTTGTCGGGAACGGCTTTCCTACTTACCAACACAAACACACAAGTGCATATCCGTACGATTGTACTACGTACTTTCGCATTACTCATATGGTTCGGAATGTGTTTATATGAGTGTGAGCAGACAGAATGCCAGAACGCTTAACATTTACTTGTTGAGGTCTATGTGCTATACATTCTTCAAAACAAATAGAAACTATGGCAAATTCGCTTATGATACCTCTAGTATCGCATCACAAAGCAAACTATATATACTATATACTAAGTTTGTTGGATGACAACAAATGAGATTTTACAAACAGTGAGAAAGTGTGTGGCAGTGTGAAAGTCACCTTTAGCCCTCAATACAGATCACCCAAGTAAAGTTTCAAAAGAGCTTTAACTCCTAAATTTTAATGCTCTGCATTTCTATAATCACATACATGCATGCTTATGCCATTATCTAATCAAAAATCGATATTTCTGTGTAACTCTGGAAACATTAAGTTGGTTCGCTTTCAAAAATACTATTTCTCCGCCCTCGTTTAACACCCACACCTCTAAAATGTTTCCAATTCTTAATTTGCTAAATTACCCACTTTCCAACAGGCAACACTACACTCTTCATTACTGTTGCTATTGTTATTGTTTATATTTATTAGTAGTACTATATACGTAATGTTATTTACCAGCTGACGACAAGAAGCTAACTGCAACCAAGGCTATTATTATCCAAGCCTGATTGTGCTGTACTTATATAGCTATGTATGCACTTCGTTGCATGTACTCGTCAAACGCATTAAACGCCTTCGGCTCCTAAATATAATGTATAGCAAAAGTGAATACTAACAACAAAATGCAACAATAACAATAATAAGTGGCGGCACTTTTCCGATGTTCGCCAATGGAAACACCTTTAAATTTGCTAGGAATTACATTGCCTGGCCGTTCCCACATACATACATACATGTGATATGCATGTATATTCGCGCGTATGAGTAGTTAATGTGTCCACACTGCCTATGCACTCTGATAGAGCCGCTTGCCTTGTTCG
This sequence comes from Bactrocera minax, assembly GCA_021498325.1. Lineage (NCBI taxonomy): Eukaryota > Metazoa > Arthropoda > Insecta > Diptera > Tephritidae > Bactrocera > Bactrocera minax. The sequence goes on along the minus strand of JAKEEE010000082.1, from coordinate 461,172 downwards.
TGTACATGCCTTTCGCTATTCCCAATTTCTTTTACTACACTCTTCCTTGCTCTCGCTGGGTTTTCGTCCACTTTCTATTTTGTTTTCTTCTTCTTCAGCACGTTTGCTGCCTCGTCTGCTCGTAATTTCATTTTATCCTTGCCGAGCGCACCGCACACAACATCAGTTATTCGTTGAACCGTTTGCCGGTATGTCCGTCTGCCGTCTATGCGTCTGCTGTGTCGGCTGCATTACTTGCAGTCGGCTGTGGGCTTCATCGAGGAAATGTCATTGCTGTCGTCGTCGTCGATGTTGACTGAGGCGCGCGCTTTACAGCTGGTGCAACACGCTGGCTTAGAAACTTCAATATGTTCGCCCACAAAAACTGACCAGCACGTACAACTGCTGCCGGTCGGTGGGTCGGAGCTGAGCCGAGCTAACATATCCTTGCTGTGATATTAGCCTCAGCGCTCCTTCTCTGTTGCTGCACCTCGAACCCTTAGCTTCGTTTCATTGTTGAAGTCGTCGCCGAGTTGCCTGTTGTTGTCGTATCAATTCGCACAAATATTCGTTCGGCCTGCAGCCCTTCTACGTGCGTGTGTCCTGCCCAAGCGCTCCTCTACCCAATGCTCTGAATGCCGTTGACATGAATATAATTTTGACTGTTTGTACAATAGTTGTAATGATGTTTTTGTTGTATTGTGTGTAAATATGTTCACTTGTTTCTTTGGCAAGCAGTTTCGTTCTGGGTTTTTTGAAACACGGCAAGCGCATTTTATGCATCCAATTACCATTCATTGGACATATACTAAGCAATGTAAAATACGCACCTTTATTCTCAGAGTAATCCAAAAAAGCATAGAGAGAACATTAAAAGAATTCAGTACAGAAATCCGATGAATTCTCGAAAGTTTGAGAAAATTACATAAGGATGGGTTACCTATTTCATAAGTCTATTGAAGATTACATATGATGCGATTGATCGCTCATGACTATTGATTCATATCGACAAGAGAAAGGATTATAATAATTTTTAGAAATAATTTGTGAATGTAAAATAAGTAGAAAAATCGCTTATATTAAATCCTATCTCCCTCCAAATCATACTGTTTAATCCAGCCGTATTTACAAGGAAATACCCTTTGACCATTCCGACCATACCATATCTGACTATCTCCAATGGTCTAGCCGTCTAGTGGTACCTCGATGAAATAATGTATTCAAGTCATATATACATACACATATTCATACATAAGTCGGATTTCGACCTGCCTGAAGCGCTGGCCTTTCTCTTACAATTATAATAAACGATAATTGAAATTAATAATTTGCCACATTTGGAAAGTTTTTCACAACAATAATACCACACCAAAGCGCCTACATAATTTTATATTCTAACAGCGGTTTTGAGCAAAGCGATGCCTCAAATGTGGCGAAACATCGCACTCGCAAGTTCTCATATGCAGCCAAACAATAATTATACCGGTTCTATTAAGTGGACATGGATGTAGACGTGGCTGAACATTTGGACGGTGGTTCATACATATTCACATTCTAGTATGTGTGTGTGTGCGCAAGGCGAGAGGCGTATTGAACGAATGTTGATCAGCAACATGTTGCAGCAGCAAACAAAACAAAGTTGCTATTATTAGTGTATGATTGTTGGTGATCTTTTTGTTGGGTTGTTGTTGCCTTACATACATGCATGTGTGTATATCACGGTGATCAGCATTAATTTTTCTGGCCATTATTGACGGCGTGTCACTGTTGTTGTTGTGTTATGATAAGTCGTTATTAAACGACGTCAACGATCGACAGCCAACCTGCTGGTGTACTAGTGTGTGTTTGTTTGCACTGTATTGGCACCAGCATTATTTGTCCATCCACAGGAAGTAGAGCAACTTTTTAGTAGTTGGGTACATTTACACATTTACATATGTATTAGTGCAAATATGCATGCTTATTTGTTTCTGCTTGTGCTGTATGTTTGGGTGTGCTGACATCAATAATATCGGCGCAGCATGGCAATTACAATGCATGAATAGCCGATTAATTGTCAGTTAGTGGCAGATATGCATGAGAAATTGGATTGTTAAGACAAAAAACCGACTAATGGCGTTGCTAGAGAAAAGCAGGTCGAAGCCGTGCAACACAGCTCGGAAGACAAAGCAGAAATGCAAACAGCAAAGCGATAAAATTAAAAAAGAAAATATTTTAATAATAGAAATTAAATTTTACTTGGGAAAAGCTACATAGAGAATATGGAAGAGTACAGTGTTAACAGGAGTACCACCATTGAACTCTTTGCTTTACTAAAAATTACTTTACAGAGGTCAAGATCTACTTTACAAAATCTAAATGGTAATACATTAGTACTCATTGGCGCAAAAAATGTCTTGACAGCAACGAAAGAACTCCCAAGTTGAGTTCTGAAGAACAATTTCCGATCTCACTACCGGTCTATCAACCGGTTGAGAAGTGCTGGCCTTATGGTAGTTGAAAAAAATAAAAATGAAAAGAAAAGCCATTCGGTCAGAAATAGATTTGTGAGCAGGTGTAGGTTCCGTGAAAACGACTGAGTATATTTTCTTGCTTGTTGGTGGCATCTCCCTTTAGTAACATAATCAACATCAATCCTCTCTTATTGTATGAAATTCATATAGTGTCCTTTGTTCAGGTTTCGAGAATTGTAGGAATTACTTAATCGAGAAATAATGTTGCTTATTCCCAAATATTACTTTAACACCCGCAACATCTCTAGATTCTTCAATTTCAATAGATAGAGTATTGAAAACTGTGCCTTCTGATTGTCGCCGGTCGAGGAGTAATCAATTGAAATCTATGCATTTGGAACGGTCTGCAATCACTGTTTGAATCCCGAATGTCCTCATTATCCTTATTATGTTATGCAAAATAGTTCGATAACTTCAGTTACCATCGTATAATATAATATACATACATATGTATGCCAACAAAAGTATAACTTCATTACACGCGATTGCAGACTGCAAAGCGAAAGGCCATTAAGACCGAGGAGGAAAGAAAAGAAGGACTATAGCAAAGAACGGGTCAGCGAGTATGCTGGGAGTTGAATGCAGGCATTTGAAATGAAATTCGCTGGTTACACATGAGCACGCAACGATCACAACAAAACCAACCACATAAATAACAACAACTTAAATGGGATAAATGCTGAAAAAGTAATAACGAATACAACAACAAAGAGAGAAACAATGCCAAGCATACGTGTACTGCAACCCCTAAAACAATATACCCTTCTGCGTTGGCCTGAAACTTGAAGTATTGATCCCCACACCCAGCACAACCAAGAGACGATTACCCCCTGTTGGTGTGTAGATGCCTGGTGTGTGTGTGTGTGTGCTAGGCTTGCACACTCATAATGAGCTCGCACATTCGCATTAAGCGTGTATTTGCTTTTAATTTAAAATTCTAAATTCAAAATACTTATAACCGCCTTTAGCCCCTCACCCAGTAAACAATCGCCCCTTTCTGCGAGGCAGCCCTGTCTACTTCAGCAGTTCATAAGTACACTTTGTATATTCATATTTTATGATTCATTACATGGCCAAGTGAATACACATCTCGAAGTTAAGGGGCGGCGAAGGAGGCAGTTCTGTTGCATGCAACATATACAAGAGGACGAGTAGTACTCGCACACCGAGTAGCAAAGCAAAGCGAAGCAATGCAAGCAGTCAGTAGTCGGCAGGATAATGACGGCGCGCGTCAAGCGCCAAGCATAATTTTGTTAAATTAGCGCAAAACAATGGCAACAACAAAAGCAACAACAGTTGCAAGAACAAAGGATATCGAGCAATAATCATAATAATGGCTGAAAAAAGCGCCGACACAAACATTAGCAAAAACTCCCCAATTGAGCACGCACTGAAGTTGAAAGCACAGTCCAAACAACAACAACAAAATGTAATAATAATAACAAAAACAATAGCAACAAAAGGAAATATGTGGAACAAAACGTAATTAATAAGTATTGTGTAGAAGGCACATATATTGGCCAAAAAAGCGAAAAAAGTCAAATACATGCATTTATTTTTGCTTTTAATTATTTGTTAGCTTCTCTTTGTGGATAATTTTATTTTTTATTGGCTCCGCCATTCGAACTAATTAACGAAATTTTGCAACCCTTTTTGACCGACGGATTTTTGCATGATTTTGCAATTAATTTCCTCAAAGGCTTCACTTATATATGCTATATATACACAAATATGAGCATTAAGCACATCGGTCGGCTTTTTCGATTGTTCAAAGGAGTTATCAAATTATAAATGTTGGCTTTCTAAGGGAGTTTGCACTCGCAATTACCATTATAATATGTGTGCATACATATACACAGGAAATTTAGCTCATTACAAACAGTTTTTGATGCGATATTTCTGATAGGGTTGGGCAAATCGATTTTGGCGTTCCGCTGAAGAGGGAGGTTAATGAGTTTTATATACCAGCACTTGCAAGAATACAGCTGTCAAATTTTGAAAATATTTATGAGGTCGCTCCTCATCACTTTTGTGTATGTCGAACATTATATTTTTATATTTGCATTTCGAATAACCTTTTTTTTCTCCCTTGAGCATATGAAACCTTCGTTTGCTTACGCATGACTTGTTGCACATTCAAAAAATGACCTGAAATTTCAACTAATCACAAAAATTATAGAAGTAATATTTGTTCGACATTTCTACCGCCTTGAATATATTCAAATTAGTACTAGTGCCAATTAAATCAATGCAATTACGGTATGTTGAATTTTTAATGTCGACAAGAGCCGCACCCAAAATCATCTAAAGCCAAATATCAAGACGGTATGCGTATCAAACAGAAAACAAAAACAAAAAAATAAATATTTTAGTTAATTTATATTAAATCGTGACATGTGTAGAGCAACTAAAATGAAATTCTAACAAATTATTTGTATAGAAATATGTATTTACTGCGATTAAAAGCATAAAAATGTTTAACACGCTCCGACATTCAATTCAAATTTCGACATTATAAAATGCACAATTAACAACAAAAAAATAAATTCAATTAAATTAATTCAAATTCAGCGATATAAAATATTTAAAAAGTTAAACTGCAAATAGCCTATACAAGTGGGCTATGATTGTTACATACTAAGTGCTTGCCAACTTAGCAATGGAAAATTGGCAACAATGCGAACGGAATGTGGTGCGCGACTTCACTAAAGAAAACTGACAAATATTCAATGCAATGTTCAATGCTTTCCATAGTTTTATTTATTTTTATTTGTGCCATAAGAAAAACGTGCTTACTACGTGCAGAACTGTTATAAATAAATTCTGATTTTTCACTTTGATTGCTGCAAAAAACATTTATTTCATAGCACACACGCGCACACATTCCGCTCATTAGAGCGTTGATAAGTTACCGCTGCTTACTTGTCATTTTACTGATTTATTTTCAATTTTCATGCTGATGTGCGAGCTTTTCATTAAAATATGTACATATTTATATAATTGAAATCTTTGCACATAAATTTACATAAAATTCAAGTCATTCATTTATGTCAATTGGTTGTCTCTACAAAAACATGCCCCCGCCTTGCCCTACACACCCCGCTGCTACAAACACAATCACTGTCGCACGAACGTTCGCTCGCGTTTGTACATAATTCAGAGCTATCAATTTCTTTTAATTGAGAACTAAAAATGCAAGAAAACAAAAACAAGAAGGAAGTAAGAAGAAGAAAAAAACCAATCTACTTTGTCTCAATTTTAATTTAAATTTATTAAATTTGCACGCGAGCGACACAAAGCAAGAAAAAACCGTCGCGGGCAGTGGCACAGCAGCTGCGCATGCGTCACTGGTCGTGGTGGCATTTGGCCGGCCTGACAAGAGGGTGGAACACATGGTGAGTGGCAGTGTGGTAATTCTGCCACCACAAACATCACTCGGCCAGCGCTCGCAATCGCCAAACAATATTGTCTTGCTGCCGTCATTCGCGCATTCGTTGTTGTTCGCTGTTCGTTCGTGTTGCAAATCTGATTTTCTGCTACTTTGCTGCAATGCTGTCCACACTTGCCGCTGATATGCCAATATGTGAGTGTGCGTTGCTTGCATGCGCCGTGTGGCAGCAGTTTATTGCTCATTTAGCAGCCATTCCGTGTCGTTTTATTCTGCTTCTCCTCTGTTTCCCGCTGATTTCGCAGATGTTGTTGTTGATGTTCAGTGTTTTTCTTCCTTTATTTTTCTTGTTTTTTTGCTGTATGCCACATTTTCTCCTTTTATTGCCATTCACATGCACACCGAAGACACTCAGCGCATTTAATTCATTTTTATTATGCCACAAACGTGCAACACAATTAATAAAATACTCTACTTTATTGTTGGCCCAAACGCAATGGTCAGCGTTCGGAAAATAAGTGGCGTCCAGTGCCGCACGAAATGGCGTGAAATTCAACTGTGAAGCATGCATATTTACCACATATTACAGCAAGTGCAACGTCCAGCAACGTCTAGCATCCAACAGAAGCGGGTCTATGCATTGTCGCAGTGATCGTCGCCGTCGATCGTTAGCTGGTCGATCAATGGACAACTCTTCAATAATAATTGCCATTTGTGGAATGTGGCACAAGCACACTCTAGAGAGCTCATAATCATTATTGCATAAATTATGAGTTGTTAGTGTGTCCCGCAAACGAGGGTATTGACTGTAATGAGTAAGTAAGCTGGTCGGTCTTCATGTTGTAAGAATCTTTCATGATTACCCATGCGCGCAATTTGACTCAGTCCGAAATTACTTGCGGACTCAAAGCTCTTGCAATATTAGCTGCTAGCCTATGCTGTCTACAGCGAAGCTTTTTGAAGTGTATAATGTTTTAAAGGCACTTAATTGCTAATTTTTGCAAATAATTTAATAAGCTTCAACAACACGCACTAATATAATAGAACTTGCAGCACCTGAGAACTACCAGCTCCTCTGGGAGTAGTACTTTTCAGAGACAATTAAACATATTCTTATTTTATGCTGCAAAGTTGGAATGTCTAGAGTCCAAAAGTTGACGTTATCAAGTCTTGAATTATAGAGGGAAGCGTCAGGATCGAATAGTGAAGGGGATGAGATATTAATATTTCTCAAAACTATCGGGATGCTGTAAAGGTAACACAGATCTTTCGAAAACGTGAACAAATAATACCTTGCACCTTGCCAGAGTTTGTTAGGGATAAAATAAGCGTAACATGGTCTCCAAGGAGGCACCACACCATTAAGTGACCGATGAATTATGTGTTACTCATTTTGCCTTGCAACATGAAATTGGAAAATAGTGAGAGAATCACTCTCCTCTTTCGACATAAAAGAGAGATACTTGTTCAGCTTCCAAGGGCTAAAGGATATTACATTTAAGACTAGAGCCATATGAAACAATTGTGATGACCTCCAAAGCAATGAATGTGCTCCATAGAACCATAGAATTTTATCAACCAATCTAAAAACGCGCTATTGAGAGCTTCATCGAATTGAGATTATATGTGTGTATAAATTATAGAAAAAATCATGTTAATTAACATTAATAATTTTTAATTGCCGTGCCCGCAATTAAAGTTAAAATGGTTACTCATTGCATTCAAACGCGCAATTAAAATAAAATTTTATGCGAACAATTTGCTTTTTCTCTCTTCAATATTTGTGCGTTACATTTCCCCCTCGCACCACTGCCAGCCGAGCTCTGCCCGCAATGTTGTTGTTATTATGATTCTAATTGTAAATAATTAAATCTGTCAAACGTTAATGGCAGTCAATTGAGGTGAAACGGAATTAGAAACACAACAACAACAACACCAAAAAAAAAAGCGGCCTATGCATTTAATATAAACAAAATTTTGTTGAATTACATCAGCGACATAAACATCAGCACCGAGTATTAACATGCAACGACGCCACTTAATCAACTCTCTGCCCCGCGCAACCCCCACTCAGCGCGCACATGTGCCGCCACCGATCTCGTATTCGTTTATCGCAGCAAATTACTTGTGCGCATGCGCAAACACACGTACATTGACGCAATAACATTTCCAACAAAATTATGCTTATTGATATTTCAGTGTGTGCGTGTGTTTTTTCACATCTCTCTCGCGCAAATGAATAACACTGCGGCTTTAATGCAATACGCGTTGTTGTTCTTATGCTGCATGTGTAATGCGGTGTTGTGCGCTTTGCTTTTCGCCTCAATTTGCTTATTTATTCGTATTTTGATTTTTTACTCGTTTATTATTGGTTGGTTGGTTTGTTGGCAATAGTGTAGTGGCGTCAATGCCGATGCCAATTATTATGAATACAACAACAATAATGGAAATAATAAAAATAGTTTAATGTATATACAAGTAAGCTAATAATAAAATAAATAAATAGCTGCAACAACAAATGAATCAAGTAAATAAATAATTCCAAATGTACTTATGTAGAAGTAAATGTAGGTATGTGTGTATGTGTGTGTGCATTGGCCGCGCATTAATGCGGGTTCATTAATTGAAAGCTCGAGAACTGTACCCCGAATATTATTGTGCTGATTAGCAATAAAATATGAACGGATACACAGATATAACACATTTGTATATGCGTATGAATTAGTTAAATCAAAATTGGTTAGGTATGTATATAAATTATCGGAGGATTTTTCAATGAAGTATGCATAGCATTAGCGCGATTTATCGCGATACGTACACTGAGAAAAATAAAATTTTAATATCAAAAATTTTTTTTTAAAATAAGAAGCAAAAAATTATAGTCTTGAAGACAAGAGTGAAGGAAAAGCCGATTCCAATGAAATTATAATAATTATCATGTCTAGTCACGGTTTTGAACTATATGAATATCCATTTTCTAAGATGTGTGCCTTGAGAAAGGTATATCTTCATTTAAAAAATACGCCTAAACAAAATGTAAACCTTGCTATATTTTACCTAATATTTTTTAAAAACTGAATAAATATCCGACTTATTTATTCTAACCAGACATCTAAGTTGCTTTTGTCAACTTGAAATTATTTGTCGTCGATTATTACTATATTGCAACCGTTTAATATTGATTTATATATAAAAAAGTATATTATGGAAATAATTTCTTTCAATTTAAAATCGCTCGCAAAATGTACTTATGCAAAGAATCACATAACTGTAAATATATACCTAATTGAAATAATTCCACGAAATCGATAAATTGATATTAACTTGACGGCTGTTGAAATGAGGCAAGCGCACACTTATGTATGTATATATGTACTCGTATGTATGTATGTGTAGACGGCGACATCTCCTATAAATAATAATATACTCAAGCATAGGGGTAGTGGGTACCCCCCTTATTAATTTAGCCCTGATTTGCAAACGCGTCACAAACATTTCCACAACACCGACAGCAGCACAATAAATTTGTATAATTTCCTTCAATTATTAACGCTGATGACAATCAACATCATCACTATTAATAACTTTCCACGCTCGATATACAGCGATCATTAGCGAGCATGGCACAGCATAACATGGCAGTCCGGAGATCGTTACATTTGGGCTACTACTTACGTTCGTTCCTCATCATTTTGGGACAATTGATTGGTAAAAATCCACGCTTCGCCAGCAACTCATTTGCTTTGATTTGAGTGTCGTTCGGTGTAATTATTTTAGATTGTTTCCCAATTATGAACTACTGATTGTGTTGATTCAGGGCGATGTTTCGTTTTTGCGTTCGAATGCGAGAAGAGGTGTATGTCGTTTGAATGTGATTGATTTTCCGTTTTCCGTTATTAAATTGTTACTGCGTTGAGTGATTTTTAATTTATTTTTATGTGAGTACTTAGCACCGCTCAATGCATGCAATGAGCTGTAATTTGAGTCTCATTTGAATATTTTGTTCGCTCGTTGCATTCGCCGTCATTACTCGTTCGTTCGATCGTTCGTCTTTTCATCAGTTCAATATCGCAATTGAGTACAAAGTTCAATGAAAAGATATTTAACCTTTTAATGAGTTATTCGCAATGAGGCAAACCAATTAGTTTCCATATGAATACAAAAGTGGTACAGTTGAGTTGCGAACCTTTGATTTTGTAGCATATTGCAAGAAAATTATGATTTATCGGAATATTTATCGGCATTTAATTTACTTTCAGAATATTCCACAAGTATGTAGACGGGTATCACCGTTGAACGGAAGTACCCTCAGTCATAAAGAGACTGGAAAGCATGTGTGAATGGAACATTGGAAAGTATTGGAATATTAGAGCAAAATTATTCAAATATTTCGAAGCTTCTGCACCAAAATGTGCTAGCTAAGTAGCTTAAAATTAAACAGCAATTACCTTTGATATAATTACAACGAGTTTGAAGTTAAAATCTTTGATTTCCAGACTTAGTCTATAAAAAAAATCAGCGAACCCTAGAAAAACAGGTATACGATAATCACCACTGAAAGCAATCTTATAACTACTATCTATGTATCTAACTATAATTCCATCCACATTGCATTGAAGACTAATTCTTTGACAAGCTTACTTACTAACTAACTAACTAGCTAACTTACTTACTAAGCTTACTACGAAAAAAAAGGCGAAGAATTCAACAGATGAGATTGCTTTATCACACCCTCAATCATTCCACACGTTTTGAAGTTATTGAATGATCCTTTGTGAGAACTTTGGGAATCATGACAACTACTTCCTTAACTTTCAGAACCGTTCAGAACAATCGCTCTCTTAAAGAAAAAGTAAGGCGCCTGCTTATCCCCTCTCCAACTCTGCGCTAATGATCACAGGCTGCCTTCACCTTTTCAATTCCATAAAAACAACAAATACAACATTGTATATCATACAGTACATTAACTCAAACTATATGTCATGCGAGCAGCCAACTAATCAACCAATTAATATTTGACAGTATCAATTTGCATCATAAATCAGAAAAACTTTCAAGTACAATTAGCATAAAATCGTTTGAAAATATTCCATTTTGGTTTACAATGCATATAAAATGCATGTTATTGACATTAAAGCCTCATAAAATAGTGCATTTTGTATGAATTCGATAAAAAAAACGGTTGTTTGTTGTACCGCAAGCAGATATTCGAATTTGGTGTTGCCACCATTGATGCCTGATCGCCTGTTGGGTGCGTGGCAGCAAACCTGCCGACATTTGTACGTGCATGTGAGTGTGGCTGTGCAGCGCTTTATCGGTCGCTTGGCTTGTGGGCCGTCACCGCCTGTTGCGTACAATCGACAGCAGCTTGTAATAATGATCGTGACAGATTGTGGCAGCGCTTATGAAAGATCGTTGCAACGCGCAAACTCGCTGCTGCATAATGTGGCACATAAATTATACGAGCTTATAGCAGGATAGAAAGGCTAATGTTTTTATAAAATATTTAAATTTTGTTAGGTACGAGTTTATGTTATCGCGTGTGTTAAAATTAATATATAATATGAGAGAAGTAGTAAAAAATTTATCTACAAGTTGAAGGCGAATCGCGATCGGTAATCTCGAAACGCGAAATGCGAAACGCCGAAATTGTGCATATTTGACAAAAGTGTTGACAAAATTGTTGAGGAAAAGGAAAGGAATAGTTTGCAAAAATATGTTATAAAATATATAATAAACCTAGTCATCCGTAAAAGTACCCATAAAATTGAGTCTGGAATAGCTGCATATATTCTATGTTCCCGGTCATTAAATTCGATCAAGAATTATTCTCCAAATAAATATCTTGGTCACAATGAGAGTAAAACTCAAATTCATTTCACACTCGTTCTTTGAGAAGTCGTATTTAACTGTACAGCGAGGGATCAGGCTTTGGATTATTTTAACGAGAAACCTTGAACCTGTATCGTTACGGTTCTCCGACGCCAAATATGGCTGACAATGCATACAAAATTAACTCACGAGGTGGCGCTAACCTCAAAATATGTAGAAACCAGATTTACGATTCCCTTCAACTCGGTTTTGATTAATAATCTGTGCTACTTTTGCAAAAAACATATTGCAACATATCAACTCACATGTAATTCTATTATTTTATTTTTAATTAATGTAAAATTACGTAAACCAGTTTGTACACGCCCATTTCAGCTTCTGGTTTTCGAGTGGCACGTTTTGCTTGCCAAAAAATTCTTATTAGCTATTCAAATTACTGCAACAAAAATATGAAAACTTAAAAAAATTTAAGTAAGTATATATATTTGCTTAATTACCAGCTTCAAACGCTTTGGAAACCAATTTCAATTTGAACATAAAGGAGCATAAAATATTACATTTAATTACGGCAGCCAATGTTGCTTCGAAATGCAGCCGTTAAGTGCAACAACAGCACATGCACACACTCCAACAAGCATGCATAAGTAGTATAATACACATGTGCAAATGTTTAGTATGTATATATGTACATATATGCAACTCCTTGGCACATAATGTCACTTCAACTTGGAGCTGGTCGCTGTTGCATGCAAATCGCGCTAAATTAATTGTTGCGTGATTATTTGTTGTATATTTTCGTATAATCACAACACATGCATATGTTTATAAAGCATATTAAGCGCCTGCTTTTTGCCACTGCTGCATTCGACTTTAATAAGCTTGTGCAGAAAAAAGTATTGTAAATTAATATGGTTGTTGTTTGTGTTGTTGCGTGTTATTGTCGTGCGCTATTCGTTGCTATTAATTAACAGCTTTAGATTTGTTTAGATTTATTTAAGTATTTCTAGGAAAGCTGCGAAGCAAAGTTGGAGGCTAAACGAAGTCTATTTGGTGCCGAAAGCCTTCAAACTCGCTTTAAAGGCTTCTTGGATTTGGACTCAGCAATAAAATTCCGTATGTATACAAACATATATATTTAGTTATTTATATGTAGACCAAGTATGTATTGCAAGCCAATCCTGAGCTTCTTGTATCCGTAATTATCTTTCAAGCCATAAACCCATGCTCGTTTGCATTAGCGCCATTTTCGCATAATCCTTTTACGTAATATTTGCATATTGCCATAATCAACGGCTGCCAATAATGATAATAGCAATAATAATGAGCAGCCATAGGAATTATCATAATTGACATAAATCACTCACAAATGCTTACCCGTATGTGTGTGAGTGTGTGAGTGTGTCTGTGTGTGTGTGTGTTCGCAGGTAATTTCGTACAACAAGTGCAATTGGCACAAAACAATTACAAAGATAACCAATTTGAAAATAACTTGGAAATTCGTAAGGTACAAATAACTGTATGCACATACCAATACCAGCCGTGCATATATACATTCACACGCACATACGTACATACATACATACCTGTATATGTGCATAAATACCGCCATTTGTATGTTTTATGCGATTGAAGCCGATTGAAATAATGCCATTGATATGTTTCTAATTCCGCACTAAATATATTTGCATGCACTCGCACAACAATAAGCGATGCCACACACACACACACACACAAATGTATGCTTTAGTGTGTGTAAATAATGTGCGAATATAAATAACCCAAACAAAATGAAGCCCACAAGTGAGATAGTGAAAAATGAAATTACTTTCTTGCGAAAGCATTGGCAAGCCTTTGAGGTTATGTGCCACTTATGACATGAAGGGCAAATGGAAGTGTTAGGCGTCCAAATAGAGGCGCGTCAGCCGAAAGGTCGTACCACTAGTGTTTCTGTTTATCTGATTAAGTTTTAAAATCGCGAACAGGGGGTAAATATAAGGACGAATTACTCAATAACGAATGAAAACAAAACTTCTTGGAGAAGTTCTCTACACAAAACTGGAAAGAGATTTGTTTGAAGAATTATTGCGAGAAATCACTCCTACATAGGTTTTTGTAAATGTACCAAATTGAAAGAATTTCGCAGACGCCGGTTTTGAACAAAATTTGCCGAGAAATAACCCTCCTCAAATAGGTCCATTGTGTTTGAGCGATTATGACAGAATGGTGCTATCGATTCAACTTTAGCTGGGACAATAGCTACTAAAGCTCCACTCCGGACTAAAGGGAAAAACACAAATCTGCACTTCGGATTTTTAGTATTCCACTCTTCGAGAGCACAGAAACTAATCCAGAGAATTTTTTTAAAATATCGTAAGTGCTTTGCAGTATTTACTGGAAGGCCAAATGTAATAGATCACAGTTAGTAGTAGAAAAATGGGCTTAAAAAGGGATCAAAGCTTTTCACACTCAGTTAAGCCAAAAATTACATCAAATGTTTAAGGATATGAATAAAAAAATTTTTTTATTAAAGACATTCCATTCTTTCGTTAAATTTTGTAATATTGGATAAATAAATAGTAATTCCAAACTTATGCAATTGAGCTTACCTTGAATTTCGTCCAGCTTTTCCAAACAAGGAGGATTGATTTTAAACAATTATTTTGTAATGACAAACTGCAAGGCCAATAACTTTCGCCTTTCCAATGTGTTTCTATTGTTTTTGTCTGCTGGGACTAACTGAAAATAAATATAAAGAAAGGATATAAAATTTTGATTGTGAAAGAAATTTCTAAATATATAACCATAAACATAGGTATTTCCATTTGTTGACATACTCGTCATAAATACAAGTCCATTTTGTATCCATATTGTATAAATAAAATAGCTTCGTTCACCAACGCTTACACTATATTCTACACAAACTAACGGGAGAGCAGCAAACATTGCAAGAGCTGCTGACTTTTCAAACACAATCAGCAGCTTAAAAAAAAAAATGTTAAAGAAATGCAAAAGCAAAATAAATAAAATGGAAACATGCAGAAGAAAACCGTTAGTGGGGTGTTTTCCTGTATTTCAAGCGTAATAAGACTATTATGAAGATAAGCAGAGTAAAGTGACTGGGAAAAAAGCGACTCACTTTGTTAGTATTTATATTTTCTGCACACCAACGCAAAGCTCGTATCGCCGTAATATTGTAAGAAAAAAATATTTCCTAACAAAACCTCACCATAAATAGCCAGTGAACTGAACAATGAGACGGAGTGAAAGAAACGCTTAACGATACTCACAAAAGGCCAAGCCAGCAGGCCAAATAGCAACCTGTTGCTGCTTTTGGGGTAGAAAAATAAAATAAAAACCATACCAAAATACAAAAATAAAATAATGGCATGAAGAATAAAAACAACAACAGCAACTAGCTACCGTGGGAGAGAAATAAGCTATATAGCTACGCAAAAATCACAGTAGCACTTCAACAGTTGCCAAAATGCTAGCACTTTTCGAGCAAATCGGCTAACACGCCACAGCCAGGATAGCTACACAGCTATATATCCCCCTACCCTACGCACAACGTTCGCAGAGCTTTATTTTATCTTGGCATACCTCCCAAGTGGTAAATAAAAAGGAATTCTCCATAAGTAGGTGAGTAGAAAGGCAACAATACACGGCGCACACACTCGGCAGAGAGCTGAATTTTGTTTATGTGGCGGAAAGGAAGGAAGGGGGAAAAAAACGAAAAATCGGAAATAATACCGACTGTGAGTAACAACAAAGAAATGAATGGAGAAAAGCGACGTGTTGGGGCCCATAATGGGAGGGCAGATTGAGCAAAAAGCGGAATTAGACACACAAATGAAGAGTGAGTGAGCAAGCGGCGTGCCGGGAGAGCCAGTGTGTCGTCGAAGTGTAAAAGGTGGCTATGTGAGTAAGTGCACTTCGTGTGGCATTTTGTGAGAAAAATATCAAAACTTTTCACATTTTGCACACAAAACCCCAACAAACATAGCGCGCACATATTCAACAACACTCATGTAACGGTATACGCTTTTACTTGAAGTCAACTCCACAAATACTTCTAACACGACAGCTACTCCATGTCGTTCAGTATTCTTACTAACAGTACCTCCATCCAATTTTTTGCTCATGCATGTGTGTATATATGTGTGTATGTTGGGTAATGTGAGTGAGTGGTGTGAGTGGCGCTTCAAAGTGTCTGGCAAGTGTCTACGAATTTCTTCATTGTGGGTGATTTCACCCTCGCCCAGACGATACGCTGCCGTCGCTAACACGGCCTGGCCTGGCCTGGCTTGGCCTCGTATTTGCACACTTGACTGCTTGGGCTTTCCCGGAACGTGAATGTGTATGTACACACATATAAATGTGTGTGGGTATGAAGTTGTAAAAGCGTTTTTATTTTTATTTTCCTTTTTTTTTCTTTTATTCGTACTGGCAGCACTCAAAGGTGACGTCGGCGCTTGGATTGAGGTCGTGCCAGACGCGTGCCACGAAGTTTTCTATTTTTTCTCGACAAATAAGCAACTAATTGTGCGAGCATTTGTGGATGGCATACAATAGTGGTCAGAAATAATATAAAAGTGGAGAGTGAATTGTTTTGGGAACAAAACTATTATGAACTGTTAATTGAACTGCTCGAGCTAAAACGAGACTAGTTACCTCCAACTGGGCAGCCAACTGAATGCCAAAAACCGCTTTTAACCTACCGAGCTGCACGA
The DNA here is from genome assembly GCA_021498325.1 of Bactrocera minax. Classification (NCBI taxonomy): domain Eukaryota; kingdom Metazoa; phylum Arthropoda; class Insecta; order Diptera; family Tephritidae; genus Bactrocera; species Bactrocera minax. Next base: position 444,730 of record JAKEEE010000082.1, on the reverse strand, counting down.
GAGAGAAGTTCTGCCGGTGATCTTGATGAGATTTGTGAAACTATCAATCAACACACCATCGCTTTTGAAAACTTTTCACCTTTAGGTTCCCTTCTTCTCAGCCTTATGTTGTTTCCTTACCGCAAAAAATATCGCCTGACTGCTGTTTTCACACGCCTGGCAGCATGCTCTTATACTACATGCAACAAGGTGCAAAACCATTGCAAAAGCAATGACAAACAACCAACAAATCAAACACACCACTCCGACAACAAAGAGCAACAAGTCTCTTTGGCGTTGGAAAGTTGACTAAAAAGTCACAACAACAAGATCTGCGCAAACTTTACACTGTAGTTCGCTGCTTTTTATTGCAGCTGTTCTTTTTTCTGTTACCAAAAGCGATAATGATGACGACGAAGGCGTTGATGACCTCGTTGATTTGGTCGTTTTTGATGGCGATGCCATCGAAAGTAACAACAACAGCTGTCAACAGTTGTGCAAGGAGGGCATGTGATACTCGCGAAACCGAAATATACATCCGCTACACCAGAATAAGAAAGACGTTGAGCCAAGGGTGCCGTTGAAGGAAACAGACGGTGGTAAGGAAACGCGTGTAAGAAGCGGAAAAAGTGAAATAAACTTCGCAAAACATCTTCGATACGCTAAGTTGACGCGCCAAGTCGCGTCGCCGCTGTCACTACTGCTACTACTGTTGTTGCTGTTGGCGTATTGTTATCGCGCGGGTGCTGTCGCGCCGTGACGCTTTGTACGTTTTACGTTTTTATAACCGCGTGTCGGATATGCCGGCATTTTCTTTCATTCTCTTATTTCACTTCTCTCATTTATTTTTTCTCTACAGTTTGCGCTTTTTACACTTTTTTGCGGCGTGTCGTTTCTGCCTCCGTAATTTTTCTGAGCTGCTGTTACAAAGTTGCTGCTTGCAGCGCCGCGCCATATGGGCGCAATGAGCAAACAACAGCAACAAAGTGAAGCGAGTTTGACCAAAGCTAGCAAATAGCAACAACACCCAACATCAGCTGCGGAATAGCGTTTCACGCTTTGTTGCCTTTACTCTGCTGCTAATTCACATTGTTGCTGTATGTGTTTTTGTGTTTTCGTTTTTTGTTTTTTTTTTTTCTTGATGCACTGTTGCTGCGCTTTTGTTTTGTTTTTGTTTGGTACAAATCACACTGGAACTAACCTGAAAGGCAAACCGCGTAAACGCGTTTTTGCTTTTTACGGTTTTCATTCATAAAAATCAACGGCGACAGCAAAATGCGAAGCGAAAAGCGAAATACACATATTTATTAAACGTTCGTAAGTATGTTGAGTGTATAAATATTATGTAGTTGGTCCAGCAATTGGCTGACAACACTAAGGAAGACAGCTTATACAAATGCGCGTTTAAAACCACAAAGTGTTGGTCAAGTGATGGCAAATTGTACGAAACGTTCTATGACTGCCACAATGAGATTATTAAAATTTCTCCACTTTATTGCAAATATTATCTGAGGCCCTGAAAGTCCAAAGATTAAAAATCCTATCAAAGATAGTCAAATCGATTAATGATTTGCATGAAATCGACGTCAAAACTGCGATGTAACAGTTGCTGTAACAGTTCTTGTTTCCCGAAGTCTCATTTCCGGTAAGAACAATCCTATTTCAGGAGTTCGGGACACGCAGAATTGACCTACACTTAATGGCTATTCTTATATCGCAGCTGGTTTTAACCCTTGAAAACCATAGGTTCTTGAAGAAGTAACATTGTGGACAGCTACATCCTTGAGGAAAACGTAAATCTATCACAACCTACAGCGCGGTCAAACCTCTGCTCAAAATATGTTTTCAGTCGAGTTGGCAAATTGTTTTCGAAATGTTTTCAGGGAATATTGCCCTGCTTAGAATAGTTAACCGGATATAACACTGGGTCTATTACAGTAATTTAAACCTGATTCGAGTTCTTAGTACTCTATAAGTCGCGAGAAGGAGAATATTACAGCTATCACAAAAAAGTAAAACGATGTGGCTTTACTCTCTCGATTCTTTTAATCGGTCTTTTTTTTCAATGAAAAATTTAATTGTAGTGATCAAACCGTTTCAACACGTATTTAACAACTCAACAGCCACAACTGTAGGGAAAAATCTCATTTCCGTTGTTAACACGCCTCTCTTCATGGAATCCAAAGAATTAAGTGTTAAATGAAGAAAATCTAAAACACTTAATTCACGCCCGGTTGCAGGTGTTGAAAGCCAAAAGAGCCACAGAAAAAAACTAAACCACTGAAAGCAAGCAAACCCGGAAAAAAACGAGAAGGGCACGGAGAAGCCTCATTGAAAGCCCACAAAACGCCTCACTGAAAAAATGTGAACGGCGGATAAGTGCGGAAAAAATCTAGTGGTTAATACACACGCCCACATACACAGTCATACATGCTTAAGTCCCTTTCACTGCAAGGATAACCAGAAAAGGAATGATGACGATGACGATGACGAGGAGAGGGCAGCAGAAGGCAACAACCCAAAATGCAACCAAATGCAAAAGCCACAAAAAAATAATGTTGGAAGAACCCTTTTTGTGGGCTAAGCAAGAAAATAAGGTAGAAGAAAGTGTTCAAGGAGAGGAAGGAGAGCAGAGCAAAGTAGAGTTAAACAGCGTTGGGATACATTTTGTGGGTTGTGTGTTGAAAAAATGCCAAATAATGTTAATTACCCTTTGCAATGTTTGAAACTTTAGCCACCAGCGCCACAGACACTTAATACACGTAATGCTAAGTAATCCCAACAAATTTTAGCTGAACGCGGACGTGAACGCGAACGCGACTCAAACTGACCAAAGAAATACGAACTCGTTTTCATGTACACGCTTGTTGCCCGAGGGGGTAAGGGAAATGTTTTTTGAAGCAATTAAAAATTATTATTATAATGTCAACACTTTTTTGCTGCTCGCAGGATTTGTGTACCCTGGTCTTGCTTTGGCTTGTTTTCAGCGGATAAACAGTTGTAGCTTTAAATGCTCTGGAAAGGAAAAATGTCAAAAACAACCCAAATCCATTGTTGCCGGAAAAGTCAAACAAAAGCCAAAATTAAAAAATAACAAAACCCTTTTTCGAAAACAAGGAAAAAATAATCAAATTGAGTAAGAGCCCCAAAAAGGTGCCCAACGATTTCGTCATGCATTAAAACCCCGCAAATAAATTTAAAAAATTCGCAAAGTTCAAGCGTGAAAAGGGCAAGATTTGTGCAAGAAATCTGCGTCGTGTGCATGGCAAGTAGCACGCTTGACCCGCCGCCATCAGCGCAGCAATGCAATCTCGTCGCGGGTGTTGCTGTAATGCCGTCGGCATTTCTTTGAATCACCCAATCGCTCAATCAGCTTTTGCAAGTATTTTGACCAAATTCGTTGGCTTTTCCCACCTGGCCCCCTTCACTTTTGCGGTAGTTGGGGTCATTGACGTGGTAGCTCTCCCATGCCATATTTTTGTGGTGGTTGGCCACACGTTGTCTCTTAGGGGTTGCTTGTGGCTTCGCATTCTTCCGCCCTTAACGCGTGCCACTACCAGGCGCTTAGAAGTGTCATGCAACATATTTTTACGGTACTTTGAGGCATTTATGGTGTTTAGTGTTTTACTTATCTATTGTTGGAGCTTTGTTCGAAATGAGTGTATGTTGTTGTATACGAGTCCTTACGTACTGATTCGGTGGTTGCTTCTGCCGCGAGAACTTTTTGTTATACTTGCCTGCTTTTATGGGCTAACAATTTACAAATTGTGTCGCACCTCAAAATGTTTATTGATTCGATATTTGAGAACTAAAAGATAAACAAATGTGTTCCTTGTTGAAGTACGATCCTAAGGCGTGCACAATTTCAAAGAAAAAATTATAATATCATCGAAAGAATTAAAAAATTGTTGATGCAACCTAGTTTTAATTGAACAATTGAGGCAAGTTTATCGCTCTAGAGCATCAGAATTGAACAGTTTTTAAATATTTAAATAAAGGAGATCATATTCGACACGGATTAGGTTTTATGCAAGACGTAAAGCTACAGGTATTGTCTCGTTGGATGTTAATAAGGTAGAATGACCATTTGAGCTTTTTATTAACGAAATATATTAAATATTTTTATCATAGAATGTCTAATGGCTATCTCAAATAGCCCTCAGGACAATTAATTAAGGTCAATTAATTAGCTATTCTATTTTGTTAAGAGATTTTAAAAGTTTTTAAGAGCTTTAAGAGATTTCTTGTTTAAGAGAGCGTCTTAGTTCAGTCAATTAATAAAAAGTTTACACCTTCAATATTTGGGTATATTATTGTAAGATTTAGTGAGGTCAGCTTGTTAATTGACTCAATGAAGTAGCTGCCTGAAATGCTTATTAGGAATGGATATCATTATTTTTAGATTTTTAAGAAATTGAGCAAAGGAAACCAAGAAAAAGAAACACGAACCTGCAACCGTGTTTTGAAACCAGGGTCAAAAAGTATCCTTAAGCTTCGGATCCCATCTGAAATTTGCACATATTTCATCTCATGGACCAAACGATTTGGAAATTTAGTAAATTAGACCCTTAATTAAAATATTAATGCTCAAATATAAAAGAAAAATATAATCCCTCTTACCGCCCCCCATTTTGTCCTGCGGAGCACTGAGGTAAAAAGTTAATTACTCATTCACCGTTATAAATACCACACATTAAGTAGCACAGGTAATTGCAGTGGCTAATAAACTCCGGCCTTAGTGTGAGCATAGCTCTGTATGCGTTGTACTAACTTCAAAGCGAAATAATTATTTTACTACTTAATAACAAATAGAAAACTTTCTACTCACAACTGCGCTGCGCCTGAAATCTCTTTCATCTGCAACACATGCACACATAGACATTCGCTTCCAAGAACTCCAAAGTTATTTAATAAATTTTTATGCATTTTTTGTTGCAATTTAATTAGGTTAATGGCTGCTGTTTGGTGCGCGCTGCCAAGCGCACAGAAACTAATTTAAGATTAATGTAAAATCACAGCGAATTTTCAAGAATGCAGACAGACAAATTCCATACATGTGTGCTGATGTGCGTATGTGTGTGTGTGTGTGTGTGAGACTAATAAAACTAATAACAGTATTTTGACACAGAGAGCCCTCGGCGATACTCAGGTCGAAATTTCCCGAATTACTACAGGATCATGTAAGTGGTAAAGGGGACTGAACCCGAGACCAATCGACGATATGCCACGCACAAACGCTCTTAAACTAGATGACCGCTTGTATACTCAAGAGTTCATAAAACGTGAGGCTATGTATTGGAGGCAGCAATCTTAAGAGAGTGGGCATTAAGGCCAGTAATGCACCGTTAATGGATCCACGAGAGAGTAGATGGATACGAGGGATCAGAGGAGCTGCTCAGTGGTGTTGACTTAGGCAGCAGATCGGACATTAATAAAATATCAGCGCAATCATAACTTGGTAAATATACATTTGTATGTATTTTTTTATTAATGTAAGTGTGCCGCAAAGCGATCAGTTGTAAAACTAAGTTCATTTCATTACGAAAACTCGCATAATTATGCATTTTTATAGCGATTTTGTTTAAGTAGTTTACGATGGCGAATGCAGAACCCTCTCCAACCGCGCCACTCTCCCCAAATTCATATGTGTGCTTAGCTGTGATTTGGTTTGGTGGACAAATACTCAGTCGTTGTTGCTGCTGTTCATGCTGTTTTAATGTTATTTTAAGCTGCAACTGTAATTGCCACCGCACTTTGGCGACTGGTATCGCTGCCGTCATTTGGTGCCGCCACAATTTTACTGCGCCCACCAAACGCTTGTCATAAAATACCAAATGTTTAACTTTATTTTAATAGCGATTTTATTAATATATGTGTATGCATGATTATTTCTTGTTAAGTATATTTTCGTTTTAGCAACTTATCATTTAGGTTTTAGTTAGTTTTTCCATTATTATTATTTTTATTCTTTTTTTTTAATATTTGTTAGTGCATTTAAAGCAGCTGTGGCGAAGTTGTGTACCCGCATGCAGAGAAGGAAGTATTAATTTGTGTACTGCTTTTTGGCTCTTCGTTTTCTCCCTCCTACGAGCTCAGTATAGCCGCTCTCAATCCTCAGTTTTTATGAATATTAAAGAAATTTACACAATTAGGACTTCGAGAAGTCCATTTGTTGCATGAATACTTTAATATAGATTGCTCGGAGAAACAGAAGGAACATCTCTAATAAATATTTTGTCGATTTTCACCAACGTTTCTTCGCAACACAACTTGCCAGGTTTTGTTTATCTGTCTTTGTTGAATCAATTAATCAGTTTAAGATTCGCCAAACAAGGCGCTTTCATTACGGAAGCAGCTACCATCTTAAAACAAAAAGAAAATGTACCGAAAATAATAATTATACTACCATTGAGAAGTACTCTACACATACACGCACTAAAAACTAATTAATATCATTCACTTAATTCACACAACTAAGTCATTTAATATTAATTCGCACTTTAAATAGATCAATGCTTGCCGATCTCTTAATTAGTGTCATCTCAACCACACGCCGCTCTGGCGCCCGAACTGATGTCAAAAGTAATCAGAAACGCGAAATAAGACTCGATCACTTTCGTTCAGTTTTCCCGCACAAAAATGTCGTTTCAAGTAATTAACAAGCTAATTAAAAGTTTTAATTAGTTGAAGGCGGATCTCGTCAGCAGCAGAGAGCGTGCTTAGTTAAGCAGTTCCGTGCGACACACGCGCACATGTCAACTTGCGCTCACTATGCGCCATCCCCAGTGCGGTGTGATGCGATGACATGTGATGGCTGGATAATGATCTATTAGATACTTAGATACCGACGCCGCTCATCATTATTGCCGCTGAGCGCTTAATGCTCTCGGTTTAGCAATGTTACCGTTGTTGCCGTCGTCGGCTTGCTTTGCCTTCATTAAGTAAATGCGTTGCCCAACGCCTTCCCACTCGCCTCCCCTGCTCTCACTAGCACATACATATGAAAGCATTTCACTTCTAATTCTAATTCCAATTCCGATTCTAATGTTAATTACAATTTCAATTCATTTTCGCCGCATTTAATTGCCAGCGTGTTCAGCGCTTAATGATTTCGTAATGATAAATTGCTGTCGCTCGCCTGCGCGCATATTTGCTCTCAAATGTGAGCTCTTCGCTCGCAGCATTTTATATTTGAATTATTATTTCTTTGTTCGGATCGCATGTTCAAAAGTATTGCTTTCAATGAAGGCGAAATGAGAATTTAGCACAAAAAACGCGATCGCTCCCACTCGCACACCCACACCAATGCCAGACACGCATGAGTGGAGCCGTTGACGGCGATGGCGCATTAATGTGCATCGTATCAATTAAAAGCAACAACAACAAGGCCAACCAACATTAAAATGTCACAGGAATGCGCACTTCACTCCAGTGGAGTACGTGAGCGCATGTATATGAGCGCCTGTGTATGTGTCTATATATAATTTTATTTGTCTTCGCTTCGCTTCAAGTGTTCCATGAAGTTCCGTCAGTCAACGTGGCGGACGTCGGACGCATTGTTCTCCAGCTCCAGCTGCTGCAGTTGAAAGTGAAATTCTCGACAATGGTCACTTCATTTCGGGATAGAAGAACTGCGACAAGCTTAGTACTCTCCATTCTCTGAGGAGGCAGATGTGATGATGATGAAGCTATATGACAGACGAATCACTTCATTTTTGCGTGTTTCAGGCTTGCAGCTTGTTATTAATTTCCTACATCTTTGTCAGCACTTTTTTTGATACGTGCGAAGAGGTAAAGCTGCTGTTTTTAGAATTGGTTGATTGCTTCTCGCATTAACAATACATATTTAACTGTAAATCGCCTCTCATAGAGAGAACTGATTTCTTTTTCACTTCATTAGCGGGCATTTCGAAATGTTTCAACTTTTGGATCAATGAATCTAAATTACAATTATGAGGTACAAGCAAATGCCAGACGGACTCATGCCGATATTGCTTTTAAATTTACTCACCTCATAAGTTGGGGCTCATTAACCAAGTTTGATATACTATTAGCAAAGAAAACATTCAAGTTTTAGAAACCTTTGTACTAAATTAAACGCCCCCGTCAAAAGCTGTTTTCAATTTTCTAGACAGCCTATAACGGGTTAATTGGCGCGAGAACGCTCTCAAAGAGGAAGAATCAAAGAATGTCGGACACCAACGCAACAAAAACAATTTGTCATTAAATTTTGTGTGCTACTTAATTCTTATTTTTAATTAGCATTTAAACAATTTAAACACTCTATTCTGTTGTTGTAACCTATTTGAGTATCAGCTCATGTAGACGAGTAAGTACATACGATACAAACGATAGAGATACGAGCAGGCGGCCAGTGACATTACATAGCACGATCGCCCACTAAATTAACCGACGCCAGTAAAAATAAGAACATAAGGAAAAAAAAGTGAAAAACAAACCAACAACAGCGAGAGCGTTTAAATGTGAGCAATTAAAATTCCACGCATTCTCCGCTACCGATAATTTACGCATTTGTGCTCGTCTGCACCCACGTTTACATGCAAATTTCGCTGCGCCTCGCGACGTCACATCGCAACATCATGCGGACATCAACTGATCACATCAACGCTCACTGATTCGCTGCAACCAGCTGGCGTTCTGTGTTTTATCCACTTATTTTTTTTTTTTTATGCTACTTTTTTATTTTCAAATGTCAGTTTTTATATTTATGAAGTCATGACGTCAAATCGTCACGATTAACCGCCGTAAATTAGGTTTCGAGCCTCGGCTGCTGTGCTGTTGCCGTACTTGCTATGTACTTAAGTAAAGCGGTCGTAAGCATCAACAAAGTTAGTTAATAAATTGGTATAAATTACTTATTAAATATATTGTATTTAATATTCGTCAAGCGCTGTATTCATTATTGTCGGCTACAAAAAGGTATTTCCGTCCGCTAACTCCCTTCATTCATTGCGGATCTAATGTGTTGAATCTTTTAATACTTTTTTCTTTCAGTTTTAATTTCACATCACTTAAATGGGTTGAATATATTTTGAATTAACGGAAAGTTTTCGAAAGTCGTAATTACTTAATAAGCGGCTTCTAGCAGAAAATAATGCGGGGAATTACTTTACATAACTTAGTTAAGGGAGATACTCTAAAACGCTTCAGTTTACGCTGGAAAATTATTGGTGGAACTTGAAAAAGTTTCAGTAAAGTAAAGCAACTAACAATTGTTTTTCCAGTGAAATTTGCATTCTCATTTCATTATTTTATATTGTAGCTTTTTAAAAAAGAGCAGTGAACTGAAAAAGAGCGAGAGATATGCACACTATATGTGTACATATTTTTGAATAATTATTTCGTTCGAGAAGTCGAATTTTTCAGAGGTCTAGTGTCTGGTAAAAGGAAAATAGCAGAATCATATTCATTGTACCAGAAAACTACCAAATAGGTATTTTATAGGTAAAAATAATTCCATTCAATTAATTTCAATTACTTTTAGCAAACATTAAGTTGACAACAGGTTCCAATTTTATAACACAAGCAATCTGAGAAATCATCACTGTCTTCGATGCACAAAATCTTGAGAAATAGCGAATCGAACAAGCAACTGGTATAAATACAATAGACTGTAATAATTAGGTTAGGAGTTTCAAGATATCTGCACTCTGTATGTACTCCTGTATTGACTGAATCCCTTATATAGCATAAGAATTTGGAATACCCACCTTTAGGAAATCTCTTAATGCTTCTGTTTCTCTTTCTCTTTCTTTGTTTCTCTCTCTTTCATACTTATCAACTCAAGTTTCTTGATCAACATGGAAAGGAAATTCGAAAAAATTATTCCAACTGAATTATGACGAATAATTTAGAAATAACTCTCCGAGTTTCATTTTTGTAATAAAAGAAAAATTATTTTATTGCGAAAAAATTTAGTATCACATATAAATTAGTTTAAAATTACTGCTTATTGGCCTCCGACGATGGCAAATCGCAGCAGCTGTCCAATTCTAAAACGAGTAGTTGACAACGGCAATGGTAAAAGAACACGACAGAAATGCATAATACAACATTAAGTTTACAAGTGACGAATAAATTAGAATAATATAAGAAAATAAAAGTACGAAAACAACAAGAAACCGAATTACTTGCAGCGGTTATATTTAATGGGCACATACGTACACACACACACACACACAAATACACAAGTGGCATGGCAACAACAATTTTATTACTTATACTCATATGCACTTGTCTGCATGTGTATGTTATTTTTATTTGAATTATGTGCTTATTATTATAATTCGTATTGTGCGCTTGATTACTTTTTCCACAAAAATATGACGTAAAAATACTCCGATGAATTAATTTTTTGCCTACTTGAGAGACAAACGCTGGCACCCAAACAAATGCGAGCGCCGAGCAGCCACACAAGCTCACTTACAATCACCTACACACACGCGCATGCACACCAACACCATGAAGGCACATTGCAATTGCACAAAACTTTATAAAACATTCGCATTGTTTGACTTTGGAAATGAAAATCAAATCGACCGGCACAAGCACCAGCTGGACAGACAGTCGGTCAGAGAGCCGGGCATGGATTGGCGACTTGTGCGGGCCGCAACGTAGCGGCGGTGTGGGAGGGGGACAGGTTGAGCATATTGTTATTGCCTCAGCCCCCAAGGTGCTGCGCGGCGCCGAAAGACAACTGTCCAGCGACTGCGACCAGCTGCCAGCATACTTACAGACACTTGTGTGTGTGTGTGTGTGTTTGTGGTTCCGAGCCAGCACACAGGTGTGTGTTTATGTGAATACCCTTCTGCTAATCTTTTCACTGCCAGCACCTATCCATTTCATTCATTCATTCATTTGAGTCGTTTGGCGACGGTGTTGCTGCTCAGGAACACCCACGCACGCACACACACATACGTAAGCTTTGCATTTGTCGTACGCTAATAGGGTGTTATTACATTTGCTGTTTTTGTAGTTGATTTGTTGTTGCGATAATTTTACATCCCCAATGTTAATGATGCCCCAACACCAAACTAAATCTGTGCCATGAGGTTAAGTACCGGCAATTGCCGCTTTTCCGAGGCAACGGAGACACCTACCGAGATCCACTTGCCCGCATATTAGTGTATACTTATTAGTACTTATTTTCTTTTACATTTATAGGCATTCGTACTATCATGGACACCAGGTAAGACGAATATGGGTCATGTGTGTTTTAAGTCGAGGCTAAATGGTTGACAATTTTTTCAAAAAGCTCTTGCGACAGCAAGGCCTTGAACATGACTTACCGAGAAAGAGTTACAAACTCGATAGTAGTCTTCTGCGGTCACTAAGGATATAAAAGAACTCTGAAAGCAAATGGCATGATACTGAGAATTTGGATTTGGAACCAACAAGACTTCTCAGATCTCTACATAAAAACAGCTGCTTAAATTTTGACACAAGAAGCGCGATCATAATTATTCCCTTAGTAAATAAATTGCCCACGTAAATAAATTCGTAATAATGCCCTCGAATTTCCTACTGGGCATGTATGAAACCCCACTTTTCGCAACATGATTTACATATGATTAACGTTGATCAATTTAGCATATTTACTCATGTTGTTTTTGTTGCATTTAGCGTGATTATTTGGATTAAAAAGCAACGTAGTCCCCCGGTCAGTCAAGCGCATATCCACCTGCGCTGCGCCAACCCACCGCCCGCCACATTGAATCACATCAGTGCTGTGCGCCTGATGCATTGCTGCTGCCACCGACATTCCGCTTGCACCGATCCGCCATCATTTGAGAAGTTGGCGCTGACGTTGCGGGCGATGTGATCATTCGTGGCATTTGGTCACCGCCTCATTTTTGCTTGCCACTAATGATGTTATGATTATCGCTTTCGCTTGCGCTGTTGTCAGCTCACTTTATTTCTAACGGCCGCTTGTTATTGATGCTGCTGTTAGCTGTCATTCTATTGTCACTTTTTTAATCTATGCATTTTGTTGTTGTTGTTGTTGTGTTTTTTTGCATCTGCAATTTTATTATTAAATGTGCTGCATTACTGCTCATGTTCTTATATTAAATGGGTGTTTATTATTAATTTTTTACTTAATTTTTGCATTTGAGTGCATATATGTGGCAATGAAGCAAGATTTGTGAGGTCGCCCTCGCCTGAGCGGTGAATTAGTTGGAGTTCATTAAAAGTGCGCGACTTTGTTTAGAATAAAACATGTAACATATATATAAGATGATTTGATTAATTATATTTGCGATGATTTCGATATGAGAAGAAAACAACGGTAATTAAAAGATAATTTGCGACTTTTTATTGAACTTGAATAACGTCATTGGAACCTTTGACTTCGATCAGCGCGCCTCATGCTTCTGATACACTTTATTTCGCCCAATTAAATGGCTTTCCATGAGATTGAAGCTTAATAACTCTTGAAAGTTGAAGCATATTATACTTTTTTTAAGTCTTCCAATCAATTATTTAAGAATTATAATAAATTCAGGTTATTCGGTTTAATTAATAAGTAGTTATTGGGATCCAATTAGAAATAATCATTATTATTACTGTTTTATAGTTTCTTCATTGTTATTTGAGTTAGTTAGAAAAAACTTTTTAAATCTAATACAGAATCAAACAAAAAAATGTATAAATAGTTTAACCAATAATTAATTTTTACTACGCATCTAACATTTCGTATGAAACTAAAAAATTATTGTTAATTATATTTTTATTAACAATAGTATATATAATTTATATATTATTATTGTTTATATTATATTATTATATATTTATATATATTATTGTCTAATTATATCATATAATATACAATTATATTTTCTTAAATTTTCTCTTGCTTCTGGGAAAGGCTTGGAACATTGATTAAGTTTTATTGCGACATTTTCCCATACCCATTTTCCCATAGTTAAAAGACATATTTCACATTTTTTCACAGTGACTTGGTCTTATTTTTTACTCTAAAAGATCATATTTTCCAAATATATATTAAATCATATTATAATTACAATTTTGGAACACATTTTTAGCCATGGGCCATCTAGAGGTCAATTTTTAGAACATCGGATAAATCAATATTCCGAACATTTTCAAAAAGCCACAGTTTTGTTACGAACATTGGAAATTTCGAACTCACAACGATACCAAACCTTCTTTTGAGATTCCACGAATATCGACAATCGCTTTCACTCCAACCAAATGTATGCTTTACGAATTCGCCGTGCAAACATGTTATTATTAGGTGTGAAAAACTTGCAAGCGGGAACTGATAAATAGTGTAAATCCAGCGTAATTGCTGCATTAATACTAAGGTGTCCTAATTTAAATTGCAAATACTTGAAAATCAAGAATTCCATACCTTCTATTTTCATTCATCAAATGCAGTTGGAAAATCGAAATCCGCTTTTACTAATTAATAATTAATGAGCACTTACAACACGGACATACAGACACATGTTCGTGTAAGTAATAGATAAATAATACCTGCATAATTTTCGCTTTTCTGCTCGCCGATCTGTTAATCGTTAGCTCATTGCCCTTAATATCAATCATTGTGGATCTACAAATGTGCAAATTCCACTTCCATTGAGTTATGACTTGCAATGCTCGCACTAAGAAGCTTCTAGCAACAATTTCATTATATTTAAAATGCAATTAGGTTTATATTATTACTACTCTTGTTGTATATTTTCCGCTTTTATGCATTTTTTCTCCCTCTCCGCTTGTAATTAGAATAATTAGTTGCATTAATTGTAATTAATAGAATGATTAACTCTTTCGCTTTATTCAAAATGCAGTTTGTTTACTGCAACGCATGCACTCACACACGCATGAGCAACGACTGAAATGCATATTAAGTAATTTACTATGTTGTTAGCGACTTTGTGTATGAAAAAGCACAATAGGCGACAGTAATTAAAATTAAATGGTAATTCTAAGTATCTTGCAACTATTTTTTTTTTTTCTATTATAACTTAATTATGCCCAACAATCGCTACTGAGGCAAGTTAGTAATACGGGTGTAATAACAACAGCGGCAACAAAAGTGCTGCTACTTAGTGAAAAGTCAATAGACTCGACTTAAGCTGACACTGGCTGTCCTTCAACTTTGGAAACTAAACAAATACATGCAAATAAATTTAAATGCGCACTCACACATGCACATTGGGGCGTCCAAAATAAGCGACGCTTTATAAATTAAGCTTAAATATACGCTGTTCTTGCTTTTGCTCTTGCTCTTGCTGTTGCTGTTGTTGTTGTCACTTAAGCAACCTAGCTTCGTTTGCATGCGAATTGCATTTTTATAGCAAATTGCGAAATTAATTACAACTGTAAACAGTGCCGAGCATATTTTTTAATCACTAACAACTTTTGTATGAATTAGTATTAAATTCACTGTTCATTGACTCAAGCCAAATAAACAGCGGCCATTTTTCACAGTAATTACCGCAATTAATTTGCATTTGAATTAGAAGTTTTTCATTCACTTTGAATATTTCGCATTCGGTCAAGCTACGATTTACTGATCGTGAATGAATATATTTCAATTTTAAATCTGAAGAAGAAAAATTGGTAAAAAAAACTACCGTTAATTTGTGGTTTGAAAAGAAAAAAATTTAAATCAAGTCGAAGGCTCTTTCCAATCTCACGCTGGTTGGAGGCATTTAAAGGATGGGAGAAGACTCTTTCTAATAACAAGCACTGCCTACAACTTAGTGCTCAAAACAGCTCTTCATAAAATCTATTAGCCATTGGCAGGCTTCTTTAATGATGCTGGCCTAAATTTCTTGACTAAAATCCGAACTCCCATGATCAATTGCAGTAAAATTTCGACAATTTATTCGAAGCGATTGTATGTGATATTTTCAAAATTTTTTTCTTTATAATTTTTATAACTGGTTTTATAAAAATATGTAATTTTATATATATTCGATTCGATTTTGTATTCGGAATGAGAAATATATTTTTATGTTGCACAAATAGAATGAAAATGCAAAAAAAAAGAAACTGACTTTTTTTAATATAAATCATTCCATATAAACCACCAACATAATTCATCCTCAAAAAGTTCATAATTTGGAAAATAGAAGAATAGTAAAAGTCTTAGAGTTTAGTATTTACAAAATCTTGTTAATGAAAAGCACAACTGTCCAAATTTGCTTAAATATTTCAAGAGTTTTAATTAAAATTGTAAAACCTGTTCAAAGTTCAAAGCAATTCCTTAATATTGCCTTTTCACAAAAATTTTCAGCGTTTTGACTTTTCAGAAAAATGGAAATAAATAAGTTCATTAAGGGAATTCGTGAGAAAATTTGCCTCTATGCTACCCAAAAAATTGTAGATATGAAAAATTTTGTTGCAAAAATCTCTTTCGAAAATTTTCGAAACTGTAGGATTCAGCCAGCATCACCTTGTCACTTCAATTATTGAAAATTTGTGCTAACTTCCAAAAGCACAAGTATTTCAAAACTGAACCAGATAATCACATACTTTTCATATGTGAGCGTTTACAATAAATTGAATACTAATTATGTAATACAATCAAAAAAAACTTACCTAAATACGCTACTTCTAGTAAAGATCGATATTTTCGGCGATCTTTTCCAAATATTTCATCACAAAATTGTTCACCAAAGCATTGTTTGAGAAACTTTTATTTGAATATTAATTGTACTATATTGCCTATTATTATTTTTTTTTTCTTCTAAATTTTCTATTTTGGCATTAATTCACCAAGACACAACTGAAATTGTTTATTTAAAATTTTCAGCAATATCTCTTGTTCACACTTTGCTGTTTTTGTTTTCGAAAATTGTATTATGCACTGGCTAATTAGCACACACTCTGCTTAATTTTGAAAAATTTCACTTTGCATTTTTTACATTTCTTTTATCCTTGCTTGTTATTCACTATGCCGACTGAGGCGCTGCTTGTCTCATTAAAATGCGGTCACTTTCTCGGCTCCAAAAATGCGTTGGTGCACCAAATAAATATTGTTACCCACTTTTGTGTGCTTCTCGCTTTGCGATTTGTTTTTAATAATTTTTGTTCCTGTTTGTTTTTGTTTTTTCAATTTTCCGCCACATGCACACAAATTAAATTTAATAATTTCTTCGTCTTAAAAAAATTCGTTGCCTTCTATTTTTGGTGAAACGCATTGCTGTTGGCTACCTGTGCGCCTCCGCGGCAACATCTCGGGCAGCGATAGCGTTATTAGTGGCAAGTATGGCAGCGGCAACAACACGGCTATCGCATTGCTGCAATTTATCAATCACTTTCAACTGCCACATGCAATTAATCACTGCGATTGCAGTGATCGCAATGTAACGGTGGTGTTGTTGTTGCCTTTGTTGCTTTTGTTGTAGTAGTTGTTTTGTTGTTGTTTCTTTTTTCTGTTGGCAATGCACGCTTTTGTTGGTTGGTAAATTGTTGTTAGTTCAAATTGGTAGCAAAAGTTGGCGATAAGTGGCTGTTTGTTGGCGTGCAATGTATAATTGTTGTTGTTGTTGTTGTTGCGGAGTTATTAAATTCAATACACGCTTTTTTGAGTGTACTCGAAACTAATTTAACGGTGTCGATATGCAAAATAAAGCTCGGCGCACACACACACACACACACACATGTTTAAACTCCACTTGCAACGCCAAAACAGATCTAACGGTCGCACGGTATGGCTTAAAAATTCAAATTGTCACATATTATATACACGCACCGCGTCACAGGAATATTGCAGCGCCAATATGTTGCACTATTCACCACTTCATTACGGCGCACAAACATACAGACTCAGACGTTCACACAGTTTTCTTCAAGTTGCAGTTCATCAGAATATTTAATTATGCTACTTATGCAATTATCTGTTTAATTTTGAGCTCCCTACGCTAAGATGGTAATCGGTTCACATGCGAGTTCCAAATGTATTCATAGTTCAGCTGTAGCTTCAAGAGTCATCCGTGCGAGTCGTACGAACAGGCAGAGCGCCGTCAAAAGACTGAGCAGCGCTGCCAACTCGCCAGGCCGCCTGTGCCCGCTTGCTGACATGAGCCGACGCGCGCTGCCGCTTCGCTGCCGTGGACCCCCCCAAAAGAAACGCCAGCAACGCGATGGCAGCGCTAATAGCAACAACACTAATAACAACAATTAAATCAGCGCGCACACATGCATACAATATTTTGAGTAACAACAAACACAATAACTGGACAACAACAACAATTAAAAGCAACCACATTAATATGACAGCAGTTAAAAAACGAGCAGCAAGCACGACAGCAAGCCGAACGAACGAGCGATGTCGAGCAAAACGAAGCCTCCGCCGCTTTGCTTTGTTGCTGTGTTGTGAACGACAATGACGCTGCCGTGCTGCTTACTGCTTGCAACAGCAAAACGAACATAACCGAATGCAAATGCCCGTCGAACGAATGAGCAAAGGCAGGCGGCAAGCATGCTGCAAACAAAGTAAAGCAAAATACAACTCTGTTGAAGAATGAATCGCGCGGCTACGACAAGACGCACGTTCGACGAGCGGCGGTGGTGTTGGTGGTGGAAGTGCAGCCGCTGGCCAACAGTAGACCATCAAACCACCCACTCTTCGCCGCTGCTGCTATTTATGCGCTCTCCTTTAAAAATAGCCAACAGCTGTGGTAGCTTAGCTGAGAGCGAGTCAATGCGTGCGAGAGCGCGGTAACGGCAAAAATACGAAAAAAATAATGACGTCATTAATTGAGGCAGTTGTGCAGAGCGCTATACAAATGGGGAGCGCCCCAGCGATAGCCACGTTTGTCAGTGTGTGTGTGTTTGTATGTGGAGCTCATTAACTGAGTTTAGCATTGTTGTTTTCGCAGCGCCAAATAATCGACATAGCAAGATGCATGCAATTGTGGGGAACCATACCTGCGCAAGCCTAGCTTAACGAAGACTTGGCGCAACAGCAGAGAGAGAGCGCACAAAAGATCGAATAATTGTGAAATTGATGCAATATAGTGCTCAAATGTAAGTAGCTAGAGATGCTTGTGTTTCTTGTTATATGCCAATGTAGGCAGTGGCGCTTGTGGAGTCTCTCGATGCGAGCGTGAAACTACGCTCCCCTTTTGTTTATCTCACTCTCGGCCATTGTTGGCGCGCACGTTCCAACGTTGTGTGCGTGAGGCGCCAAATCCGTTTGACGCGCAATAAGACCAAAGAAGTAGAGTGCGAAAAACTATAATCAATTTTATAATTTTCTTAAGTTTTTACAAATGCATTCACTGTACTCTTGTTTCCGTTTTTGACTTTTCGCAACTTTTTGCATGCCGCCCTTACATACACACATACGGAGCCACTTAATGTTTCGCAACATTTTCAACCACTATTTTTTAATCCCCATATGTGCTCATTCACACATGCTCATTCCACCCCCGTTGTTTTTATTTTTTATTTTTTTTATTGTTTTTCCCTCTACTTATGGCTATTAATGATTTGTTGTTGTCGGTGTCGTTGTATCGCTTCCACACTAATTACGCGAAAAAATATTGGTTGCAAGAAGGGTTGCGAATAGTTGATAAAAAAATGCGGAGGGTAACCTTTTCGGGTCGCGTGGCGGACGAAGTACTGCTGTCAGTGTCTGTAAATGCATAAATGACAAATGCATTTTCCACACGCATGTGAGGCTGCACATGTGTGTAAAATGCTTTTTTATTATAATTAGAAAATAAGCGACATTCGAGCATAATCAATTGGTAATCGACAAAACTCGGTGGTAACATAGTGAGTATTGGGATAAGAAACGATATTGATTTCCATTGGATACACATATCAGCATTAATGGACTTAAAAGTATTTGCTTTTCACATACATATGCGCATGAGGATATTATGGTCCTGATTTTGGGTATTCAAAAAACAAAAAAAAAAAACACTTTGGAAGGATTTCAATTTAAATGATTTAAATTTGAAAAAAGGCAACGAAAAGTGGTAGTGGAAAGGGATTGAAGGGTATGTTTTGTGATATCCTTTTGGCGGGCAATGGAAGGGGCTGATTTTACAATTTATGGAAAGCTCTTCAGAGAAAATGTTTTATGCAAGTACGCAGAAGAATCTTCAATCATGGATCTGTACAAAGAATAAGAAATCTTTAAGTTGCAATTCTGTTTTGTTGCAAATATGAAAATCTTTAAGTAATATTATTACTGAAAGACTGAATACTGCTTTGAAGCTTAAAACCGATAAAATGTTGAAGCATCCGACAATAATGAATGGAACTTTCGTCCTAAACGTCAAGCCTCAAAACTCAACAGAAAAATCGTGACTCTGAATCACCGTTGTTGACAAAGTTTTTAAACGATTTACTTAGTTGTGCATATTGTAGATAGAAGTATATAGGCTTTAGCCTTTGGAGTATCAGATACGGGTTTTAACACCGTAATCATGACATGGCGTTAAAGGCAATCGGCACACAAAATCCGAGCCTTTTTCGGAAATGAAAACTATTCATCAACCTTTCGGACCAACCGTCTTACAGACCCTCCACACAAGTAGTAGTAGAAACTTCTTCAAACATCTAGCAAAGTTAACTTGCATTCTTCAATGCAAAAACAACGTTTCGAAAAACAAATCATCATTTGCAAAAGTGTCAATTATTGCTTTTGACACTACCAGACAATGAATGGAAATTAATACTTTGTAGAATGCGCAGCACACCAATACCAAAAGCCGCTGCATCTCACTTAGTTCCCCACCCCCCTGAAACCCCTGAAAAACTCTAATTTCAATTACAGTTACATCGCCGTCTCGGCTGACATCTCCACCTAGCCACAGCCATACTGTCTAACTGCGTACATCCTTCAACGACACATCTACTTATTTTAAGTAAATATTATTGAACACATCCTCGACAACATTCTCTAAATAGCAAAGCCATTGAACTGCGTTTCCGTCGACGCCTGCTCCACCGCACTCTATTCAAACGACGCCGACTCATTCTCCCCGCGACTGCTTTAATTTCATTCGTATGTGTAAATATTCATGTGTCAGTGTGAGTGTGCGTGTATATGTAAACACGGAATAAGTTTAAATTATGCTCGCTCCGAATTATTATGCATCTACATCGCTGTGGCCGCTGTTCGTCTTCTGGTGTGTCAGTCTGTAGTTTGCCTATTTCACTGCTACCTTTTGGTTTCCTCGGTCTCGTATACAACTTGTAGTTGCACTAATTCACATTTGATGTTCCTCGAATGCGTTTGGTCAATGAGGTTATCCGATACTCATAGTCAAATCGACTCATTGCCTGCGCTACCAACGGCAACAGCTTGAAATTCCATGCAGCAAGCAGAGGCTTCCTGCAACTTGGCAATGTCGGCATGCCCTCTGCAAGTATGCACTCAAAGCTCTATGCCTCTATGCTGGCGGCGCACTGACTTGATGGCCACTTGTTGGCTCAGCTCCCTCCTCACCCCATTCGCTACCTCTTGTCCTAAGCTGAGTTGGCCCAAACAATTGAACAGCACATCGTCATTTTGGTGGTTTTTGTTGTTCATCGATCGCCTTTGGCATGAGCAGACTTGACTGTGCTTTGTCTTCTTCGCGGCGATTTAGTGCGCTTTGCAGTTTGCAGTTTGCTGTTTTATTGTGCTTCCTTGTGACTTTGATGCGCAGCGATTTATTGTGATAGGTCTGGTGGTTCCGCGCTCCCGCGTCCCACATGCGGTATTTCTTTCGCACACTACTTGGTGTGCTGAGTCGGACGCATCAGTTCGCGCTGCCCACAAAGTGCACATGGAAATAGATTTTCACTAATTTTTCTCCTTGCCACTTTGGTAGGTGTCAGATTTGTCTTATCGCTAATTTTAAGTGTTCAAATGTTTTCCATATTTGGCTTTAACGACTTCGGTGCTCTTAACCAAGGCAAATCGCAATGATTTTATTTTATTTTCGCTGTCATATGGCGGGAGGTAGGCCAAGAGAAATATGCATTTTATTTCGTTTTCGTGTTGCCAGCGGCTCTCGCATAGCGGCAACTACAAATTAAGAAGGAACACAAAGCGGATTAACCAAACAACACAACCAACTTTGGTAACAACATTAAAAATTACCGTTAAACGTTTGTCACTCCAGTCATTTTCGTTGGCTCACCAACCGAACGGCATCCGAGAGCGTTCAAAGCAACCGATCGGCCGCCCGTGTTGTCACTGCTTGCTCATGCTCCGCCCGCGAGCTTGACCGTTCGCCGATGCCGATCTGCACGCTCCGAAGTATGTGTGTGGTGCGCGGGCCCCAAACGCCACCACTTCGCTCTAATTTACGTTATTCGACTCTATGGCACCTTCACCACATTGCTGTCATTGTTGCCTACTGCCTAACTGACTTCCTCGTCCGAATATTCGTCCGTCGGTTCGTCTCTGACGGTACTTTCTTGCGTCCAACGTCCGTTGTGAATTTAGCACGCGCCCTGCGGCTGTCTTTTACTTCATCTATCCGGCAACGGCAACTAACTTACCTTGCAACACTGTTCACTCGTCCCCTCGCGCATACCTCGCGTGTTCTCCTACTCCTCTCGTAGCTTGTTTGTGTTGGCAGTTTTGTTGAAATGCTTGCTCTTGTTGCTGTTATTGTCATTTGTCGAGCTCTAAATTTAAAATTAACGTTACTGCAAATTTATAAGCCAACTGCTTAGAGCCTTCTTTGCATTCAACCCATCTAAACACCCATCCGTCTAGTGGAGCGCTCCTCTCTACCTTCAGCTCTTCTCAGCTGCCCGTGGAGCCAAGCTTGTGCCAACAAGTAATTTTGTTATGTTTCTTCAAGGCTTTAACTATTCCATTCGTCGCATTCGGCGTCTTCGCCTAATTCTGTAGTCACCGCCCGCTCGTCGACTCCTTCGCAGAGTCTCATGCAAAATAATGATTCGATGTGGACACACACGCCGTTCGGGCAAATACCCGTCTGTCCACTTTTGCATCATTCGAGGTAGCCAGGCTCTCTCATAGATATGTGTGTAAATATGTACTCTCCTCAAGTAGTTGTTTATGCTGCGCCCATTGCGGGCATTGGTTATGGCGATTGTTGTTGCCTACAAACATAAACATTCATAAAATTCATGTTGCAATTACATTATGCCATGGCGCTGACTAGCTCTGCTCCACTCGTCTCGACAATTAGTTCAGCTGCATGTTGTGCTGCGTTGTAAATGTTGTTGCCAGTGTTGTTGTTGTGTTATTGTTGCAGTTTACAAATGATTTAGTTTTGTTGCGGCTTCACTTACTTCCCTCCCGGTGGCTGTTAGATTGCAACCATGTGCTCTTTGTTGTTTCATTTTACTGCTATTCAAAAACTCTCCTAGAAAATAACGGAGCAGTCCTTATATTAAGGCCCAGTAAGTCAACGAAAGATATACCCAAGTATGTATAAGAGAACTGAAGTAGAATAAGATAACTTGGTAGCCAGAATGAGAGGGTGAGTTTTCACTACGTCTTCCTATCCAAAACAGTTCGGAGACGACGTACTGTATGCTAATTTTTACAAAAGCAGTACGCCAACGATTTCGGGTAATCTTATCACGATCTGCCAATTAATCGGATTTCATTTCCTTCTCTGTCATAAAGTCGCTATTAAGTTAATTGGATCGTCCACGCTTATTATTGTTTATGGGAGTCAAAAAAATTCTGAGAGAGAAAGTCGACCTGAACTCTGAGGTTCCTGCGCGTCGAAACAACTAAGTCACAAAACAAAACTGCAACGAAGAATTCATTCGATGTCTGAATTCATGCAATTCAATACCAAAGGAACTTAAAATACCCAACTACCTTTGCAAGACCTCAAGCCCTTGAAAGGATTCGACGATCCCGCAACAAATCTTTTCGATATCATTAACATATTTAAGTATGCATTAGAGCGTTCAGAGGAAGATTTTAATTAAAAAGACGAGCCTTATGGCATAATTTGGCTCAAAATACCAAGTTATAACTCCCATAAAAATTTATTCGTACTACTGTGATCACATGTGGGTGGTAAAGCCTGTACATATGAGAATTAATATTAAGGTAAATTTCCTTGCAGTTTGAATGTAAATTCTCTGTCGTTATAATTATATATAGGTATTATGCTTACTCATAAACGAAATATATGCAACGTGCGAGGTCTTAAGCTAACGAAATTAAATTCCTCTTCAACTGCAATGTTAATGACCGCAAAAATGAACGAAGGTAAGTAAGCCTGAGGACGAAAGGCACGTTATTACGAGAGTGAGTGCAAATGAGCGCCTCCATTAGAACAAACCTTCCAAAAAGGGCAACTCAAGGAACTAAGCTTGGAAATAATTGTGACTTGTTAGGAAGAAAAGGGAATGTTATACACCTATAACGAAGTTGAGAACCCTACAGTGGGCGGGATGACTATCATGGCGTCACTGTTTAGTGCGGCATAGTCTTACAAACTAACCAGAAAGTTAAGCAGAGTAGCTGCAAGAGGAGGCGAGGGATGCCACTAGAGCGCTGTTGGCTGCCACGAAATTGACAGAATTAGACGACTTGAAGTAGTGAGGTCGGGTGCTTATATAATAAAGCTACGAATAGTTACGAACGACTCAGACATGTCCTATAATAAAAAATATGCACACTTTCATACACACACATATTTGTTGCATTTGGATAATTTGTCCAACAGCAATAATAGCAAAATCGAGCAGAAACTCGCAAATAACAAGAAAGCAACAAGACGGTGCACTGACTCGAGGAGTCGCAAATGAATTGGACTTACGAATCGCCACAGAAGGCAACGCAGCAAGGCGCTGCATGTGAGGCAGCTAAAAACACATGAGTCGAGTGGGGTGAGAGGACTGCGTCGGACAGCTATGACTGCCAACGGGACAGACATTCCTACGAATATGCAACCCGATGCTCATTAATATAAATCGTGATTATGAGCACATATGTGTGGTGTGGTGGAGGCAGCAACGTGAGGCACATTGGACTGCCGCGATGGTAATGAGTAGTTAAGTTCTATGCGGCGTTGGAGGAAGTTGGATGGCAGGAGTAACAAACGAGGCGAATGCGCTATGCGAGTGTGTTGTAAGCACCGCATATGTGGTGGTATGTTTGTTGTTGCATGGCATGCACTGTTGCTAACCTGTTTTCATCGATGGTTTAGTGAATCAGGCTAAAATTGCCAGGTAATAATAATTAATGTTGGTGTTGCTATTACAATTGTTATTGGTGTTTTTGTTATTCCGTGTCCACACAATTTGGGGGCAGACACCAGCAAAGAAGAAGAAGCAGTTTGGTGCTGAGGCGATTACGCGCTGGACAAATGAATTGTGTTTGTTGTGTATAAGAGTTTCTACGTTAACGAGTGTGCGAGTAGTTGCTTTGGAAGCCTTTGGAAATAATTTTTGTTGCCGTGCTGTACTTGTACTTCAACAGGGAATACTGATAAAAGTTCTTAGAAAGAGCAGTGTGCTTTTGTTCCGAACTTGGGTTTTACTGTTCAGTACAGATTTTTATATATATCTGACCCCATTCCGTTTATATTTCTTCGGCATGTAATATTTTTACATTTCCAATAACTTTTTAAACCTTTGGGTTTTATGAATTCTCCACAGTAAGATCATAGCCAGTCTGTGCTAATTCAACTTTGGGTAAGAAAAATCCAATTTGTAACCGAAAAAAAATATTGGCTACTATTCGACGCTAGGAATATATGTTTTTCACCGAAAAATAGGTAATATATATTCCAAAAAAATGGTTGTCTTGCTGAATGCAAAACATTTATCTAGGATTCCAGAGAAACTCCGTTACATCAAACTTCAGATTGACGCAGCTATGGCAGAAAAAAGAGCTGAATAAATCCTCCTCAAAGTGAACACCTCTGCGACCGTCGTGAGGAGAGATTAGTTTACACATCTTCAAACTGACTTCTAGGTTTTTTTTTTAGACAATTCGGGAAAATTTTGGTATCCGGCTCTGAAGATTCTTTAAAATTTGTTCCCTCCAAAATTTGAACCCTCTTAATAGACTATGTCTGACTTGAATGTATGTATTTGACTTCAATCAAACTCAACAAGCTGCGAATGCGCAGAATTCTGTTCTTACTTAAATGTATTTTTTTATTTTTAGAAATGCAAGGGTGTCTGAAAAATTATGGTAATAAATTAGATGATATAAAGATAGTTAACGATTCTAAATATTATAGTTTTGACACCACAGGAGATACTCAACACTGGAGAAGCTTTTAAACAGATTTCAGACTAACTTCAGTTTAGTGTAATTATGTCCAATGCTATATTTAAAATGTTGTACCCGAATGTATACATACTGCGGCGGCATCACTCACCGCTAGCTGTTCATATTGAAATGACTACATTTTGGTTTCGGTCGTACGCAGCCGTCGCGGAGGAAACAAAGCCTTAAAACTGAAACCACCAGCGCCGCCATGGCCAAAGTCATAAATCAATTATTGATTTACGATCACAACTGGACCACTCACCTCAATGGAATATCGATTTTAATTGGTTGAGTCTCGCGCAACGTGGCGACGCGACGCGACGCCAAGTCGCAAAACCATAATTAGATAATTTTTAGCAAAGTTGAACATAAATCACAAAATGAGCAAAGTAAAAGGGTCATTTAAATAATATAGAACATAAAGCATTAACTCAATAAATATCTGCACTTTTTTCATTTGTTGCAAGCAATGAGATATGAATGAAAGGTAGACGGAACGGAAATGAGCTCGGCGCGTTTTGACCAAAGAAATCGGTGGAGGTGAATTCAAATGCCCCGGGGTAAGGCTTGCTGCGCTCGAAAAGGGATGCTCTGGCTTGCAGAGCACATGTGCGCAATATTTTGCATGTGTGTGTGTGTGTGGAAATTATTGATGGCCGAATTAAAATTGCACATGAGGTAGAGCAACAGTACGAAAAATACGAGAAGCAAATAATGAGATGAGGAAAGGCAAGGAACCACGCTTTTAATCGAATTGCAAGGGATTAGCAGTTTGCCGCCAACTTTTACACACATACATGCAAACGCTGGCTTTCACACATGTTTTGGCTTTCTAGCATTTTACGAAATTCAACTTTTTCACTTTCCTACCCTTTTTTAATGATTTCGCCAGAGTCTGTGTGCTGCGCCACCGCCAACCGCGCTTAGTGGCACATAAGCATGTATAAATAATTTATTGGTTGCTACATTGAGAACGTTGCACGAACAGCCTGTAATTACAATCCTGTTTCAGCTAATAAGAAATTTTTGTTGTTACCTTAGTAAAGAGTGCAAAAAGAGGAAGTGCGAACTTGTGGCATGCACAAAAGCAACAGCAGCAGCAGCAAAACTGTAAGCAGAAATTATATGAACATAATTTCTTGCCACTTCATAAACAGCCAGCCTATCTACCTGACCGTCGTCCGTCCTTCTCACAACTCAACCCTAGCTCGTATCAGCGTGTGTACGCTTGTGCGCAGGCGCTAACTTGCAAGTTGTGCAACATACTCATATGCGATCGTGCAACACATATCACAATGAACCGCGCGCCCGCTCCACTATCTTGCTCCGTGTCGCGCCTGCGTCTATGCGCCAGAAGGAGCTGAATGGACATTGCTGCGCAGCAGTATGATCAATTAAAAAATACTTTACGATATTACAGCAAATGTTGGAAGTAGTAACATACAACACTTACAGCAACAACAGCAATAGCAGCGCCAAGTACAACATTAATAACACCCAAAAGCGCAGTGGTGCTCAGAGGGTTGTGGCGGAGATGAGTTGCACAAAAGTAAAACACAAAAAACTCGTAGTGGTGGAACGGTGAAACGGTGGAACAGTGGAACCGCGGCAACCGTTGGTCACACCAAGTGCTCATTTGCAAATGCCGTTGTTGATGCAGCAGATTGCGTAGGATATATTATACAACGCGCAGTCAAGTTTCGTACTACTGCGCATGCGCATGCACAGTGGACCATTTTTGGCGCTAAATCATGATTACATATAATGTTTAAAAGAATAAAAAAACAAATAAATATTAGCCATTTGTAATCAGTAATTTTATTGCCTGATGCCTTATGTATTCTCACATATATCTCTTTTCGCTAGAAATGTTTTTAACGTGAACTTTGCGAACTTTTTATTCATATCAAATCACTATGTAATTGCTATAATTTCAGAAGCGTTAATGAAAGTGACTAAGCAGAAAAACGCAGAACTTTAAGACATGGAGCTACAACTAATTATTTGAAGAATTATATAAATTTTGTTTCATCATTTTTTATTATTCAGCAAATAAAGCATTTTACACACACTATTTTAGATTTTCCGCTTTAATTTCGCTTCCTTGCATTTAGCCCTTGCGCTTTTGTGCAGTCTGGCAACTCCTTCTGTCGTTTATTGCCAATTTGAGCAACATAAAAGTGTAATAACAATTAACATAAACAGCAAAGTAGATTCCTCTGCAGCATAAAACGAAATAAAACGCTAATACTCAGTAGCGCCGACAACAACAATACCAAGCGAAGCAGAGAATCGGAAAGGTAATAAAGTGAAACCGAATTAAAGGCCTATGAAGCAGCTTTACGCATGCGTATGTCTTTGGTGCTGCGTGTGGCAAGAACAGGGTATATTTGCCTAGGTTAAGACATCGTTTTCAATTCAATTTAATTCTTGAAGAGATTTTATACACTTGCGAAATCAAAGAACATGCTGAAGTCGGCAGCGCAGAAAGGAGCTGTTCATGGAGATATTCGGAAAGCATGAAAAAAGAGTCCATCAAGAATTTCATTGGGTTCTCTCTTCAATTCAACTGATTGTATACTTTCTCAACTGGAGGTGCCATACTATATCATGTATGCGAATTTATCGAAAGTCGAGAAAACGCTCCTCAACAAGTCCTGCTTTTGCCAAAATTTAACCTCCAACTTAAGCGGTCACTAAAATGATGGCATGATGTGTGAGTGAATATGTGTCTGGTGCAGGTATGCCTATTGGGACCAGCAACAACTTTGTTGCAATCTGCCAGCTGTCGAGGGGGCTTTAATTTTCTTGCTTTATAACCACAAAATGATAATTGGATATACATGAGCACATCGAAAATCATCTAAAAAGTCGTGTCTAGGAAATTATATATTATAATAGAAAATATCGACACCATTAATTGCAGCAGAAATGCAACAACAGCAACAAAAGTAAAGAAGGAAAAAATGAGCATTACGTTTTAAAATGCGTAGAAAATCACATAAACTATTAAAATGTTTGGGCAGAGGGGGTAGGTGGAGGGAAAGCGGCAGAAAATTACCATTAACGGCAACGTTGTTTGTAGAGCACTTAAGAAACAGGTCCATGGGGCATCAAACGGTTATTTCTCGGCTTAATTTATGCACGCGGCGGCAGTGCCACCGAGCGCAGGGAGAGGGTATTGCGGAGAGCTAACACATTTTGTTTATAATTTTAGCCTCGCATGTTGCGCCAAACAAAATTAATTGATGAAAAGCATAAATTGTTTGTGTTTGCGGTTGCGGTTGCGGTTGCGGTTGCAGTTATTATTATTGTTGCGCTGGCAATCACCAATAATCGATGCATTGCCACAAATTTGCGACGCGTTGCTGTTAAGGCTGTCGCTGTTGTAATTATAAAAGCAAATTGTGGCAACTATGCGACTATGTTGCGCCTCTGCGAAACTGGCGGCCGGCAACTTGTGAGCGAACGCTTCCTGCCACCAACTCCTTAAAACAACATCTTCATATACACAAAAGTGAATGTGTGTGTGTGTGTGTGTGTGGAGCTCTCTAATTACAGCTTATAATGCGAGTTGTGCCAATGCCATCTTGTAATTTCCCATTAGCGTCTGCTGTCAATGCGCGCAAAATGAATTGAGCGCTACGCGGTGCGGGGCATGATGCATGCCACCTACTGAAATTAGCCTGAATATATCAGCAGCTCATGCAGCAATGAGAACGACAACAACAGCAACAACAGCTGGCTTAGTAGTCACATTTGTTTCGCCGAATAGTGGGACATTGTCTGGCCAAGCTGGATGTACGGTTGACTGGCAAGCAGCTTTGTAGATTTGCGCATGCGCAGCGCCTCAGGAGGTGGGAGCCACCAGGAAAGTTGCTGCTGCTACTCTTTATTCGTGGGGTTCAGCTGGCTGTTGTGAGGTTGTAAACTAATTTCAAATAACATAATTCATTTTCTGTTGACGGACGCGCATATGTATGTACAATCCAAAGCGTCAATGCATCTGTGTGTGTGTGTGAATATGTGTAATATAACATGAAATCTTCAGTCATATGTGTATTTAGTGGGTATTTATAGTGCATCTTTAAACTCATTGGCGTAGTTGTTGCCTGAAATGATTACAACAATAATTACGGAGCCTCCAAGGCGAGTGGAAGTGATTGAGAGCAAAGCGGGAAGTGAACGAAATAGGATTCAGTTATAATTGCATGACAGTTCGACAGTAAGAGCATCGATAATTGCATTAATTTCTAATCTGACTATTCCATCCAACTTGTAAAGGCAACTCAATGCTTTTATTTTGTTGAATCTGTCTAAACTAGGCGCGTCTTCCAAAACATAAAAGTGGGGCTTAAAGCTTTAAAGGTATTCCTGCATTAAAAGGGCTCGTCTCATCCTGCTTATAATCCCGAGCTTTATCTGGCGAGCTTTCTATCTTGTATCTAAATGCTATTTCTCTTTTTAAAATTTGAAAATCGTTCGGAAAATCTGTTTCTATATTCCTAATATATTTCACTGCATTACTCATAGCAATGTTCTGCATAAAAACGAATATGATCCAATGGATATATTATTGAGTTAGGTGAGTTTGAAAGAGCATTGATTTCAAATCGTCCAGTAATCACTAATATAACGAATTCAAGCATTAATATATATATATATTTTATGTGGTATAATATCTGTGTAGAAGCTTCGACGACAGCGAAGCTTAGGCAATTTAGTCAACTGAAAACCTTTTTGCCTAAATAAAAAAATTTGCCTAAGTAATAAACGATGTATAAGCAAATAAGATTAGAAATTATTATTTCCCCACTGCAAATTACTGCTACTTGAGCTCTTATTATCATTATCAATCTACCTTTAAAGTTTTCGATCATTCGGTCCATATGTATCCGCTTCGACCCCTTCGACTGACGATATTGCGAGGAGTCTGCTACCTGCCTTAAGGCAAGTATACATAATTAGCTACAGTTGCCCTTAACGCATTAATAATAAGCAAAACTTTGTGTTGGAATTAAAATTTGCTTCTCAGCTCGAGTTCCATTAATGTCTGATTTTTGATTTATTTTTTTATTTTTAATTTCGTAATTATCAAGAGGCTCGAGGTTTTTTTTTGCATTTCCTGCTTATTGTTGGCAAATAATGAAATTTTATAATGGAGCTTATATATTTTGCGCACATATGTGTTTTGAAGAACCCGAAATCATTATTATTTTTTTTTTTGAGCAAAACATAATTGCATGTGGGCGTGTCAGAAATGATTATATTCATTGTTTATTGTTGCTCCTGTGAATGTGGCGGTTGTACGCCGTTTCGATTAAAGTCGATTAAAATCGCAGACTGCCCAAGCCCTGCATGGTCGTTTTATATTATTGTTGACTTATTTCATGTTGTTGGTTCGTTCGCAGTTGCTCTTTAATTGTGTACGTTTCTCGCGCTTCCTTTCCTTTTCATTCACTCTACTTGCTCATTCGATTTGCGTGAAATTTTGCTTTCAATTCTTCTTTTTTGCGCTCATTTTTAATTCCGAAACTTTTCAAGGATTAAGTCGCGTCGCCGGCTGCTGTTGCAACTGATTTCATTAATTCACCGCGCGCTTATTCACCGTGTGCGTATGTTTGTGTTTTTGTTGTATATTGTTGTAATTAAGCAGTTCCATAAATCAGGCCATGCGCGGCGACCAAACAGCGATGCGTTGAGGGTTAAGGCAGCGAACCAACACGAAGATGTTTTCATATATTTCGACAGGCGCGTTACGGCGATACGCTGGCAGTAAAGAATGTGACGCATGCGCAATTAAAATATGGCGATAAGATATATAGGATGCGTGAAAGGCTGGCAGTTTCTTTATTATTTTGCATCCTTAGTGTTGTGTGTGTAATTTAGAAAATTGTAGGGTGTTAACTGCGATATACAATAAATTAATTTAATTAATTTAGTACAAATATGGAATTAAATAAATGTATTCCCTCATATGCCAATAGTTGTTTATATTATAGCAAGTGATTATAGAAAAACTTGAGAATTCTGGTTGAGACTTCGATTCGAAAAGGATTTTCGAGACATCAGTTTATATCTTTAAAATTTTGTCAAAAGAATAGTGTCTCCTTGAAATTAAGAACATTTTTAGACAGTGCTATGAACCCGTTTCCATTTCTAAAACATGTATAGTGCGAAATTAGGGGGATGGAAGTGAAATTCTAAAAATAAAGCGGAAGAAGCTACCACATCAGAACAAATTTAACGAATTGGGGCAGAGTTTTCTGTAGGTGGCCGGACTCCCTTGCGCTAGTGGTTCGGAGAAAAGCAAATAAGATGAGGAATATCGAGTTTCAAATCTCGAACTCTTCATTTGTGGTATCACATCAAGAAAATAAACCCGTATTATTATTAAATCATTAACATCTCCCAATATTATATTCCATTTATGGTTTAAATCATAATTCATGTATGCACATCTTTCAAGTATATATAAATTTGAAACCTTTGACATTCTAGTTCTTGTGAGGAAGTAAACCAACCAGGTTATGACTTCGAATATTCTACATATTCCTCCTCATTCTCCTGAGTATGTTACGAGAAGCAGTTGGATAGTTTATTTCAGCATATCTAACCACTCTTCCTCCTCTTTTCTTCAACACTCGTTTGTATTCCGTTATTTCCTTCTTTCCTTCTGCTTTCCGATTACACAGTCCGTTTGTTTACTTGACTGTCTCGAGCTTGGCCTGTCACTGCGTTCGCTCGTACTCCTTGCCTTGCTCCTAATCTTGTTCGCTGAATTCGTAATCTCATTAAATTTACATATTAATCAAGGGATTTTAATTACACTTACACTACGGTGCAATGCCAATACCCCGCACAAATACACACGTACACTCACGCAAACAAACACACGTGCGTCAAACCCAAATGTGAAATCCAAATTGGAAGGCTACCAGTTATCGAATGTCCATAAGTTCTTGCAGTTAATCATTTGCCAGACGGCAGTGGAAGGGAATGCTTCGAGTAAAGTACGTCAAGAAGGTAAATAAGATGAGGCATGACAGAGGAGTGGACTAGACGTGCACGACTGTGGAAACGTAAGAACTTATTTCGATGTGAGGTGCTTTGCTGTGCGGATTAGTTCTTGAAAGTGGTGTGAGTATTGATAATAAGGAAATATGAATGCATAAAATTGCTAGTGGAAGGTCAACTCAACATAAAATCTATTTTCTCATACCGTCAATACAAAAAGGAAAGCACGAAATATATGAATATGACCTGTAACTCGGAAATTACCCCAAATTTGGAAAGCGAAAGTAAATCGTAAATTTGTGACCTTAAAGCTAAATGTGGTTCAGTCAGTGTCATATTGTAACAACCATTATAATTTTCTCTCTTATAGTTCCTATAATTTTTTTATTTTTTTATTTTTATTTTTTTCTAAAACCTTGATAATTGTTTGCGACATATACTTTGGCGTTGACAAACATAGTTCATTCTTTCTACCTTATAATAGCATAATATAGAAAACTCCCGCTTTTAAGTGAGAAGTCACAAAAATACACCCTAAAGGCACTGGTTAAAAATTTGTAAATTTTCCTAATACAAAACACACTTAAAATTATAAAACGGAATGGGATTGCGCAACTTCAACATATTTCTTTCCCAGCAATACCTCATTATACACTAATCATCCCTGCAATAACGGAATTAACTGAATTGAACTAAAGCATTTCAACTCTCTCATTCTCTTTGCACTTGTCGCTCTCAATTCATCAAAACGTCACGATTTCTCCCTCTAACGAAACACACAGAAAATGCTCTCCAGCACATTATTTCCATTCGCTTTTTCGCTCTCTCCTCTCTCTGAACTAAATTATGTTCACTGAATACCATCTGCAGCATTTGGCGTCTAACGCGCCCCCTCACTGGCAATGCAACTCTTTGCTTACCTTGTACTTGCAAACCTACTTGCACACTATCTAGGAAGCTTAGCATTTTCGCGCTCGGCTGTCTCCAATGCTTTGGCTCCATGCAAGGACACTCATACCCGACGCGAACGTTCTCCAAGCCGACCGCTACACATCCTCTTCATTTTAGACACATTCCCTATCGTATACGCCTGCCGCGCCTAACCTTTCACACACGCTAACTCAAAGGTGCGCGCGTGTGTGAGCATTTTCGCCTGCTCATTAAAAAAGGCGCAAATAATTTGGTGCTGATTTTTTGCTCATTATTTTTCCCAACTTCGACTTGCGCGTCAATTGCTGTTCACGGTGTCGTTGTTGCTATTGTTGTTGTCGCCGTTGAAGTCGCGAAAATTCGCGATTGGGTCGCATAGTGTGTGCCGGTCGCGGCGTCTTTGCGCCGATTGGCTGCAGCCGTGGGATAGCACCGGCGCTGAAGCGCGCACTTCGGCCTCGCATATGCTAGGGAAGTCGATTTTAGGGCGGGTGTTGGCATTGGCGCCGACGCGCCGTCACAGCGTCTGGTAACGGAGTCGTGGGGAGCGAATGTTGCTCGCCGTTCTGTTGTTTTTGTCAATAAGTAATTTCATGCATCAACTTAAAGGGCTGCAAAATAAATACCTCGGACGCATTTATTATTTTACTATGCGATTTTTGAAAGCTTTGAATGAGCGCAAATGAAGAACACATATGCGTGGGGCGATCCTTTGAGGGATATGCTGGTGAAAGGAAGTGAATTTATGGGATATGAATCTTTAGAGTGCTGCTACTGCACAGTATTAACTATTAATGCGCGCGTGTGTGAGTGGGCGCGAGGTTATCTTGTTCATATACGATGACAAAAGATGCGTTAGTCTGAGGCATTTCAGGCGCAGTTAAGTACAGAGCTGTTATTCATACTAGAAATGGCAGAGGGACGAACAAAGTGAAGTTAAAGCAAGTTTCGGCATTTTCCAATAAATTGAAACACCTGAAATTCAACTTTTAATAGTGAAATTGTCTCTGCAACTTCAAGAAATTTTTGGAATATCTAATCGCTTCCTCCCAAACTGCAAATGAAAACAAAAACCCAACATACTCAAAGCAGAAATAAGATAATACAAAATCCCAGCGTGCAGCTCTGTGTCCTTGACCCAAA
Source organism: Bactrocera minax (assembly GCA_021498325.1). NCBI lineage: Eukaryota > Metazoa > Arthropoda > Insecta > Diptera > Tephritidae > Bactrocera > Bactrocera minax. The sequence continues at coordinate 410,436 of JAKEEE010000082.1, read as the reverse complement.
TACCAACCTTGTGTAGTACCATTTGCATGAAACTTAATTGCCAGTTGTTGCATGTCTTCTCCGCTTTTTCTGCCACAGCACTCCTCCCTCTTATCCTGCATTCGACAAAGCTTTTTTGTTTGTGTTGTTGTAGAGCTTTTGGCTTTGCTTAGTCCGCTGAAAGAATTTTTAAGTGTTACCATTTAACCTTCAAAAATTGTTACAAACAAACGTGACAACGTCTGCGACATCCTGCAAACCTAAAAACTTGGCTTCCGCTACACACACACGCGCCACCGAATCCATACATTTAGAAACATTTGAGACCCACACAAATAATTTCCTTTCATGCAATCAACCATGTGTATGTGTGTGTTTGTGTGTTTATGTGGTTGAGGGAAAAAGTGAAAATATTTTGCACTTCAACACTCACAAGTGTGCCCTTTATTCCACCCGCAGACAGCAAGACCGACTTGCCAACGGTGGACCAGCCGTGACGTCTATCGGGTGCCATAAAAAGGGTGCAAAGGAGCAGCCAAAAGTGAAATTGTATACACTGCTTGGGAAGCTAACAGTCGAACACATGCACACGCAACATCGTAGACCACATGCAAAACAAAAGTAAAGACGTATATGCCGATAACAATTCTAACAACAAGCCAGTTCCATTCCATCTTTCTTTTTTTTTGCAGCTGAAGTCAAAGTAGCCACAAGAAAGGTAACGTGGAGGCAGAGAAGCGAAGGGAGTGTGCGGAGCATGTGTAGGAGCGTAGGAGTGGAAGGAAGACGATAAGAGCTGACCGTTGTGCTGGCTTTATTTAGAGCAAATCTTAGACAGGGAAATGACTCAGTGCCGGCTTTGAATTGCAAAAAAACAAAGAAGAAACGAGAAAACCAAAATGTTTGCAAACAGCAAAAAGGAAATGTCTACTTTTGGCAAAAGTTTCCGAAAGTATTTAACACACACAGCACGCATGGACGGTTATTACAAACACCTGTGAATAAGATTTTTCGGTTTTATTTTGTCTCATGAAATAGAAATATTAGAAATGTTAGAGCAGAGCCAGTGCGTCTCGAGGGATATCAATAACGGTATTATGAGGCCATTGGGCAATTTTTTATGCCATTCGATTTTTTCTTAAAATCTCTTTTTTTTAACTCTAAGCTTGGTTTTGATGTTCCTCAAGAAGGCAGCAACTAGTTTAGCGAAGTGACGTGACTACACAGAGGAATAGATTCAGATTCTTGATTCCTGGTCTTAATCAGAAGGGGTTTCCAATTCTGCAAGCTCTAACAACGATTTTTTTAGACACCGAAGTCGCGCTTACTAAAGGGCAATATACAAGAAGCTTAAGATAAGAAATTTCTCACACTTCCAATTTTATGTTTTTTAGTAAAATTTTTAAGTAAAAAGTAAAAGTGAAAATTTAAAACAATGGTTTACAATTTCAATATATCAGGAAGTAAATATTATTCAAATATTTAATTTCCACACTTAATTCTTCACGTAATAACAGAATACCTAGCCGCCTACATCGATCGATTATTTGGCCGGCGGGGGGTTTGTAGATTATCCGATACCTCCCTGGACACTTTTTACTACCTAAATGACTTCTCTTCAAGTAATCTCTCAGGCTATTTCGATTGATTTCGATAACATTATCAAATCTAATCAATCTTTTTATCGCTCCTGAAGTCCACTGAGCTGATAAAGCTGCTAAACCGTGTTGATAAATGCGTATAAAAAGCAAAACTAAATGCACGTTTCTAATAGTTTCACGCATTTCAGCGTTTGCTATACAGCTCGGTCTTTTTTACTAGTTTGCCTTCCTTCAAAATGGCTTCACGAGCATTCTTGGTGGTAACTATACTAGCTTTTTGTGGCTGTTCACTCACATTCGCTGCAAAATCCTGGTGGGAAAGCGCCTCATTCTATCAGATTTATCCGCGTTCGTTCAAGGATAGCGATGGCGATGGTGTTGGCGATCTAAATGGTGTCACTAGTGTGCTACCATACCTGAAGGAGATCGGCATTGCTGGCACTTGGTTATCGCCTTTCCTCGAATCGCCAATGGCAGATTTCGGTTACGATATCTCTAATTTTACTGCTGTCGATCCACTGTTCGGCACCATGGACGATTTCGAGCGTATGGTGACCAAGGCCAAAGAGTTGGATATAAAAATAATTTTGGACTTTGTGCCAAATCACTCGAGTGATGAGTGTGAGTGGTTCATCAAATCGGCAGCTAGAGATCCCGTATATAATGACTATTATATCTGGCATCCGGGTAAGGTGGTGGATGGTAAGCACCAACCGCCAAACAATTGGGTCAGCGTATTCTACGGTTCGGCCTGGCAGTGGCATGAAGGACGCCAAGAATACTACTTACACCAGTTCGACAAAAAACAGCCGGATTTCAATTTTCGGAATCCCGAAGTACGCGAAGCTATGAATGTGAGTGAATTTAAGGTGAATACGTATAGTTTTTAATGATCTTCTATACTCTAGAATGTCTTGCGGTTCTGGTTGGATAAGGGTGTCGATGGTTTTCGCATTGATGCCATCTATCACGCCTTCGAGATTGAAGCTAATGAGAAAGGCAACTATCCAGACGAACCAGTGAGTGGATGGAGTGACGATCCACAGGATTACGGTTATGTTCGCCACATTTACACCGTTGATCAGTGGGAAACACCGCATCTGGTGTATGAGTGGCGACAGATCTTGAAAGATTATCAAACAAAGCACGGTGGCGACGAGCGGTGAGCGGAGCACATATTTTCAATGTATATTTCAATTAATTATTTTCCATTACTTCAAATAGTATTTTGATGGTCGAGACCTGGTCACCGATCGATATTGTCATGCATTACTATGGCAATGAGACCGCAGATGGTGGTCAAATACCTTTTAACTTTCAAATGATCTCTAATTTGGGTGGCGATTCCGATGCCCATCATTATTCCGAAATGATCAACAAATGGTTCCAATACATGCCACCTGGCAGAACACCTAACTGGGTGGTGCGTAAAAGTTTTAAAACTCTATCGAAAGGAGCAGTTAAATATCATCCCTTCTTCTTCTCCGCAGATCGGTAACCACGACAAGAATCGCGTTGGTACGCGCTTTGGTGCCGAACGCATTGACCTCTTCAACACACTCTTGCTCACACTTCCCGGGTGTAGTATCATCTACAATGGTGAGGAGATCGGCATGACAGACGTGTGGATCTCCTGGAAGGGGACCGTCGACCCACAGGCGTGCAATAATGAGCAAGAGGGTTATGAGTGGCGTTCACGCGATCCGGCACGTACACCCTTCCAGTGGAGTGACACAGCAAATGCTGGTTTTACCACAGGTCGAAACACATGGCTACCCATCTCTGAAGACTACAAGCGCGTCAATGTAAAGCGAGAGCGCCGTGTGGCGTTGTCTCATTTAAATATCTTCAAAGAGCTGCAAGCGCTTAGAAAATCAGCAACCTTACAAGATGGCGAGACGGAGGTTAAAGCACTTAATAAATATGTTTTGGCCATCAAGCGGTTAGTTTATGTGAACTTGAAAGATTTGGGAACGTGTTTAATTCTTTGAAATTCTTTCATTGTAGTTCACTACGCAACAATTACACATATTTAACGCTGCTAAACATTTTTGGTCATATAGAGAATTTTAATCTGCACGAACACTTTGTTGAATTACCGTCGGAATTCGAATACGTCTTGATAACAGATCGCTCCATCCGGCTGAAGGGGTAAGTAGCCACCGAAAGCTTAAAAGTTTAAGCTTTGTTAAACTCATTCACAGAAAAAAAAATTTTTTTGTTCTGTATTCACAGCGATAAGGTTTCCACCAGCAGCGTCACGCTTATGCCGCACGAGTCCATTGTGTTGAGGTCCACCGTTCGAGTTTAGCTTACTTTTTAGTGATTTCAAAACCCCTCTGAACAGTTTAACTTGCTATAATTTATCATTGGCATTATTCTAATCAACATTGTATACTCCAAAGTCCTTTACTACTTGGAGTTTTTTATTTGGCGCTAATAACACATTTTTGATGCTTCGTAAACAAAAGTATTAAGTTGTAGCGATTACCTTTAATTCACAAGTTTATACCTCCCATAAAGGTGGCAGCCAAAATTCTGGATGCCATAAAAGTTATAAGTGGCACTCAAATGCCTAATCGGCTCATAAATAAAGCTCTATCTCTATACTTCGCGTGGTTCTACTTGGCATGATTATTTTAGTTTCATAATATAACATTGTAATAAAATTGTATATGAAAGACAGGTTTTAAATTAACATTGTTTTAATATAAATTATAAAGTGTTTTTAATAACAGCCAGCAAAGGTTTTTGCTCTCATATGATACCATTTTGAAAGGAACTATCTTTGGTATAATTATTAATTTATAAGTTATGTGATATAATGAATATGAACCAACTAATCTGAGAGGATCTGCTCTATCTACATGGCTTAGCAACTATTTCAAGTTCACCAAGAGGGTAACATTCTAAGCATTATCATTTGGAATAAAATTGTTGCCAACGAAGAGTGGTATATTTAGAGCAATAGAAAGAAATTTAACTTTGTTGACTTGGAGTCTCACCATAGTATGAGGTTTTCGCCTCCGCCGATGGTCAGTTGAGACATTTTAGTTTATCTTCATTGAAAGAGGTCTTATTTGAAGAATAGGAAACCCATTTTCTGCATCAAGGTTATTGCGCAGATTACGTATGCATACATAATATCGACCTTGATTTTTTTGCTTAAACTGAATTTGCATAAAACGCAAAAACAATGTGAGACACCTAAGAGTCACATACTTCCTGGCCTTGTATGTACATATGTACTAGTAAAAGAAGAGTATTTAATTCTCTTTTATAAAATATTTTTCGGCTTGTTAAACTTTTTAACAGTAATAACAGTAATTTATTTATTATTTTTATTTATTTAATTTAACTCAGTTCAACAATGGCTGCCATAGTTTTTACGGTCTCTCAGCTCTCTCGCGTCATTTTCGGTAGTTCCGCGCTCTCAAAAACCGCTTTGATGCAAAAAATGTGAAAAATTCATAATACGCACAAATTGCGAAAATTCACATAACGCTGCTAAGTCAAAATTATATTTTAATACGAAAGACTAAACCAAGTTTAGCACTTTTTGATCTTATGTGTTGAATCTCGCAAACTTCACAAATCTAATGCATTTAGATATTTTTAGCGTAAAAATAATTGTTCTGTCATAATCAGTACACGTACATTATTTAATTAAACTCTTGCTTAGTCCAGAACAACAAATATTAACTTATGTCATTTCATCAAGTTTCCACAGAAATGTTTCTTTTTAGGTGCATTTCAAAGGCCTATAGAAAAACTGAGTCTACCGCTACACATGTACTACAGCTTGTCGGCTCGTAAATTTTTTTTAATCCATGGAAATGGCTCCGCCCTATACCAAGGCAGCGCACCCATTAATGGCGACTGCTGAATGATATTTTTTTTCCTTTCGCTGGTCAAACGCAACCACCAAAAAGGGCTCATAGTAACGCTGGCGTGTGGGGGATGTTGATGTTAGTTTTTTGTTTATTTTGTATGCACACACATATGTGTTTTTCTTTCCGATATACGAATATATACATATGTTTCTATTTGAAGAAATATTGAAATATTCTCCGTAACCAGCTTTTGTTGATATCCAAATTACTTGTTCATGAAAAGAATTTTTGGATAAAAAAATATTACAAATGTGAGACTTTTTAGTGGAGTCCTCTTGACTTATTATTAGATGAAAGTTTATTAATTATTTATCTTTTCCTCATACTTTATATTATAGAAAATTATAATCGCAACATTTCTAATTGTTTTGATTGTTGTTGCAACATACCCAAAGAATCAAGAGCAGCAGCGCTTGCAACACCAACGCTTAGCCAATCGTCCCCTCTTTGCTGCAGCGACAAAAGTTTCACTTTTTTTTTTTGATTTTTATTTTTTTCAGTACACCAACAAATCATACTAAGTGCTTGATACGATTTTACTCCTCGTTGGTCTCACCGTGCTCACATCCCTGCAACACTGCTGCTCTCTATGCAACAATATCAACGGCAGCTCTGCGGTCTCATCTTCATTCTCCTCCCCCCGCGATTTTTCGCGTTCGTTTCACCTACGCGTGGCTATTTATTGCTTTCTTTAACTGTTTCATAATTTGTTGTTGTAATGATTGTTATTACTGTGCAGTCAATTGCATTCACAAACAGGGCAAACGAGAGTGGCGTAGAGTGAAGTGTGCATACAGGGAAGGGGTTGAGATGCATGCATATGCATGTGTGCTGCATTTATGTATGTGTGTGTGTGTGTATGTGTAGCTGGCACAGATTGCTGCCACTTGTGCTGCTGCTGAACGCTCGAGGACAAAATTATGTTGGAAGTGTAGATGGAGATGGGTGAGGGTGGATGGCACCGGTGTTAAGCAAACATAATAAGCGACATTTCTGAATTTACGCTTTGGCAATTATAGTCGTTTGCTATTTACAATCTTTTTTTCATTGCAAGTTTTTTGCGTTAATTTATGTTGCTTGCCTTTTTCTATTTTTTGTTGATTTCAGCTGTTCGCATGTCCTTTGGCAGTTTGTCATGCTTCAATTGTGATTTTTTTGCGTCGCGTCATTTGCGTCCGTTAATCCTTCTGCCTGTGATGCAACTTTTTTCCATTTATCTCTATTTTCCACGAGATTCGTTGTTATCGCTGTGTCTCTGGCTGGAGAATAGGCAGAATAAGAGCATTGCATAAGTAGTAACGCTCATCCATACAAAAAATTGTGAATTAGGCAGAAAGAGCGTGAGAGAGAGTTAGTCGAAGGACAATGGCAGGTGAATTTTTGGATCCCACAAAACGCAGAAGAATTGTCGATTGTTATTAATAAAGAGAGTGGTACTTTATATCATATATACAGATTTATTTGCAGAATAAGTAACAACTGGATTAGTAATAAAGACTTGAAGTCGGAATTTCCTATAAAAAATGTTTAGGAATACCATACGGTTTTCTTAAAGGGCACCAAATAATATCGAAAACTGACATGAAACATCGTATTCCATTTTTTATATATCATCGCTAAGCTTTCTATATAGCATTTTTTTCCTTCATATGATGTCGACTTCGAGGGAAGCTGCAAAAGAGATCGGTAGGTAGGGAGAACATCACCTGAATCTACAAAATGGATTGCAGTGAGTTTATGAGTGTCTGCATAGGGTTAGCATGGGACTATCATACAGTAATTGTCCGAGAGATATCATCTTTTCTTATCAAATATATATACATTGAGACTATCTGATGCCTATATCTCTGGAACACTTTAAAGATATTAACAATGATCAATATTTGGAACTGAAAGTAGAAAAATCTCATGGTAATGAATCAAGCCGATGTTTCACGCGTTCCTTGGGTTAACAGTTACTAAACTTTGGGCAGCACTCACACCAACCAATGGTACTATATAAACAAGTAATATAAATGTCTGTCCTATATTTGTTAATATCTTTATGTAAAGCCAATTACTTGCAGCTTATTTACTTACTTCTCGATTAGCAGCTGAAAATTAATTTAGCCAAAGCCAATTAACACTGCTGCAACGCAATAATTCTTACCAGAGCCTTTAATTAACTTCTAGTTATATTGAAATCAATGAATTCCAAAATTGCAACAAACAGACTTCGATGCAAATGGTGGAATACTGTTAGACATGTACATGCTTAAGTGATTTTGCATAATTCTTTAAGGACGCCTCTCTGCCAAATTTTGTCGGAAATTTATTTGAAATTAGTTTTATATCGCTTATAAGTTTGCAAGACTTTGCCAGGATAAGCGTAAATAAAATGTGTTACGTAGGGAATTTCTAGCACACCTCAGTGGAGCAAAATATTAGAGAACTCATCCGAGTTCACCACCATCTTCTTCACCTTGAGTAGCTTTCATAGCAAAGTCCCGCACCAAATAAGTTGAGATCCGGACCGATGCTCAGTGGTCATCCGATTTCACCAGCCTTCTTAATCCAAAGAAAGAGTATATGAAATATTTTTCAGTCTGCTTATAATGTAATTTTTCAAGAGTTTAAAAAAAACACTAAATTTTATAGCTTTTAGTACCAAATATTTTCCGTAGTTAAAATTGTAGTATCCTTCCGTTCCCTTAATTCGAAAAATATATTTCGTCAACCCTATCAACTCGGGACGATGCTAGCTACAGATCTATAGCGGCCAGAGAAATATCAAATCGCATATGATATGATGAATATATCAAACTATTTGATACCAGTATTAAATACTGTACCAGATACAATACTCTACCGTACTGTACTGTACTGTACCAGATACAATACTGGTATCAAATATTTTGATATATCAGGTGTCGGGTTCCAGATCAAGCGATTCAGCGCATTCCATATTGATCCGAAGAGATCCGGTCAATTATTTCATCAAACCAATTACTACACCAAGAACAATAGTTATAGCAGCCAACTCTCTTCTCTTATGACAGGCATCGAGTATATGACTTTCTGAGTGAAAGGTCGCTCATATTAATGAAAAATATATTTCGGTGATTCAAGAAAGATTTATTTGGCCAAGACACAAAAAAAACTTTATTTAAACTCAATTGAATCTCATTGAGTTTATACATTTTGGAAATTTCAATTCAGTGTGGTGTGGAACCCCCCAAAAAATACCTGTGTGACACACACATAGAATTTTTTTTATAGAAGGCATTTTTCAGTCAACTTGCTAAGTCATTAAAAATCATAAAATTAATGTTATATACATAATTTGTGTAAGTCAATGAATTTTCACTTCTGGTTGTAAATATACACATTCGCACACTCATTCGCACACTCATTCGCACACAGGCATTCACACTATCGCATGAATAAAAACAACGGATAACGATTGCATACGCTAATTTTGGATGTTTTTGTGTTTGCGTCGGAAAGCGCATCGCTGATTTATTGGCAACGCAGGCAAACTCAACTGATAAGACCCGTTAAGTGGCGATGACAACGGCGGCGGCGACGATCGGCTATAAATATTTACTACTTTCATGAGCCAATTATCGCATTTAGCGAATGCAACTGCCTCTGCTGCGGCAGCGGCAGGTCAATTGTTGCACACCACCGACGTATGCCACACGCCACTTGCCACATGCTGCAAGCCAGGATTCCAGAGCTCACGGTCGCAACCGTCATAGTTATGCAACAAACGCATAGCAAGCATACCACATTACCGTTTGGGCAGCGACCACATTATCGAAAATGCGACGCGGCAACCAGCGTTCGTACCACACATTCCCACATACACCAGCCGCATGCCGTATGCCAACGGCACGCAACAACACTCATATCGCAACACATTTTCAATTAATAATATTTCCATATTGTTGGTGCGACTATTAAAGCGAATGTTGCCACAATTATCATCACATATACAGGCATGTACAAATGTCGTGCGATTGTTGCTGCTGGTGTTGTTACTGTGTCGCGCTACAGCGCACTTATTTGTGGCTGGCATAATTTGGTAAATCATCATTAATGCGCCTCCAACGCACTGCTCCGCGCCGCCGCCAAAATGCAACTCGCTTGTTATCCGCGCCTGCCCCAAACTACTGCCACTCGGCTGCGATTGTTGCGCGTGGCGACTGACTCAATGGTCGACTTGCTCGCTGGCTGGCCGCAGCAATCTGCCATTGCGGCCGCAAACAAACCACTCGACAGGATTTTCGGTTTTCACGGTTTCGACGGTCAGCGATGATGACAGTGCATGTGATAAATATCCCCCAATGCACCCATGCCACACATGTAGGGTAAATTTAAGTTCAGTTGCTGTCAGGCTGTCACATTAAAGGCTGGCATTGACATATATAGCGGTGATTTCAAAATCACAAAAATTAGTTAGAAACTAAGGAAGGATTTTAAAAACAAAGTCACTTCAATTAGTATTTTTCTGCATAAAGCATTTTGTACGAATTTCAGAAGATATACATATATTGGCCAACGTACTTGGAGGGCATTGGGAATTTAGCATTTCCTTTATTGCCTCAAGTGTTTATGTGGCGCTAGTTTATGTTTTCTAGCCAACCTATTTAAGTTCCTAATCAAAACATATCTGAGTTAAACTAAACTCCAATGATTTTTGCAACCATCTTAGATTTCATTTCTGGTATCTTTGTCTATAACAAGAAACATTTGCACAAAAGCAACAAAAAGTATTTGTTAATCTAAATTTTTAACAACAACATACCGTGTCTCGATGAATACTTGCTCGGTGCAGAGGAAATTCGACACTTTGAATATCTTCGAAATTTATTTTCACACTTCTGGATTTTGTTGTAAATTACCTTTCTGGAACCAACAACTGATGTAATTGTTATGTTAATTGAATTCCCTGCCGAGATCTATTTTTGTTTTTTCTTTACCAAAGGTTGGTGTGAGTTTAATTGCACAAACACAAACGCAGTTAGATGTTGTATATCATTTAACATTTTTCTGAAAATAAAAATTCTTGACAAAGAGTTAGGTATAACAGTTTTCCTTCAATCAAGATAAGTATTTGTGCAAATAATAAGTATGTCTATTTTCACAAGAAATATGCCCAAAAACAACAATTTAACTATGTACTATATTGTACGTGGACAATATAGTTGTGCTATGTATACACATACATTTTTATGTCAACCTAACTGTTACGTGGCTATATGTGGCTGTTTATGTGGATATATATATATATGTGGATATGAATGTATATTTTGGCATTCGAATATTTGTTTGTATTTAACTAGTTAACTTGCGTGCCCCTTTAGGCCTCTTTGTTCAGGTGTGAAATCACGCAACTAAATAAACCATGTGCGAAAACAGCAAAAGTATTGCAACACACACGCACACACACATGCGTGCATTTGGCGATAATGGAAATCAATTAAAAGTGACAAAATTGCCTCAATACAAATGCAATTGCCGAACAGTGAGGCAACAATATGAACAACAATGCATTGTCATTGTAGTTGTTCCTGGTGGTGTTGGTGCTGGTGCTGCTGCTGTTGTTGTGCTGCTTCAATCACTCACTCACTCACACCGATTAATCTCACATTAGATTGCAACCAATAGCGAAAAATCTCCAAATGAATAAATTGCCTAGATGCAGAAAAATATGCTTATATACTGCTATTATATACAAAGACCCAAGAAAAAAGAACATAAGCACTTATTTACTAGTGCGCACACACACACAAATTCTGCCGCTTATGCAATTCTTGCCACAATGCCACAAAGGAATATGTGACTGTGTGTACGTGAAGGCATTTATATAAAGCACAAGCACAAAGTATATACCCCTTACCAGCGCCTTGAAGAGCAATAAATATGAAATTGCCTATAAATATATGCATGTATTTGCATTGCGTAAGCATTAACATTAATCTAACATGCCAGGATTTTTATGTGCTCATATATACAAATACACACCTACACGCTCACACATTTGCCCAACATATGCAAATCGAGACCTCCCACAAATTTCTGTGGGAAATATTCAATGTCTCTTACTTTCGAAGGCGCCTCCTTGAGAAAATTGGATTAAACCCTCACCTGCAATTCATTGGAATAACAATTCGAAGGGGCCACACTACTTCGCTTCGCCTTCGTCTGCACCATTCATCCTCAAGCAGCTATTCCATTTAATCATTGCACACACACACACACAAATTCATGTGTTTAGCTGCACTTTTGTGTATGTGTGTGTTGTTGCAACTTTTTGCTTGCTTGTCTGCTCTTTCATTTTTGACTTTCCTTAGAAGTGTTTTAAGTTTCTTAGTTTCACACTTCGGTTGCTGTGCGCCGGTTAACGGAACCAGCAAATTTTGCTTTAATATTTTTCTTTATTGCAAATTTTCATTTTCTGCAGTTCATCTTGTTTTAATTTCTCCAGTGTTTTCTTGGTTGCTTTAAATGTTATTTGCCTTGCTCTTGCCGCCTCAACCCTCTCAGATAAGTAAATTATTTCACGATTTTTTCATCAAACTATATATTTACCTATTTTTTGCAATCTTTGAATTGAAAGTAATAAGTTCTGAGATGTCCTTTTCTCACATATTATGCCCTATGATGCCTCTTCATGCTTTCTTTCGCTTTCTTTCTATCTCTCTTTAACTGCATTATGCGTTAACTTTTATCAGCTCCTTTGCAATATCCTTGCAGGAAGCCTAGTTTCCAATTGCATATCCGTTTGTATGTGTGCAGGTGACATATTAATTGTCCGAAAAATGCCTACACCTCGTGTGTGCTCGTATGCGATGCTCAGCAAACACGCATGCATAAGTGTAGGTGCGTGTATATAGAAGTCCTGCTAGCGTCAGCTTAGACATGAACTGTCGTTTGAATTCCTTTACGTCTATTTTTGTGACACACTGCACACTCACTGACTTACTGACGGCCTTCTCAAGTCAGCAGACCAGCTGAAGTAATCCCTTCTTTGTTTTTTGAATTTCTAGAATACTACTATAGTTCGCAGATCTATGTGTTTATGTTTATGCAAAAATATATAAGCTGTCAACTTATAAAATTCTACGAATAAAATTAAGAAGAAGAATAAAATTCTAAGAATTTCCTATCAGTTGAGAAAACGGAAGTGCAACAACGCGAAAATGCACCATAAAGAGGAAAGAACTTGCAAATTTAACCGTAACAAATTAGAATTTAATTTTGAGGCTTACGGAGAACCTTTCTTTGATATATGTATTTTGAGTTGAGCGCTGAATACAATTGAGTCCGTTCATTTATTAACAATTAAACCTCAACTTCCTAATGTAGAAGTCTTAATGATTTTTTATAAACGCTTCCGTTATTAAACAGTTTCTCGTGGAATATAAATAGATTATTTCTATGTCTTACATAAGATTTATAGGACCTAAATGACACGTAGTCTCTCAATAGAGTTTCTCGCCAAAATTAGCAAACCAGGAGTCCATCCCAGCTTCACGCATTCCCAATCTCAATCAGCTTCGAGACATTCCTCTACACCTCTCTTTACCATTCGGAAGACCGAAAGAACCATATCGCATACAGATTGTTCTTAATGTTAAAAGATTTATGAGTTCTTGTATGTTTACTTGAGCTATGACTATAGGCTTTTCCCATACTTCAACTTTCAGAAGATTTAATTTCATTGAGACCGCTTCACATTTCGGGGTTTATCAGCTTTTGAAAAATCAGGATATCAAATCAGACAGGCTACTATTAAAAAGTTTGTAAAGTAAATTTTTTGGTGTTCATTTCATTATGCTACTTACAATTTACAATGCTCATGGGATGTCTCGGCCTCATCGACAGTGAAATTAGTAAAGAGAGTTGAATAGTTAGCACGAAACACAGCCTTCGAAAGTTTTTTGCAGTTTCTTGCACGGCAGTACAGCTGCCAAAGGTCAACTATTTATCATCCTATGAGTATTCGACAGTTTCGACATCAAATACATGATCTTTAGATATCTATTTACTCGGAACTTTAAGTTTATTGGGGGATAGAAATGTTATAGCACGACGCCTTGCATCAGCTACCGGTTGTCGTTTAAATACGCACGTATACGCACGTATATATGCACTTTGCTTCCTTAGAGATGAACATCAAAGAGGCGGAGGTGAAGAGCAGCGGAATAAAAATCAATATTTGAATGTGAATTAGATCAATAGACAAATTGTTTTACCCACTTGCCCATCTCAAAGCCCTCTTGCATTCTTACAGACCAATTTCTGTCTAAATATATTTTGTATTACATAAAATAAGCGAGACGTGAATATATTGCGCATATTCTTTAAAATCCTTGAAAGCGTAAGTATTTTTCTTCGTGGAGCAAAAATATTCACTAAAACCTCGCTTATGTTCATTCTCAAAGATGTAGCTCTTTTACATAGTTATATATTTATATATGTACGTATGTAGTTGTGCAACATACTCAAACATCAGTGTATGCACACAATCAACATCACTCAACGGGAAAGCAGAAGGGTGAAATACTTTATTTCCATTACGTGCACAATGCGCTATTTCACCAAGTCAACTTGGAGGCATATATTCAGGCGCACTAACAACATAATAAACACTTTAGAGCTATTTTTGTATTATTAAACAACGAAGACGGTTGAAAAGAAATAGAGAATGTGGAAATGCATACGGAAAAACTATTGTTGTAGTCACAAACGGTGAAATGGTGCCCGCAGTTAGTGGCATGCTGATTACGCAAACAGCATCAAATAAATAAATATGAGCACTGTGAAACGCAAAAGTTGCCTACTTATGGGCTTAATTAGTAGGAAATAACTGAGAGGACACTTCAGTGTTGTTATTGCTGTCCTTAGGACTTCCTGCTTTCCTGCCTTCCTGACAAATCAAGTTAACATTTCAACTGTCGAGCAATAACAATTACCTGGCTCAGTGGAAGCGGGAACGCAGCAGCGTTATTTGCCAAGCACATGAAAGCCTACTTCCAGGCTTTGTGTCAAAGAAGGGCACTCACACACGCCAAGTAGCGTCTAATGAAGACAAATTACCGAAGGGCATTTTTATGCAATAATTAAGCAATGCAAAAGAGTTCAACAACGACAACAACTTGACTGGATGGGTGAATATAGCAGAGCTGTAAAGCACCTAAAAGTATGCTAAAACTCGTTACAAAAAACGAAGGAGCAGAATGAAAATGCAGTGGAGAGGACTGAAAGATTTTGTGACATTTTCCAAGTGCCTAAAAGTGTGCTACACTACAGTAGCTAAAGCTGAAAATGTAACTAAAATGAGAAAAAGTTTCACTTGTCATAAGAAAATGCAAATATGTTTGCTTTCTTAATTCAAGTGCACTCTTTTTTGTGCCCAAACTACAAAATAATAATTAATTAATGAGGAGTTTTACAAATAACTGTATGTAAAAACTATCTTAAACCGCAATATGGTCAATTTAGTTTACCTTGCGCACCATGGGTTCTCCTAGGTCCCAAACTACCAAACTGAATTCCCTACAAGTCTTTGAATATGCTTAAATGCTACTAGAGGAATTTACATTTTCGAAAGTGCTTTTAGTAGCACAGCTTTGAAATTTCACAGGAACGCTGTAGTAGCGTCTTCTGCTGACGACAGTTGTGGGAACGGTGAGAACAAGAAGAAGCAGACTACACTGTGGTCACTTCCATTGCGCGACCACAATGGATTTTCGCGGTTTGCATTGACGCGCTCCGTTGACTCGCTGTTGTTGCATGTTTTTGAACGCTGAGTGGCGCATATCAGGCACAAACAAGGTCACACATACACACATACACAACCATAAAAGGATGCGCCGAGAGAAATGCGAAATGTATGTAGTTCACCGGAAATGCGAAGCAATTATTTTACCAATTCACCAACAATCGACCACCTCTTCCGTGCCATGAAGTTGCCGCTCGCATCTCTCAGCTACCGCCACCTGGCAAATGTTTCGCTTTAACATGTGTAATAGCCGCCGCAAGTGCCGCTTGCCACAAAAAATACATTTTTAATATTTATTTTTGACGCTTTTGCTGTACTGTAAAATGGGTTTGTTGTTGTTGCTCATCTTTTTAGGTCATTTTCATTTTGTTATGCGTTGACAATTAAAAGAGTTTGCCTCCACTGCATTGTTAGCTGAGAGGAGAACAGGTAGGAGAGTGGGTGAAGCGCTGCTTTTTTATTAGTATGTCGTTTTTGTCGATGGTTTTGGCTGACTGATGACGCTTGATGCAGCGCCGAACCCTGCTGGTGCGAGGGCGGGCTGCGCTGCTGCGTTTGTGTTAATGCTGCTTGGCTTGTTGAAAGGAAATGAAAATTGTTTTATGCGGTCACACCAAAAAGTATGCAACACGCGCTTCATTTTGCATTTTTGCTGTTGTTGGTCTAGTTCTTTTCGTTGATTTTGGAAAATATTTAAACGAGTATATGTAAATATGTGCGAAAAATAGCCGCATTGTGAAAACAAATACTTAAAAAGTTCCACTGCAAGAGAGGAAAAT
This sequence comes from Bactrocera minax, assembly GCA_021498325.1. Lineage (NCBI taxonomy): Eukaryota > Metazoa > Arthropoda > Insecta > Diptera > Tephritidae > Bactrocera > Bactrocera minax. The sequence continues at coordinate 394,412 of JAKEEE010000082.1, read as the reverse complement.
CGCGAAGACGGGTTTATACATGTTACAAGCAAAATGAATGAATGATGGATGAATGCAGCCAGAAGCATACCCCTCCTCGTTATGCACTATCTTGCAGTTGCCACAGATTTTCCTCAGACCCTCACAGTTGCACTTTTTCCACTTAAATTTCCATACACCGCATATTCGTTGCATATCTTTTGGCGTGCATGCCCGAGCAAGTAAGTAACTTTTATTGTCATCCACATCCAGTGCAACAACAACACGAACGTGAACACACACCAGATTGTTGTTGCATTTGTTCACAAACGTTTTATCGCTCGATTAATGGATGTTAATTAAATTTTTAATGCGGTCAATAATGATTTTCTCTGTGCTACCTACCTACCTTGCCTACCTGAGAGAGTGTGTGTGAAAGCGTTTTATCTCTGAGCGTGTACGATAAGCAGAGCGGATGTATGTGTGCATGTAAGTGTAAATATTAAAAAGTAAATGCCACAATATTGACAAAAGTGCACCACAGATTATTTTAATACAATTACAGGGACGAAAAAGACTATTAAAATCAATAATTAATTGTTGTGTTTGTCAAGCGCAATACTTGATCTTTTAAAATATGTTTAAAGGTTATGAATCATGACATATGGACACACAATACACCACTACAAAACACCAAAAAATTAAGCTTGTGAAAGCATAAATATTATGTGAAAACTGAGCACGATGCAGTGAAGAATAAAATTTGTTTGATATGGGGGAAACAAAGATAAATCTCAGCCTAAGTATTTAGTTTTGGACTACTATTGTGGCTTTCTTGCGGCTAATGGATAGAAATGTCAGAGGTAGCAATGAACACACATAACCATATCTTATTTCTCTCTCTTAACTATCTTCAAGGCAAACACAGTGCATACAGGGAAAGTTTGCTGCAAATTGTTATAGATAGCTTCCAGGGACTGCTCTTTTGCAAACACAATTGTGTGAATAATGCTCCCTTTGCCTACCTAGACATTAAGATCACTTTAAGGTGCTTATACATAATCTATTAAGATATATAAGATTTTAAATATCCTTTGAATTCTTCTCTCTAGATACCCTGAAGATCACAATGAGGAACTCTTCACACGAGGAGATGAAATATTTCGCAATTATACAAAGCAACGGTTTAAACTTTCACAGTTTTAAAGCACTCTTCAGCACAACTAAGTTATAACTCATGTTAAAATTTAAAAAAAATCAAGCTATTTTTTATATATAACTAATTAATTAACAAAGCAATATTTATGAATTATGTTCGCTTATTTCTTAAGAGCATTTTCATGAATTTCTTATTTACCAAATTTTAATTCCGAAATATAACCATCTCATCGAATTATCAGCCTTGCATTTGGGCAGACAAATTTTATGCAAATAATTTTACGATGTAATTTGCAATTCAAATGACATTTAATTTACGCCCAAACATCAAAAACCCTTTTTAGCGAACATCTTGCGCACACATACACGCACACATTTATGCAGAGAGTAAAAATAATTACACATCTAAAACAAATGAGAACCGCAAATGCGCCACAAAAGTCAAATACAACTAAATAAGCAACGAAACAGACGGCCAACCGCACAATTATGCTATTTATTTGTGTGAGATTGTATATATTTATGTGTGTATAGTCGGAGTAAAGCCGCTGAGCCAAACTCAAATGGGTCGCATTATTAATTGTCCTCGCCAAGGCAAGCTCACCTTTTCTGACTGACTTTCTCAAGAGCCTTGGTCTTGCCACACCGAACATCTTTGGCGCAACTTCTTCATTACAGAAGATGTTAAGATTGTCATCTGCCTGTAAATTTCCTATAAATTCTATGCTAATGAGCAATGGAACGAATTTTGAAAGCGCTTTGCGCCTAAATATATGCTAAACAGCGTACATAGTGTTTCGACCGCAGCGCATTTACAACTATGTATGTATGAGTGTATGTGTGTGCGTTGGATTAAATGCTCGTTGGCCGAACGCAGACACATCAATTGATTTGCATTTACAAATATCGAGAAGGATATTTACGGAAGGAAAGAAGGAGGGTGTGTGCTATGACCACGGTCCCCTTTTCTTCAAAAGTCTCTGGTTTGCTCGTATAATTAATGCATTTTAATTATAAAGACTCTGCAAATACAGCCACAATCTTAAGGCAACCAATAATAACTCGATTTTCGTTGTCACCTCGTCGAAACTGCCCAAGCCATCTTACTCCTTACGAAACTTTTATCAGTCTGCTCGGCTTCTACATTTCAAATTATCTTCGTATTTGGCTGCTTGCTTTCGCCTAGCTACGCCTATTTCAGGCTTAATTGGTATGGATTCCTTACGCAACTACCTTCGCAATACTTGACTGGTCTTTGGTCTAAGAATCTCTCTGCTTTGTAGTTGTTGTCTTATTTGTATGTGCATTCCGTGTCCTGTTCGTCCTGTTCTGCGCTCCTCATTAATTTGAGACTTATGCATATTACTTCTTTGTTGTTGACAACTATGTTTGTCCACTTGTTGTCTTCCTGTATATTAAATCGTCTGTTGTTAATAACACTATAGTTTCGCTGTTTCTTCTTGCATTAACCCAAATTTTTCATATATTTTTCTTAAATTGTCCACCCAGTAAGCTTTGTGTTCTGTTAATCAATACTCTGTTTCTCTCTGTCCTGAAATCTATGTTTCAAATTTGATGTTAGAAAGAATTTTCGCTGTCACATAAATCTTAGTTCATATCCTTAAATTCCAGTCGTTCGGAGGTTTCAGAACTTTTGAACTCTAAAGAGCTTGACTGTATGCCAGCGGCTATACGGAGAAGAACTATGGGTTTGAAACTGGAATTTCATTACTTTCATTATTATGTATTCACTGATCAAATCCAGAAAATTCTCTTAATTGCCCGGAATTGGTAATCACTTTTTTTGAAATTGCTGTCAGCAGTTATTTTAAGAAAGATTTCTTTCCGTATATATAAAATTCCTCGTATTTTTTATTTTATTTGTTTTGAAGGCAAAGCATTTTTGAAATCGCAGTAGACATCGAAGTGAATTTCTAAAAAATTGTAGACATTTGCGAAGACAAGAACAGTCGCAGTTTATTTTAGTGATATTCTTTAAATTATAATTAACTTCTATCACATACGTCTATAAGAATGTCACGCATCGGGATCAATGGTTTCGGACGCATTGGTCGACTTGTGTTGCGTGCCGCCATTGACGATTGCGCCTTTGTCGTGGCTATCAACGATCCCTTTCTCAATCCGCATTACATGGCATATCTCTTCAAATACGACTCGACGCACGGTCGCTTTCCTGGTGAGATAACCGCCGAAGACGATTGTCTCATCATCAACGGCACCAAAATACGTGTCTTCACACACAGCGACCCGACTTTAATCAATTGGTCCAGCGCCGGCGCTGAATACATTGTCGAGTCGACGGGCGTCTTTCTAACAATGGAAAAGGCTGCGGCACATTTCGTTGGCGGTGCGCGTAAGGTCATCATTAGCGCACCATCTCCGGATGCGCCCATGCTGGTTGTGGGCGTCAATCTGGATGTATATGACAAGGAAATGCGTATAGTTTCGATGGCTTCCTGTACCACCAATTGCCTGGCGCCTCTGGCCAAAGTTATACATGAGAATTTCGAAATTGTCGAGGGCTTGATGACCACTGTGCACGCGATCACAGCCACGCAGAAGGTTGTGGACGGACCCAGCGCCAAGTTTTGGCGTGATGGACGAAGCGCCTCGCAAAATATAATACCCGCAACAACGGGTGCTGCTAAAGCGGTCGGCAAGGTTATACCTTCATTGAATGGCAAGCTAACCGGCATGGCTTTTCGGGTGCCGGTACCAGATGTGTCGGTGGTGGATCTAACAGTGCGCCTCAATAAACCGGCGCCATACGAAGCAATCAAGAAGAAAATTTTGGAAGCGGCAAATGGGCCCTTGAAAGGTGTACTTGCCTACACCGAGGAAGAGGTGGTTTCATCGGACTTTCTACATGACATAAACTCGTGCACCTTTGATGCCAAGGCGGGCATATCACTGAACGACAAGTTCGTGAAGCTGATTGCTTGGTATGACAACGAGTATGGCTATTCGAGGCGCATCATCGATCTCATTCGGTATATGCAAAAGAAGGAATAAATAAAATAAATGAAAATTGCGGCAAGACTAACAGGCCACTTTTGGAAGTGAATTTTGTGTCTATTATAATAGTTTTTGTATTATGTTTGAATTTTGTTATTAAATTAAATATTTATTGACAACAAATGAAAATGTCTGCTGGCTAAATGGAAATGATTTAGGCAAGTGCTTCAAGAAATTTAGTAATATCCAATATACACGTAGGCCAATGAGCAACTAATGAACGCCTTCATTAAGATCATTTGCGGTAGAGCGCTGCAAAGTGGAACTCATCACTAATCGCCAATTTCCAGGAATCACAACTCATCACTACTGTGTGAATGCATACAAATTGAGATCCTTAAATTTCACTTCCCGCAATGAGCTTCGAGCCAAAAAGAAGAAATGAATGCGCTGAAGTGAAAGAAGCTAACTGCTTGACTGCCGCGTCAACGCTTCAACGTCGTCTGCTTATTTACAAAATAAATCAATCAATTTGCATTTTCCGCTTGCTTCTTGCTGCCATGCAGTCCTTACCGGGACCAAAAGCAGCAACTAAATACAAATAAGCGGATGGATTTGCATTATGCAGCAGAGTGTAGCTGCTTCTGGTGCCCCTTGCAGCGAGACTGCTTGCAGCTAATTTGCATCCAAACGAAGCAAAGCGACACAGGCTTTCAGGCAGTGGGACAGCAACAAAATTTAGACAGTTGGCAGCAGCGCAGACCCTAAACTGCTCTGTTCGGTCGGGTTTGCCAACCAGGGAGTGGCCAACGTGGCGGCTGGCGAGCGGGACTGCGATCAACAGTTGAAATGGCAAATGAAATCGATTTGTGGATTATTTCATTACATAGCACAATGAACGCCAACAACAACAATATGTAGGAACAACAACACGTTGTCAATGACACCAACATAAGTTGACAAAGGCAACGTCAAGCGCATAACTGGTCAACAGCCAGCAACCATCAGCCAACTGCCAACTGCCTTCAGCATGCCTCCGGCTAAAGAAATCGCCAGCTCTGTTGCTCAGCTCAGCTCGTTAATGCCAAAAAAACTCATTTGAATTTTAGTTTTCATTTAATTTAATTCAATTTAATTTAATTCGTTTTCATTCTGCAGCTTCTTCCCATTTTCTGCTGCACTGTGGTCTCTCGGAGTTTTGCTTGTATTTTGTTGATTTGTTGTTGTTGATTTTCGTATTTGTTCATCTCCATCCATATTGTTATTGTTGTTTTAGCCCTTTTTTCTGCTTAGCTGATTTTTCATTAGTTTTTTCGCCTTAAGTTGGACAGCGATAAGCGCGAATTCGCTGGCTTTGGGAAGGAACTGGATGGCGGTTCGACGGATGGGCGGATGGCTCATCGGATGCATTCGATGAATTTGCAAATGACAGTCACATTGATGGCTGGCTGTATGGAAGGTGCGGTTGATGATGAGCAACGTAAAGGCGACAACATGCTAATCAGCTAGTTGAGGCAATTTAGGTGGTAGTCGCAGGCATCCTTAAATATTTGCGCTTGTAATAAGGCTTATAATGAAGAGTGTTGAAAAATGTGGTTTCCGGAATGCAGCAAAGCTATTGAAACCCGTACACTGTCATAGTTTTCTAAAACATGTCGATGAGTATTGAGTACATTTAAGTAGAGAACATTGATCATTTTATTATGTTTAGTAAACCTATTCCTTGGGGTTCATTAGAGAGCAAGATGGCAATAGTCAGAATAAAATACACAAACGGGGAGCAAACTGGAGTAGGATAGTGTAGTGTAGGATGGTGTATTATAATATATAGCAGTTGATTTCTGAACTCGAAAACACATTGAATTTGGAGTACCCTGGACTTATGACCGAAAGGAGGAGCCTTGCCAAGGAGGTTGAGCCAATTATGGTATATGAACCGGATTTCTTTAGGAACAACCTCACGTAAAATTCAACGACCATAATTCAAATTAGCAAAAAACCTTCCATCAGTTTTCTAGTAGAGCGTAGATGGTATACAGACCAATAAGTATGTCAAGAAGACTTAAATACGTGGGGGCATGTCCGAAGGAAATCAATGGCATAGAATGTTAGGATAAACACTTTAATTAAAGCACTAATGAAGAGGATAAAGAATTAAGTCTTGTTTAGCTACAGTATTGGACAATCTGTAAACCGAAAAAATTGTGTAAACTAGAACTAAGCGTATCTTAATGCGTAATTTCTTTCAAAACGTCCCAGATCTTATTAGAGCCCACTATACTGAAAATGTCAATGAAAGATTTATGGCGAAACTAGATAATAATAATAATAATGTAAAAGTCTCTATATAATAAGTTCTTCGTCAACCGCTTCCATTCTTCCATGTAGTTGGGGTAAATTTATTTAAACTTTGCATTGAAATTAATCTTTAACCTATTTATTTACTAGTGTTTACATAATACGTAGTTGCAATAACAACAACAGCTAACAGTCATTATTGCAGAAACGAGCTATGATGTTGATGATGAAGGTAAGGAGGGCGCGAGCATTATTTGCTAAAAGACTCAAGTAGTGCGCGCATACCTACCGTTATATTGCATTATATAGTACAACGAGTACAAGATGTGTATGTATGTAGGCACGGAAGTGCCTAAGTGCTGACGAAAATACCAAAGGACACGACCGCGAACTGCAAATTCAACTCTGCATTGGAACTAACACACCGCGGGAGCTATTCTTGCTGTTGCAAGTATTACAGGTGCAATCTAGCAGGTCAGATGCAAAGTATCCGAAGCAGCAATAACATTCGCCACCAACAGCTCGTTGGCATCCTTCTCAATACAGAGAGCGCTCCCCGCCTCGCTTGGCAAATTCGTTGGTCGCCTCCTTTTGTCGTCATTATGCGAGGACATCGTCTTATTTGCACAAAATTCATTTTAGAAAATTAACAGCAATTAAAGCGAGCAAAGCGACGATGGTGAGGTCGGAAGAGCGGAAGTGCAGAGATACGAGAATAAGTGTATTGCCAACGGATACGAAACATCCTGTTCGATGGCAAAAAGGCGCTGCTACTTACGGCTGAAAGATTAGTGTGTGCTCCTGAGTGAAGGTAGTAATCACAGCCCAGCAGCTGCAATTCAACTGCAATGGCTTTTGTGGCATTCAGCCTCCGTTACGCTATTGAAGCGCACATGCGTCCTTCTGGACCAGTCGATGGAGCAACAAAAACACCTTGCTATCATCGCTACAATCACTACTATGGGCTAGTTCTCCCTGCTTTTCCATGTGCTGCCTAACCGTTCGCACTATCATCTTGGTCTGCAACCTCCACCGTCTACATATCTTAGGAGCATTGCTTTTGCAAATTAGCTGCCATTCGGTCGTGCGGCTACACCCAACTTCTTCGCCACAACTCGCAGCAATTCGTCAAATCACTGCTCCATAGCATATACCGTTACTGCTGCAACGTACTAGGTCAGCATTGGTGGCAATTAGGCAGCGCTTGCCACCGCCGCAGGACAACACACATTGCTTGCCAAGAAATGTTCTTGCAACTTGGAAATTTGCTGGCTGCTTGCGAGGCACCTTTGGCTTTTCGCTGTTAATAACGAGGTGACTCCAGGACTATACCAACTCAAGTGGTCATGATGTGGCAATGAGGTTGCAAACACCAACTTTTCAGTAGTAGCACCAGCAGCAGGTCGCCCTCGTACTAGTGTTGCTAATTGCACTGATATGCTTTGATGTAGTCTACCCGCTGCTCATGTTATGACCTCCGCTGCTTGCTGTGCCATCATCGGCGACATTTGCACTTCCAATTTATGCGAAAATTTAATAAGTAACGCAGAAAGCAAGCAACAGCCAATTAGCGGAGTGTGGAAAGGATGCCACTAGCGATGTGCCTGCAGATGCTGCCGTTGAAAGCGGGTCAAGTTTTAATGCAGTTAATTCGCAAGGAAGCAGCTCACAGCTGCACTTAATAAGGCGTATCGTTGGGACAGTTTATAAATTATTATGCTGGCACACTCGGAAATTAGTGCTCTCATTTCAATTAGCCACTTTTCTGATAATATCAAGGTTTTACGCTGTTGCTCGCCTGAAAGTATGCAACGGCATAATATTATCTAATTACCCTATGTGCAGAATAGTGCGCGAGTTGCTGCCAATGTGTGTTCTGTTCGCATCGTCTCATGTATGTAAGGCAAACGTGACTCGCATACGAAATTTGATGAAACCAAGACTTAATTTGTGGCGCAATGAGGTCGCGCTTTAGCTTAGTGCCCTTTAAGTTGTGCTCTACTGCATATTTAGATAGATGAAGTCATCTCTGGTTAACCCATTTATTTAATACGGGAAGGTCGTTCTGGTTGGCATAAAAGATTATATTTAAAAAAAACTAGTGGCATATGTTTTGGCCTGACCCTGTGTGTAAAACTGTTGTACTGTTGAGTTTTGTAAACAATCATGAAGGACACTAAATTTGCCCATAATCAGATTTCATGGCCATGATCCAACAACACGCTCTCACATCTTAGATTCGTACACTGCTTGAAACCATATAATATAACCTTCATCCTTTGCAATAACTAGCTCGAAATTTACCATGGTCCTCACATAGCAACACGTAACTCTGCTGTAGTCTGTAGTCTGTAGTCACTCTAAATAATTTCTGTTGGAAAATAATGAGAACATAAGATGTATGGTACAGCACGAAAAATCGAGTTGTAAGCTGCATATGTTATTAAAACCTAAAATTCATATATATGCTGCGACCATCCTCAGTTATCGGAGAAATTGTTTCGATGAGTACACTGGAGTGTACTCATGCTTTTGCTTTGAATGCTCATTGAATGAGTGTAACGAGATCGATCAGAAAAGTAATAAAGAAGAATGAGTTATTATCAGCTGGTTTCCAGAAAGAATAAGACAGAAAGCCCTTTCAACGCAAAATTGAATAAGAAATATTAATAACTACTATATATTTTGAACTGAAATAATACTATTTTAAGTTCTCATAACGGTAAGCACAATATTTCCCATCAATTTTTACACTTCCCCTTCAAGGATCACCGCTTTATTTTCGTAATTTTGACTTCGCATTTACTTGCACTCCTACACATATCTACACATACGCATATTTGTTGCACATAGGTACCACGAACTGTGGATATATAAAAAACAAATGTCTGTATGTATGTGAAATAAATTCCTATCTACTCAGGGCGACGTGCTTTTTAATTTATTGCGTCTGTCGATGATTATTTTCTATTCGTTTTTTAGCGATTTAACATTTTAAAAAATTCGACTTCCTTCAACGAACCAACCACCCACAGAGGCCCACACACACACACATATATATATATACACTCGAGTATCCATCTTAAACCACACATTCCCATTCGACTGGCAAATACAACCGAACCAATGCGCGGCGCGTTCGAATTCGCGCCACCCCTCCAATGAGTTCCCCTGCGTTCAGCTGGTCAAACAGCAAGCGTTTGCTTTTTTATAACTTTTATTATTATGTGCTATTGGCATCAAGCGAAAATAGAAAAAATGCCTCATCGAGTTTTTCGCGATTTTGTGATTTCTCGTTTTTATTTCAGTTGCACGCACACACATTCTACGAAAGACACTCCGTGCAACGAATAGGAGAATGACCACAAAATTTCCCGTTTTTTTTCTTGTTTGCAGACAAATGCAAACAAACAAGCTGCTGCATACACACACACATCCACATTAACAATACGCAAGCACTTCTGCCGTCAACATTTGGTAGAGGAAATGAAAGTGTTGTTGTTGGTGTTGTTGTTGGGGCGCATATGCCCTACAGCATACATGTGTGTATATGTGTGTATATGAGCGCGCTCGTGGGGCGCATTGTTTTTCCTTAATTAATGTTTAATCAGCAGCGCCAGTTGAGAAGGCGGCGACTGCAAAAGAAGCAGCGCAACCAGCCAACGCGACACATTCCCGAAGCAGTTGGACCAGAATGACCAGGACGCACTCATCCTGACGCTACTCGAAAGCAACAATAAGCCACCACCACTCACCACCACTCACCAGAGTGGGCGCAAATAGCGGCGAACACACGCGCTCCAAAGTGACTTGTATGCAGACACACGTGAATGGTCGCACTCAGCGAAACGGTGGCGCGGAGGAGGGTGTTGCACCGCTTGGCAAAAAGTTGGTCAGAATAACAAAACGCATAGCGAGGAGTGTCCAAAATACATAGAGCATACGCGCGAAAGATAAAGGCGTAGCAGGAAGAAGTACACGAGTTGCAAGCATCGGAGGGGGCAAGTAGAAATGCGAAATGTGAAGCTTCGGTTTTGATCAGCCAAAAAATATAAAAATAGCAAAAAACTGGACGTACTAGAGCAGCCGCAAAAACAACAACAATGTGTAGGTACGCGCTTTTCAGGTGGAGCACTCATACAACCACACACGCATACGTGGAGAGCAAGTGTATTTTGGCAAAGCAAAAAAGTCACAAATATTCGCGCTGCTATGGACCAGCAGGACGACTGACTGTGTATGGATGGGAGTATGACAAAGCATAGCCACGAAACCGAGAAAATGAAGCAGACAAACACAAGAAGAAACACATGTCATAGCATAAGCGGAATATATTTTCCGACTCTGTGCGATGGTATTGTAGACAGGAGAAGGGGTTGCCAGCATGAAATAGGCACATTGGGAGCCGATCAAAGACAAGTCAACAGATACCAAGATATATGTCGTTGTGGTGATGATTGCTTTTGTTAACAAATAAAAGGTTAAATATTAACCTTTTAATCTCTTTTTCACTTAATTAATCGATTTGCAAGAGTTGAGAGCTTTGAAAAATCTGAAGATTACACACTATAAAAAAATTTCACTCTTTTAAACCCCTAAATAGGGGATTTCTGGAATTAAAATCAATCTAGAAATACAAATAATTCTTTTGGTTTTTCGAGGGTTTTTTGCTACCGCCAGCGATGTAAAAACTGCTCTTAAATACTTTTACTTTTTGTTGCAGGAGTTTTGAACTCCTGAACCATCGAGTGTTTAATACACAGATCTTCTAAGGGTATTTGGTACAAAATTTGTGCTCCTATTTTTCGAAGTACTAATAGCATATTGCTTCAAATTGGGTAAAAAATTGGTTTGTAGGTTTGCTGCCGAAACATTCTTTAAACTCCGCTCTGCCAAACACATAATTACTGCTTAGCGAATATTTGAAGTAAAATATTTCAAATGCAAAATCTCTATCACATGCATACAAACACACACACATGTACTTTTCAAAGGCACAAAACATTAAGACTTCGCTGCTTGATTTTAGTTTGCATGTCATTATATTGAATGTAAATGGGTTTGAAAGTTGCTCGAACTCCAAAATGTATGCTACATATACATTCTGCAGGCTCTCTAATATAATGCTAGCCACCTTACATGCACACGCACGCCGCTGCTCCACAGTTGTTTGTCTTTCTTGTTCATTTGCTTTCTCAGAAGTTCCTTCAACTCGTGCATACGCTCACGAACAGAGCGCTGCAGCTTTATTAGATTGTATTAGATACCAATATATTTACCAATACATGGATACACACATACAAAAGGGGACACAGCAGCTATACTAACAACAGCAACAACAGACATAAAATAAATATGTGACTGTGTCTCAGGCAGAATGTCCTTTAACTGAATTAACTTGTTTCCTACGTTTGCACAAACACACACCCACACCCACACACGCACAACGCAGCCAACATGGTATATTCCTCATAAGCAGCGCAGCCAGCAATTGTCCTGCGAAACACCTCTCCCAAGCCCACATCCTGCTGCATACATCGCTAGGAGTAGCATCCTTACTCTTCGCCGCTGCTGGGCATTTATTCGCCTGTCAGACTTGCTTAAATTTGTGTTTGTAAATTTTGAATTTTCCTAATTCCAAATGAGTCTGTTGCACTGTCCTTCCGTTCGTCATACCAGCGCCCCTCACCCTCACCCTCCTCACTCACACTCAAGCACACAGTTGCCGCCTTACAAAGCTAACGACTGCATATCGCTCTTAAGCCTTTCTACTTGTTTGTTGCAGTTTCGGACCCACTCTGCCAAACAAGCAAAGACAAGTAATGCACTCACACGCACACACTGTCTGCACTTACTTATATCAACAACTCCACTTTCACCTACATGCTGCGGTCATTCTGTGCGTCTGTATGCGATGCTAATTTTCGGTAAGAAGCCAAGACAGCAGCCCAACAACAATGACAGCATTCAAATTATAGCACACAAATACACACACAAACATTTGTATGGCGCTGCACAAAAGCGTAGATTTCAGTAATGAAGGGGGATCCTAGTACTCATTCTTGCCGCTTCGCTTCCATTCCACATTAGTGTCGTTGTAAGACAAGTTTGTTGCAAGGAAGAGAGGAGTGCGGAGTGGAGTGCACATATGCCAAGCAGGAGGGGTTATGTTAATGTCGAAAACTTAAGCATACAAGTCAAAGCTGGCCGAACATCGTCAACGGTCGGTGCCGGTTGCTACACAGATCAATGCGTAAGGTTCGTTTGGAAGGTCGCAGGGGCGAAGACGGTGGCGCGCAGCCAGTGTAGCTTGTCAGCTGAATATGTGCCGGTATTTTAGTCTATGCTGGTGCGAATTTATAATTTGGCTGCATTGTAAAGTGCTTTTGTTTTAATAATCACTGGAGTATAATGATAATAAGTGGACTTGGAAGGGAACAATGTGATATTATGGATTTGTATATAAGAGGTATATGTGCATACTCACATTTCGATGTGTACATAGGAGACTATAAGGATGGAGGTTTACGGTCTCAGAAATGTGCGCCTAGTGTGTCGTGAGTACTTTCAGGCACTTCAATGGATCATTCAGTAGACATACTGGTACATACTAGCTGCCCCCCCCTCTACTTTCAATAAGATACACTTGAGATCGATTATCATGACGATGACCGGTCACAAATTTTACAGATTTATATTGACTTCAGATCCAAGTCGAGTTCCCAGAGAAGTTTCTGAAACTAGCATCTCGCAGTTGTAGCTAGGGGAACAGCACTTTTCTAAAATGGAAGGGATGAAAATGTTATGTAGATATACAAGTATATATCCTTCTCTCCTCACTTTCTAAGGATGCTGTAGCAATATTTTCATGGAGTGGGCATTAAAGTAGTCCTAAAAAGGACTTCGGAGTTCTTAACCGAAGCATTATCCGAGGCACGTGTTCCAAAAATTTACAATATTACCTTAATTACAACTAAAAGAGCGTCTTTACATATTCTTTATATATTCAGCATTGAAGCCGTCACGAAAGCAGTTAGTATCTGTATGTATAGACAAATATATAGCAACTGTCTTAGTTAGTCTAAGAACTTCGAAGGCTGCATTATAATCAACATTAATGCAAACTTGCCACACATGGAAACTATATACATATAGATAAATATTTTAACCCATAACAACACCTAGCAAATCTACTCAACAGTGACCAGAATGTTGGTGTCTCTCGTTTGCAAATGCGAAATGCTCCAGCAAATTTATCGAAATATCCAAACAGATTTTAAATTTTACACCCAAAAGTACTACAAAACGCACTCTAAGCATGCACACATACATACACATTCAAACACATGTGCATGGAACCTAATGTGGCAACAAGCGACCTACTAGAATATTTGCATACATAAATACCGTCATTGCATTCGGAGACTCCTGCTGTCCTCAAGGAATCGCCGCAGCTGGACATGTACATACAGACATAACAGACAAAGTGCCAAGTATGTTTGTACCAATCGCTTCTGGTAACTCACTGGGTGTCTGTGCACAAAAAGCCAAAGCCTTGGCCAAAGTCGCTGCCAGGGGCCCCGCACTGAGTCGAGCCTTGAGTGCGAGCATTTTGGACTCTTAATTTAAATGCAAATGAGATTCATTTGACAACGACACCAAGTATGGCAAGTGTACAGATCAAATCAGGGGAACAGGTGAGGTTAGTGGTGGAGCAAGTGCTGAGGCTACGCTAACTGCACATTCGATGCGTTCAAATTTAGATGAAGGAGCATGCAGATGAATTAATATCTTTATGTCGGCCAAAACACAAGCATGGAAGGCATTGGAGGGGAAGTACAAAGTATTAGGCCTCTTGCTGTTCTTCAGTTGCAAGGTTTGCTTTGATTTAACAATCATTCTCTGCTAAACTCACAATCCACATGAGATGGCAATAATTAAGTAGAAAAATTAATTTGACATTTGTAAATTATTTTGATCTCGAAAATATGGAAAATCCTTAAACATAATCGGCTGGCTGCCTAAGTGAACTTTAAAGACATTCAATTGAACTTTTGTTTGTTCGAAATGTACAACGTATGAACAACGTTTTTTATGAAAAGACACCATTTTGCTTAGTCTGCCAGCTTATAGCAGGTTCCTTTATCTCAAGATTTGTGGAACAAGTTGATACTGCAAGCAACATATTTTGGGAAATATCTTCCTTTTCTATCCCTTTCCTTATAACACTCCTTCTATAAACGGCCTCAAAGAGTATGACAATCGATCCTTGCGTTCTCAAGTTGTTCCAGTCCGAAACCACATGTGATATTAACTCCTGCCCTACTTGGTCTTCCCAAAAAAATCGATGGATCGCTATGGAAAAATGAAAGGTTATTTTGAGGCATATAATAAGCAGAAAAGCTTTTAGCAGATTTTAGTTCAAGTTAAAAGGCTTTGCCAACCGTGTGAGTTCTATGTGGCCCAACGGCGAATTCATCGGATGCTTTCGTCTACTAAAGGAAGCTGAAGGTGAGCAGCAGTTGACCTAGAGGCGATCGGAAACTTCCCTTAGATCATCCGTAGTACCCCTCAAATGAAAAGTAGAGTCCTGGTCGGGCACAGCGAATCATTTAATAAATACAGATGGACCTATGCTAAGCGAACTACTTCGAGCTATCGACTCATCCACGCGCAATCAGCAATGCGGCAAATACAATATATTTGTTGATATTCTAATTAAACTGCCGAAAATCAAATTATGAATATGCAAACTAAAATGCCAGAAACACACTGAAGTGATGGCGACGACGATGTTCGAGGATGGAGTGACTGAATAAATGAAAATGTTGGCCTGAAATGATTTGGACAGATATGGCGAACAATGCAGACGGAGCAAACTACCGCAGAGGATGGAAGGCGGGAAACCAAATACAACAACCAAATTAGACTGGCAGAGGAGATAATTCGTGCAGCAATCAGGCCTCAGATATAGATAAAAGTGTTGAAAGTACAAAGCGTCAGCCGTAGAATCGTAGAAGTGGCAGCAACGACTGAAAAAGGATGCGAATAAGTGAAACAGTAGAGGAAATATGGTTGACAATGCGAAACAGGAAATGCAAAACAATACAAAGCCAAACAACAACAAATCTAAACTTACCAAAACTATGTAGATTTGCGTGGAGCGTGGGAGCAGCAGGAAACGCCCGGTGGTCCGGGGCTCGGTGTGGTGAATGTGTCGGAGAGCACAATGAACTCGAAAATTTTAGTTTTTACTTAACATAGCAACAACAGCAGCAATGGCAAATCAATGTTGTAAGCTGAGACCAGCAGAAGACAGCAACAACAATAGCTTGAGCTGCTAATTCATTTATGCATGAAAAATAAGAGGGGAAATGCGCAGGACAATCTGGCCAAACACACACAGCAATTTGTGTGTGCTTTCTATGTGTGTATGTATATTTTAATGCGTATATAGAGTATGGCATCTTCTAAGCTAAAGCTACAAAACACATGCTCATACACACACTAATCAACGCACTAGATGAAAATTGCTGTTGTCCTTGCTGAGCAAAATATTCAAATGTTAATTAAAATAGTAATAATTAAAGTTTAAAGCTTGATTGTCTGATAGCGTCGAAGTGCATCCAAATACAAAAATATTTATGTATACATATAAACACTGTAAATATATGACGGTAAACTCAGGCATTTCTGCGCACTAAATTAACACTTGTTTGTGGGTGTGTGTGTGTGTGTGTGTGTGTGGCTCAGTGATTTATTATATAAAGATATTTACGTATGTAATTGGTCCACACACAGGTTTCAACCAAATTTGAACAAGTGGAAGGTGCGGTACTAATATATAAATGTTTATACTGTCCTGTGTATGTTTGTATTGAAGTAGTGCAAAAATTATGTATCCATGTACTTAGATTGTGTATAAAAGCTTTCATGTAGCAAGTTCTTGAAAATCGGCTAAGACGTCATTTCACCTCACCTGGAACTGTACATATATTAATATAGGAAGTTCTCTGTCCTATAGAAATCAGGTTTTGAGGACATTGATGGATCGTTCATCTATCGATGTGGCTCACTTGCTGAAAAGACATTTCTTCGTTCTTCCAATTCCTTATTTCCGTAGTGAAATCTTTATATTTAGGCATTTAAAAATCAGGCCTGAAATCAAAGATGTTTTCAAATGTTTACTTTCTGTCTCGGAAGGGTGCAAACGGGGGTTCAAGTTTCCAGCACTTGTTATGAAAGTAGTTATCATTTCGATTGGGTGACTAGATAATCCGGCCAGAGGACCTCTAAGTACCTAAGTAAGGTTATGTTGTGAGGATATGTATTTAAATAAATGATCTAATCAAGACCGAAGCCTTTACTAGCTATATTGCGAGTTACCGACTATATCACTCTATATAAAATGGTATTTATAAGTCGGCTTAGCTTCTTCTTTCTTCTTGAGAATTCCTAAAAGCCGCCAAGGACACTACCGAAACACCGCGCCACCGATGGGCTGGGCTGGGCTGGGCTGGGTTGGACTGGGCACTTATAAGGACAGACTAACTAACGAGAGTCATTAATATTATAATTTGTTCTGATTGTCTGCATACAAATATACAACTATGCAGCCTCAGACACAAACACAAGCGCATATAAAAAAAACTCGAATACCAAAACATTTTCAATACAAAGGATAACAAATGATAATCGTAATGGACGAATATGCACTGTGGTCCAGCCGTAACGCACACATAACCAAATCGAAACAATAACAACAACATGGCACAACCGAGGTGGCAACGATAACGACAAGTCAGCAAATGCCTCTGCACTTACGCAGGTGAAAATGCATTTATGCATGCATGCACTTAAGTTCAACACACACACACACACACACACACACACACACACACGCACACACTGGCAATTGCAATCATTACACCCACACATACTCACACATCTGCAGGCTTGTTTTGCGTGGTAAATAACTTGAGATTGTATGCTTTTTCTCCGCCGGCGACGACAGCGGCCTAGGCTGATTACCCAGCTCAGCGGGCGCACGGAGGCGCCGGCATCGGCGCTGGTAGTGACTGCCGGTTCAATGCAGCCGCATCTTCAACGGATCGAGTTACATTTATAATTAGAAACTAAAGTGAACTTAAATACATTCACACTTGCATTAAATATACAAACCATATAAACTTATACATTCGCACTTATCACATATGCACATACATATATGTATAAAGTATTAAATGCATTAGTATACGTTTAGGCTTGCATGTATTCAAATGGGCAATAAATGAGTGAAGCCTGCGAGCTGACAGGATAATTGATAGATATTTATGTGCTGACACACACAACACACACTCTTGTTAACCACAAATGCATCTAAAAGTGCAACAATACACATACACATGCGGACGTTTGTGAGAGTCCTGCAATGTATGCAAATAGATTACTTATTATATACATGCTTATGTTTGTATTGTCCATATATGTAAATGGCTCTTATGTACATTTAGGGCGTGTTCTATGTACCACATTAGCCAAAACACATACATTGTCATTTGGTATATAATATTTAATAATAAATGCTTAGTCATGACTTCGCCAACAGTCGTCTTCATTTGCATGCACACACACACGCACATTCTGCAGCTCAAACACACACTAACACACGATGTGTACGAGAAGAAGCAAGACTGATAGGCCAATAATTGGGTGGAGCGTCCAACCGCCAGATCTCAAATAGTATGTTTGACTTACGCGCGCACTTAGGCCTTTATTTGTGTTAATTGAAGCAAATTCTTAGTGATTTTCATTTTCGATGCAAGATATTTTTTAATATAAAGACCCTTGCATAATTGTTGCAGAAACCAAAATATAAGTGCTCGAGAATTTAAAGCACAGAAATACCGAAGTAAATTGGAATGGAATGCTAAGCTGTGATTTAATAAAAAGCAAAATAAGAAGTAATCAGAATTGCTTCTAACTAAGTAATTACAAGTGAGAAAGAAATATTTTTAAATGAAGATAATTAAAATACAAAACCGAGAACTCTTCAACGAGCTTGAGAATCTATACAATTTTAATTAAAAGACTTCTTTTTGAAAATTTATTTTATTTCTCATAACCACCACTCAACTGGCAATTCAAGTGAGAAGTTTTCCAATTTTAGTGTCCCCTCTCAGGATATTGTTTCCTAAACTCGACAGAAATGCAATTTACCTCACTAAAGGCCTCTTCATTTGTTTAAACTTCTTATTAAAGTTACACTTCTTTCCGTTTTCAAAGCAGAAAGTAATAATCCTATCATTGACCCATATTTAACCCGCTGTCGTAAGCAATATGCAAAGATCAAAGTAAGGAAAAGACTTTCATATGCTGGCAAAGCTTTATATTGAAAAATGTTGCATAAGAATTTAGCATTCTTTGTACGACGAAACTGTTAATGGATTCAAGTCATATTTGGTATCTTTATTAACTTATATTACAGGTAATAACCACACGGAGCTTCATTACTATATTTTGCTTCTTGTCCGAGATATTAAAATCTACCACATTAACTAAAATGAGATATAAGCGATATAAACCCCACGAAAGTGACTTAATTAAATATATTATTATTTATATGAGGAAAAAGTCAACAAGTGAAATATAAATCATTAGGAACAAGGAGCTTAGACCCCATGGTCTAAACCATTTTCATTTATATTTAGCGGTAAACTGAACTATGTTTAAGAAAACTTATCCACTTAATTTCATTAAAATATCATACATATTCACCAACACAAACAGTTTAAAGTCAGCTGGAAAGTCGGGAATCATTACTTTGGGTATATTTGGGCTAGGGGAAGGTCTGTACCTACTACCAGGTCTGTACTACATTTACCTTTTTCATTACTTAAGCATAATAGGGAACATGTTTCCACATTTTGTAAAGCTAACTCACACAGTTACCGACATATTCTGCTTAAAGTCCGCTCGAATAACGGTAATCATTATATGTAGTATATGGGAGCTGTTGTAATTCGTAGTCCTATTTTACGCATTTTCGGCATTAAACTATGGTCCAATATTATACGTTCACTTAATTTTGCTAAAATATCTTGCATCTTGACCGATATATTCCTATGCAGTCTTCCGTACCATATTTGCCGCTAGATTTAATGTCTCTAACGTTTTTCTTCAACGAGGTAAGGAATTTTCGGTAGTTTTCAACATAATCTTTGTATTGGAGGTGGACGTGGTTATTATCTGATTTATTGCCTCAGCATATGAGGACTTTCTAGAAAAACTTATCCCTAGCAAGTTTGAATGATATAGCTTTAACGACTTGTGAGATATATACATTAAACCTATTGGGCGGCGGGGTCATACCCCCTTTTTACCCACTCTTTTTCACCCACAGATGCCGCGCCCAACTAGGATTCTCTATACAAAATAACTCTTTTATATCTTCATTTGTTGCTTGGTTATAGTACTTCATATGTTTTCGTTTAATGGCATTTTGTGGACGTGGCTAATATAATATAAAAAATATAAAATATATATATATATATACTCTGTTGTCACGTCTTGTGAGAGTATAAAAATTATCATGCGATAAAATTGTTCTAGCTAAATCCACAATGGAACAGCCGAGAAAGGGATGAATAGATTAAAATTTTCAGATTCGCTGAAAAAATTTGCAAAATGCATCATGAGCTAAAATTGTTCTAAGAAAGAGGTAGCATTGGAGGTAAAAGGCAGGTCAGAATTATTGAAAGATTATGACTTCAATTGATGAGCACAAGTAGCAAAAACTCCCAAAAATGACAAGTTAAGCTTTCCAATAGATTTTTCGGGTAGATTACGAGAATTCTACATTTAAAATATCAATTTAGTTTGAATCCTCTTGTGTTGTGCAACACAATTCATTTAACAGTAATTATAGCACTTCGGATTTAAACATTTTTAATTTCCTGCTTAAAATTACTTTTTAATGAAGGTTAATCAAAATGTGCGACCAAAAAGTTGGATTTTCATATATATGAACAAACATACATACATGAACACAACCATATACTTTGCAAATATGTACATTTAAATGGAAATGTACGCACAGCGCGTAAGTGTCCTTTTCGCACTGAGTAGAGCGCTGGCCCTTATTCGATATTCAGTGGACGTGGCAGATATGTACCCAAAAATACGCCGCCAATTGAAGGGTGCTTGCTGCCACAAATCAAGCGGAAGTTAATTAAAAATTTTATAATAAAGCGGAAAATTATTGCAATTTTTAATAAAATAATCAAGATTCCTAGATAAAGCTTTCGAGTGTTAAGAGTGTGAGAGCAAAGGTCACCGAGTTGTGACCTCTAATTTTATATGTTTTTTAATATTTTAAGAAGTATTTTTTAACATGGGTCCTAAGTGAGCATATTCAAAAACCTGTGTTTTCCTTAATTTTAATTTTCTAATAACGCTTTCGACGAGTTGATCTTTAAAGCGTCACTTATAATCCGAACATCACAAAATCTCGTTTAATGAAATTGCTTGTCGCAAAATTGCTTACATAAGCCTGTCCTAATGAATTTCCATGCAAAGTAGGCATATTGTCTTTGACATTGAGGCTATTGAAATTACAATATTATTATTTTATTAGCGACTAGTTGCTAAGTTTGTGTATATTACCAATTATGTGCGTAGTTGTATGTCTGGTATGTGTGTAAGTCTAATTGCGTGTTTTGGGTCCTTGTGCAAGTCCTTTGGAAAATTCTAATTTTAACACAAAATTTCTCAATAATAAATGCAATTATGCGCTTGCAACAGCTACACACCACGCAAATCTCCTCCACATACCCTCCACCTGCACGCCATGTCTCATGACATTGAGGGCTTTCTTGCCAATGGAGACACACACGCACGCACGCACACACACGATGCCTGAGCGCAGCTTTTGTGGGCGCTTTTGTGTTTGAAAATTAATTTTGCGCCAAAGTAGAAATAATAACATCGCACTAGAAGAAGCAGGAAAATATAAGAAACTACAAACGAGAAATGGTGTGGGTGGAAAATAGTTCCAATTCAACTAAAGACACCTCTACTTGTGTGTAAGTCTCTGTTAAAATCTATCGACAACAACAAAACCACTAACAACAAAGTTTGTCATATACGCGCGACACTTGTTTCAGGACACCAAATTTACATATCACGCCTGAAAATAGACTTCTCTCAACCATCAAAGGCATCCACACATACACACACACACACACACACCTCCTCTGCTTTGCTGAGCACTTATTTACATGGTAAATTTAATTTATTGGAAAATTAGCAGCAATCTGACGCAACAAAGTAAACAGCTGGCGATGTTGCAATTACAAAGTCTCTCAGCCTGTCAGCTGCGTGCCACCAACTTCTATTTGGTGGCATTTGATAGCATTTAAGGTTTGCGCATTGTTCGTGGCAAGTGCGATATAGCCGCCGCCAAGTAAATAAGTGAAAATTCGCATTGTTCTTACTCTGAATGCCATTTAACGACATGCACTCAAGCAATATATCAAATAAAAAATGCTAATGTCCCTACAAAGTTGCATCTGAAGCGACGGCATGCAGCACCAGCAACACTCCGACAGCACGCGGGCTAGTGGTTGCAACTAGGTGATTATCACTGACTTCTGACTTTCTGACTTACTGAATTTTAATTTTATTTATTAGTCATTTAATTACGCTGCTAATTACGGTATGCAATAAAAATATCCAAGAGCCTTGGGCGATCGCGTTTCCTTTTCGCCGCCGCCGACAGCCAAGCAATTTGCGCTGGAATTGTTCCATCAACTTTGTACGGTTCTTTAAAATAAATTTCCAAATATGTTAAAGACCACTTTCAGATATCTACATTGTACAACAACAACACCAACACAGCTGCGTGTAGAATGTGCCGTCATAGCATGTCCATTCGCTAAAGCAACAAAAACAACTACAAAATGATACACTTTTGCATACCACTAATTAGTTGCAACTAAATGAGCAACAATAAAGTAAGAGAATTAACACAAATGATAGGAGCCCCACGCATGTATAATAATTTTCGGTTATGCCATGTTTTATGGCTATTTAAGTACTCGCGCACACGAACAAGGATGTGTGCAACAAAAGAGATAGTAAAATAGTAAATAAGTTATGAGCAATGTTCCATGAAGCGGAATGGATAACAGACTACTAAGTGCGAATTGCTAGCGATATCTTTTACGTACAAAAGTGGTGTTAAATAAGCCGAAAATATGAGAGAGATAATGAGATACGGCCCACTTAATACCTAATGCATATCGTTTTTCTTGAGATCTGCCGAAGCTCTTACAGACCATTAAATTTTCCTAACTTTAATAAACAAACTTTCATCCGGTTTTTGAATTGTCTTTTGCTCCTCCGATTCTCATGGACATTACATTATCATGAACGATATAAAGCCATAAATATGCAACTATTGGTCAGGGAAGGAAAATAGCAAAAAGAGGATCGAGCGAGAGACAAGATCGATCGAAATCTCGAAATTAAGAGGTGTCTGAGAAGTGATCATAAATAGATATGTACTCCGGAAATAGGCTCAAATGGTCTTCATTCTCAACAGTAGCGATACAATTCCAAGCAGCGATCTTGAATTTAACCATGTACAGTTCATTAGGTTAACCTAATTTAAGCATGAACATTATTACCTACACTGTGAAGAACATGGTGGTGACTTCAAACCCAGCTACCGAGCTTTTCAAGACAAAGACTCAGGTGCTGTGACAAAACCTCCTTGGCTAACCCAACGGTACCGACTCAGAACTATTACAAAAAAACTTCTTTGACCAAGATTTGTGGTTTGTTTTTAGGAGACCCCACAATTCCAAGCTCGATAGAAGTTTATGTTTGTCGCATGTTTATCGGAAGTTAAGCGCTTCTAAGAAATGTATACACAGAAAAACCTCTCCTAAGTAATACCGCACGAAATCGATGGAAATCGAAACTTTCAATGCCACGAAGAATACTATTTGAAAACACTACAAAAATTTTATAAATTCTTCTAAATCGCAAATAGCAACAACAAGGCCATTTCTAGCGAATTGCCGGATAACGATGCCCCAAATGGTAAATCAGCATACTCATTACCACATGCCAAGCAACATCGGACAACAAAGTTGCTAAGTCTTTTAGAGAGCCAACAAGCTCGCATTTCGACTGCTAACCAGTTTTGCTGGCCGCAGACGTCAGGTGACCAATGTGGACGCATTAATTCGCCAAACGTTAATGACCACTTTGCATGTGCGCGCTGCATAATTTATGCCAACGTTGTACCGTTGCCTGAGCCAAAGCCAAAACCAAGGCATGCCACATACCCCTGCTGACTAGCGAGCGAAACCAGAGGTGCAACTGATAAGGCCAACAACAAAAACCATATAACAATGCTGGCAAAGATGTTGCATTGTGTTACAGAAAGTAAGCAACTACAACAACAGCGTTGGTTAACTACAAGCATTAATGACGTCATCATTTATGTATGCGAAGCGCCTGAGAGCAACTGAAGGAGAAATTACAAGAAGAATGAAGGTGACTAAAAAGGGGAAAACTGAACGAAAATATGGAGAAACTGTTTTCTTCCTTTCATTCCCAGAGCAAGGTGATGAGAGCAGCGCTATGGAAGCCAGAAGAATGCGAAGATGAGCGCAAAAGCGTAAGTTGCCACTTAAGTTGGTCGCTCTACTCACAAGAGACACTGGTCGAAGCATCTACTTAATCGTACAAAGAAGTTATGCAAACAGGATTGAACATATTAGCCGTGAGTGGGAGTCATTGTGATTAATGGAGGACGGAGTTGGAGTTGAAAGTAAGGCAAATTGGTGGAGGTCACCTAGAGGAAGTTGTCGAAACTGGTTCCGCCGTGGATTTGTGCAAGCACACACACACGCACGTGTTGTTCAAGATGTGCTTGAGTTATGAATGCAGTGCGATAGGTCATGGGAGAGCTGTTAATTGAATGAGTCCATCACGTGAAATTGTGATGTGTTGTAACAGTGAACTGTGTGATTTGACTGTAAAAAGATACTCGTAATATGAAAAGAAATGCTAAGAGTAATGAAATATGCCAATAATTAATTTCAAAATATGAAAATAAAAATATGTGTTCATCAAAATAATAGTATTATTGGCCTAGTAAATCCAGCCGAATGTATGACTTTATAGTTGAGAACCAACTTCCGACCACGCGGATTTATAGCACTCCTTAGTCTTCACAAAAAGAGCAGTCTGTTTCAGCGTGGACTATTGACTTAATGCAATGCATTCTTGCTTTACTACCTTTGCCGATCTAACGCATTCGAAATCTCTGTTATTTCTCTATTTCTGTTTCGTATGAGACTCGTTTGAAAGGGGTATAATGCACCAAATTACACACCAATTATATACCAAATAACGCATTTTGACTGACTGATTTTGATTTTGGCTGACTACATTTTGACTCGCAATTCACCAGTAGGAAAATGAATTCTTCCGCGAAAGATGTAGAGAAGACGTAGTAAGCTACTTCAGGCTCTTTTTCGAAGTTCGGATGTTGAGAAAAACATAAGGCATGCTTTGTCTCTCAGCTAATCCCTATGCACCTTCTTTTAACTTCCTTTATGTTTAGATATTTGAGAAGAAGTTTGCTCGATTGCAGTTCAGATCCATCTACGAATGGGAATAAACCTTAAGCGAATCGTCAAAGCGAATCGCGTTTGCATGAAACGTAATATAAATCTTACGTAGGTATTTTGGTTCAGTTCCCAATATTGTCTTCTTCAAGCTTCAAGTTCTACAAGCTTCATTCTACCAATCTTGTTGAATTCATTATCGGAACCCCCAAAAACGACTTCTGAAGCAATGATTCCTGCATTTCGGACTTCATTAACATCTTTTACTAGTTCTTCACTTAAAATCACAACTAAAATTATTTCAGTAATAACGACAACAATAGCGAGGTAGCAACAACAACAACAACAACAAGAACAAAAAAACCGTATGCGAGTACTAGCAGCACTTGAGACTTAACCTCATTGACCAAACGCATTCAATGAACATCAAATGTGAATTAGTGCAATGACGACAGCGACAGCAATGGCAACAGCAACTATAAAAAGAACAACATTAAACAACTAAACAGTCTTAGACCAGCACAAATAAATAGAAAGAGGCAATGAAGGTGTTACTAGCCACTAAGTGAACGTCAGTCTGACTACGATTTTAGCACGGCTGGTCGCAGCCCGAACATTGCATTGACGATGCAGCTACATTTGATTTTGTTGTTGTTGCCACTGTTGTTTGGCAGTCAAGTCCTTCACCGCTGACAGTCGCAGTCCCCTTCTATTATGCTGTTGGCAACGGCGAAGGAGATGATATTGCCAGTGGCGCTGCCCTGTTGGTCTTCATACACCACCAACACCTCCAACACGGACACTGCCACTGCCACCAACACCATCGCAATTGCCTTCGCCACCAGCGACGCCAAAGTGGATGTCGATGCATGCATAATTTCCAAACATAATTTAATTTATAGGATGCGAATAGACGAAATGGCGGCAACAACTGAAACCACAATAGTTGTACTGCCCTAACAACAACAACAACAACGCTGAAGATTATGTGCGGGAGACGCGGTTGCGAGGTGTGAAGACGATGCAAAGGAGTAATGCTCGAGTAAGTGGCGCAAAAGTGTTCGTAAGACGGCAGCAGCAACGGCCTACAACAACAAAAGCAACCACAAAATAGTAATAAAAGCTGGTAGGCAACAGCGCATTTGCATGCACAGCCGATGGGAGGGCGGCTGCACGGTCGAAGGTGAAAAGATAGCCAACTCACAGCAACACACCGGCATTTTGTGCGAAGGCATCTCGCCATGCGTTTTCCAGTGCCTTTGGTCGCCCGCACGACAGTCAGCTTTTGTGCAGCATTTGCTTGGTTATTTGGCTAGCTGGCCGTGGAGGCTCACTCGCTTACGTGTGGTCTGTCAGCCAAAGTGTGATGTTGTACTAAATGTCAGGCACATATGGAGCACACATGCACAGGCACACAAACACACGCGAGAGAATGTGTGCACTTAAGGAGCATACATTTGCATAAATGAGTAAGAAAAGCGTTGAGTGTGTGTGTTCGTGTGTGGCAAGGCAATGTTCGCGATGAGCGCTGCTTCGGTAAACCCTTTCCCAAACTTCTGTTGCTTTCAAATTATTACAAGAAAAGCGCAACGAAATTTAATTGCAGACAAAACATGTATGTATGTACATATGTATGTGTGTGTGTGTGTGTGTGTGTGTGTGTGTCTGCGCATAAATATGAGTGTACATGGCATGCGAATTCCTGCCTGCACATAGACGGTGGGTGGCTTGTGCGCTCCAGAATTTGCTATGCGAAGGCATTTCAAAGCCAACTTTCAATTCGCCGTCAACACATTTGCTTTACAAGTAAAATGTTAATGTCCACAATGCAAATTCTAAATAATGAGTTTGCGAAAGTGCGGCTGTTGGATGTACGTGCTTATACGTATGTGTGTATATGCGAGATAGACAAATTTACAAAGAGTTTTAAACTCAAAATCTACCTATAGTTTATAGCTGCAGTAATACACTTTCATATTACTAATATTTCAAGAGGGATATCGAGCCATCTAATGAAGTCAACCTTCGAGCTAAGCTATGTTATGACCTTAGCACATTTTCGTAAGCAAGTCTGTAAACAACTCTTTGGAATCAGTCTAGCATCTTAAATTTGATTAAAATGTATTACCGAGATTACAATAGATACGAGAAAGAAGGGGTGAGCAAAAGTGGTATAAATAAACTTAAATCTCTTCAGCGCTACAGGACTTCAATGGTTTTAATAAATGGACCCGGTTTTTTGCAAGTTGGGACAACAATTCATTTCGTGCAGTTCGGGTAGTTTTTTAGCTCAAACGTTTGGCCGAGACTTATACTAATGGAACCCGTTATCTCTTGAGAAACTAAAGTATCGCGATAAATTTCTCAAGTTTATTTAAAGATTTTCGCTCCAGGCTACAGCTATTTCAAAGTGCTCAAAGTTCTCTTCGAATAGATATTCTTCTTTCTTTCGAGGAACAATGACTTCCTCAAATTACTTAGAATTAATTTTCTTTTTAGATCTCAATCTCAGCATGGAAGTAAGAAAAAATCGCTGCATATATATAGTTTTTCTAAATATATGGACCCAGTGCCATCTAGTGTGTCATTTGATAACTTACATCATATTAAGAATAACTCTCGAACTATTACACTGGAATCCATTCAAAGTTTAATCCTTTGTGGCATAGCATTTTGGCGCCAATCTGTCTAATACAACGTGCATTACTACTTGTTAAACCTGTGCTGCAAGTACAGTCGCTTGTAACATACACAAATACCACCAATAACTGCATTTTTTTCTTATCAATTACCTAAATGGACTTTTATATACAATCAATGAATAAACGCTTATGCAAAAATGAAAAATGAATTTTTTCTTGTATCAGCATGTGCCCTCCAATCATTCCACTAAGGCAGCCTCCGCTGCATGTACAGCAAAAGGTCAATGGAGGCTCTGGGGCTTCTGGGGAGGAGAGAGAAGAAAGCTCCTTCCCATACACTTATGAAACATGTGTACATAAATACAGTTGTGTGAGCATTTAGCAACACAATTTTATAGTTTTGGCAACACTTCCCAGTCACTAATAAAGTGTCAATAGCTCAACGAACAGGATATTTGGAAATGACATGGAAGCTGAAGACCTGAAACCGAGTAACTGCAAGGACTAATTTAAAGCAGGAAATTGGTGTCAAACGCCAAAGTGATACCTCACTTTCCGTCAAAGGTCGATTTTATTTTATTTCTATTATATCTATTATATTGTCAAGTTGAAAATGCAGATAACAGACACACGCACACGTATGTATTTAATTATATAATTTAGTGGGGGAAACTAATGGAATGGACTAAATCTAGGCTACAGCAGTGGGCACGTAGGTATTCTATAGACTGGCTATTATGTGATGCAAAGTTTCTGTTCAACTAAGTTCATTGGGAACTCGCATCCCTTCGCATAGATCGCCCCTCATGAGCCACTTTCAAATGATTGAGGTCATTCTGCTGTGAATCGGTCTCAGATATAAATTGCGAAACATTACAATTTGCAGCAAAAGTTAATACAAACGTTTTGCGAATGTTCTATAGAGCGACGGACGCTTTTTGTATAGCGCTCTGTTTTAGTTTCCTCAATTTACAAAACTCAAAAATTTGATTTCAGATATATTATCTAAATATTAAATTTAAAAATACTTATATTTGCATTAAAACCTCCTCCTGTTATGCCGTTAATTTTGTTGGAATATAGTAATCTATAAAGCATTACCTTGTAAGTATTTAGTTTTTTAATCATATTTTCTTTTTGTAATTTTTTTAAATTTAATTTAATACGCTTTGATATTAATATAGATTTTTGCATGTTTTTATTTAATTTTTTGTTTTAATTCTGTCAACATTGCAATTGATTTATCTATTCACGCATTCTTTTATTAAAATAATCTAATTTTTTAATGCGCTACGCTTGCAGCTACTATCTATCGGCTGCTTGAGTCCAGAAGCACGTGTATGTGTGTGAGCGTGTGTTTTGTTCGATGTTTGTGTCATAAATTTCAAGCGCTCCAGCTTTTTGCTGTCAACATTTTATGTCGCGCTTTGTAATTTTAGCCGCATTTTTACATTTTAGCCGCAATAATAAATTTCATTATCCTTACGTAAATATGAAATAAATATGTAAATATATAAATGCACATACGCACACACACACACACTCAACTGCATTACCGTGGCCTGGCCTTCTGCTTTGTGTGTGTGTGTGTATGTGTGTGCGGATGCGGCTGCATGTTTGTGCGTGTTTTTTCAACGCGATTCGTGTCGCCGCTTTGGCTTTAGCTTTGACTTTGGCTTTACCTCAGCGCCGCCGCTTGAAAGCCATAAAATTGCATTTAATTTAATTTCTTTGCGTTTTTTCTACGCAAATCTTGTAGTTTTTTTCCGCTTCGTTGTTGTTGATTTTTTACGTAATCCCGACATTTGCTTTTGTCACATGTACGCTCGTGCACACATGCATCTGCTTTTCTGTGGAAAAAATGTTTACTTCATAACTGTAATTTAACAAAAAACTCGACTTTTTCCATTTTTCATTTTTGTTTTTTGCTTAATTAAATTCGTTACAAAGGTAAAAGACGCGAATAAACGAAGCATCTGCAGTGGTGTGTGTGCATGTGTGTGCGAATGTTTTGCATAAAAACAAAAATAAACACACATTCACATTTGAATTATTTTATTAGCGCGGTAAAATGATTACCTATGCACTTAACGGTTATTGCAGGCAGACAGGGACGTTATGCGGGGGGTGCGCAAACAAAAGGTTGTGTAATTGTAATTAAGAACATTGACAGCGATCATCAGTTCCGTTTGTCGGTGGCTGCAAAAACAACTGCTTGCTGAATTTTAGTTACTTTTATTGTTGTGGTGTTTTTTTTAATCCACTGAACTCTGCAGAAATTAGTGAAAATGGAATATTATCCTTCGCATGCATTTTCAATTATGATTATTTAGCTTTTCTTTTAAAAAAGTGAGGTTATGTGACGCCTACGCTTATTTTTTCGTGCAAGAAAGGCATTAATGAAGCCATTGGATTCGTTGTTTTGAGTTGTTATTAATGATTTTTTATAGAGTTCTGCAGAAATGGTTTCAAGGTCAAAAAACTCTTGTAAGAATCTATGCAGATCGCTAAAACTACTGAAGGATTTTTTGTGACATATCAAAAAAAATTTTAACGTTTTCTTGAAGAAGCTTTTTCAAGAGTAATTAAGTCTAATAGACTTAGTAAACTTAGTAGACTTCGATCAGGTTTTGTACCAACCATAAAGGAAGCACACGAAGGATGGTGGATCTCAAAGTGTTGAAGTCTAACATGAAGAGTTAAGCTCAATGTCGTGAAATTCACAGTGCTCCTAAACTCGATTAGTGCGTTTATCTCACCAGACCAGTTTTACGTTTGCGTTTACTCTACCCCAAAGCTCTGCCGAAAAGCTGCACCAACCAGACCATTGCAGACGCAAGTATTCGCGGTCAATGAACACCCGCAAAGCCAAATCCTTCTTCCTCCTTTTCCTAAAGATTTATGCCATTTTGTACAAAAGTTCCCCTACAGCTTCAACCCCACCAACTGGGGCAATCAACTCCCCCAAGAGCAAATGAAGATGTTCGACAGCGTGTGTCAATATTCGTTATAGTACACTGATACTCCACAGCCAACAGCTATCAAAACGAAGGCAACACAGCTCAAGTGTTTGCAATGAAAGCATTGGTACCGGCAAAAAAATAACAATACAACAACACAAGAGTTAGAAAAATCGAAGGACACAGGCAAACAAACGCCATTGGGCTACGACACAGACCGGAGAAGCCGGCAAACAGCTAGGAAGTAACAAGTTCGGTTCGGCTGCGGAGAAAGAGTTCGAAAGAATAAAGCACTCACACGACTGGTGGCACCTACACACCTACGGATGTGTGGCAAGCAGACGAGGGGCACTCGAATGTGCGAGACAGACGAATGGATGAATGAGTGGATGAATGAATGGTTGGCTGCACGGACGGAAGGAAGGAAACCAATTCGAAGCATTGTATAGGGAAGTGCCGAATACGAGGATAGACAGGCAGACAGACGGACAGACATCCACACACACCGATAAAGATCGACTTTGGCAAAGTGTTGACCAACTGACGACGGATGGGTAGACGTTTAGAGCAGACACTAGACGGAGACAAATAAAATTCGTCTTGCAACAGCTGTGAACTGAGTATTTGCTCTTTCAAGGACATTTTTCTATGTATATATGTACTATGTTTGAATGCCAGGCGGAGTGTACAAGTGTGTTTGTGTTGGAGTTTCTTGACCTTTTTGAATTTTATTTTTGCCTGCAAGAGCTTGATTTGTTTCGCAGACAGAGCGGAGGTGGCTTTGCAGGGCTTTCGGTTTTGGTTTGGCAATAGCAAAAGTTGCCGTCGGTGTGTGACGTGTTGAGAGCATGTGGCAAGTGCATTCAACTTGCAACAAAGAAGAAGTTGGACAACAAAATAAAATGTAAATTCAAACGGAAAAAACGGTGAGGCAGAAGAAAGTGTGGCATTCAAAGGCGGTCGGTGGAAATTAAAGTGTGATATGCGCGCGCCAACACAAAAGGTGTTATTGGGTCAAGGACACGACGTAAGGATATGCAAAAGTTGACCAAGTCAAAGAGGCGTATATGTAACGAAAGTATGATGACTAGGCTGAGAAGAATAAGAGAATGCGTTGAGGGAAGAATTAGAAGTGAGTGCGTTTGAGGTAAACTCGGTAAGTCAGTTAAATTTTCAATAGCGCTGAAGCTCAATTCTTGCAACATTAACTTACTTGTGTAGCAAAACGTTTTACCAACACAAACGGTAGACAATGAATTAATTTGTAGCGAAGGAGTGTTGTAAAAACCAACTAATCTTGAAGTAGTGGTTATACAAAAACAACAAAGTTGCTCATTACCAAAACAAAAACAAAAGCCACAACTAACGAACTGCGGCGCGCTGCAGTAAGCGGTAGTCTCATTAGAACGCACGGGAAATAAAAAAATTAAAACAAAAACATAAGAAACGAAGCAAAAAAGAAAGCGCAGGTTGCAATTACTAAAGTTAACGTAACACCACAAATCATGCAGAGCACAACTGCTGTAGCAGTCGCAGATTCTGCGCTCAGCCCACTAAGTCAGGGACTAATCGATGGATCCTCCTCTGCTCGGTGCCTTCATTTTTCCTTCCTCATTTAGTTGTTGTCAAACATATCCCTTTAATCATATTAAGTTGGGCGCTAAACAGAGACAAAACTACACGCCAACAACATAAGCAGCGTAGCAATGCGTCGTTGTTGTTGTTGTCATGATGCTTTTTACTTGCGAATTCATGACAACAAATCACAGCAAAAACCGAGCAATAAAAAGGCGCGCACACACGATTTCCACGACGCGCGCTCACTCACACAAAGCGAAAGCTTTTCCACATTTTTCCTACTTACGAAGCGACAGTTCATCCTTTCGTGTTCGCAACTGTGCGCTGCACTGTGTGTGTGTGTGTGTGCACGCTTGTGACTTATTTAGACCACGGCAGCAGCACCACCACCACCGCCGCCGCCTACCGCCAACTGCCGAGAACGGCCGCGCTCGCCAAGCATTCGCGCGCGCCAACCAATCACAAATTCACTTTGCGACGCGCTGCAAGAAAATCAGCGAAAAACAAGCAAAGCGAAAAAATGTGCCGAACAAGAACAACAAGGATGCTGCAACAGTGAAGAACGAACGCGCGGCAAGCCGGAAGGAAGTAAGCAAGAAAACCGAGCAGGTTTCAAGGGTGGAAATGCGATTAGGGGTGAGTAGAGGAAAACTCATGCGCACGCTTTTTTATTTTTATTCACTCTTCCACTTTGTTTTTTTTGCTATTTTTCTAAGTTTTCTCCCTCAAAAGATGAGCATACGCGGATATGCTTTATTACTTGCCCACCGTAGGATGTCCGTGGTGTATTTGAGGCCTCTCCCAATGTTGCTTTCAATTCTGGTGGCAGCGGGCAGCGCAGCTTGGGTCTCAGCAAATAAGCGGTCGTATTTGTATTCCGTTAGACGCTGACATTATTTGTGTAGGAGAAATTTCAAAACTAAAAAATTTACTAAAAACTGTAGCGTGCTGTTTAAGAGAGCGCATTGTTCGTTTCAATGGGAGCTTTTCCTTCATGAGGAAATATTCAAGAGAGCGTGGTAGAATAGTGCGCAAGTTTAGAAATTCGCCAGCTAAATGGGGAACATTACAGATTTGTTATGTAGGGACACTCAAGATAAGCGTAACTACAAGAGAAAATGAATTTTCTCAAAGGGTGTAAAATACTCTTGGCAATTTCTTATAAATACAGTGCTAATTTCCTTTGATATTTGAATGCTATATATTGCAGATTTTTTCTTTTTCTCTAAAGTTAAAATTGGAAAGTTAAGATTTTCTCTTTTCTTGTTGTTATTTGCAACAGCATTTGCAAAATCGTAAAAATACAATTGACCGGTCAAAAGAAACCAAATTTCGCACGATAATGATCAACTCAGCGCTCAATGAAAGTAATTATGAACTTGCAGCATTCTTAGATGACATAATGATTATCGTCGCATAGTTCTTTGAAGGGTTGAACCTTTTGTGCGTGTCCTCCTGGGCCTTCCCGCCTTGCTGCTCTTTTCACCAACAAATGGTAAGTAAAGCTCCTTAAATTGGGAGCAATCCAAACCCAGTAAAATATATACACAAGACGAAGCAATCGAACACCTTGAATTAGGCCGGAGACTTGGTGAACGCTTGAATTGTTGGAACGAAGACCGAACTGGATAATCAAATCAAGTTCTAATCATAGTAATACAGTTTCGGGACTCGTAAGAGCAAGTTAAAATGTTTAGTCCTGGCATCATTTTGAATATTTTTGTATAGCATAGTGAACTTTTCTATTGCAAACTAATACTAGTAGGGGGATCTGTCTGTCAGTATAAACAACGATCTAAAGAGGCATGAAAGTATGCCCTCTATTAGAAGAATTGCCTTGCAATACGCCATTATCCATTGCATATAGCTACCATTCGGTATAATGTATAAAAACTAAGTTCGGGAAGAGAACTAAACATTCCTAACTTGAAATATACAAATATTAATTACATATAATTGGCTTGAAGTGTTATAAAAATACGCCATGTGGCAGAAGCCACAAATTTCTCTTAAAACTAACTGTTCGGCTCTCTTTCTTAAGGCACACTTTCCTTCCTTAGATGTCTCTCAGCTGCATTTGCACACTTTTCCTCACATTTTCATTACTTATTAGTAAAAATTAAGTTCTTATTTGGTTTTCTACGGAAGCAAAACGAGCGTGCAATAAAGAAAGCCCGAAGCAAAGTATGAATGCGAAAAATCGATACAAAGAAAGAACAACAATGAGCAATTCTTTATTCATTTTGCACTAATTCATTTATCTCGTATTTTTTAGGCTGCCTTTAGACCAGGCCTACTCGTTGCGACAGTGCGCACTTTCTAAGCCAATCGGCGACTCGCATTTTCTAACAGCACACATACACACACACACACACGCAACATAGTTCACGCTGCATGTGTGCATAGAAGGGAGACAGCCTATGCAAACCTAGGATGATGGGGCGTGTGGAGGCCTATTGGCATGTAGTTGTAGATATATAATGTATCTAAACAGTTACGCAGAAGACAAGTTGAGCGATTGGCATTAGACGCGTTAAGGTGAGACGATTACTTACCGCTATATGGTATATGTATAATATTTTTAATTCAATATATTTTTTAATTCAAAAGTGAAACGTGCGGATGTACACACTCGCACACACTATAAATTTCAGGTCCCTCTCTTTTGCTAAATTTCAAATGGCCCCCTCTGTATGACTAGACAGTTATAGATCCATAATAAATGAGCAAATTTCATTAAGATTTCGAATTCTTCATAGTCTGGACAAAAAAAAAGAAAGTATAGTAAAAATACAGCAACTACAAGCACTCTGCTAGAACTGGCAATTTCGTCCGCAAAAAAGCGACAGCGAAATTTCATCAAACATGAAATTGTCGACAACAATTGCTCATTGTTGTGCTTCTGCCACACAGCCAGTTCCAACAATGAAAATTTGCCTCGCGCTGGTCCACAACTCAGCGTCATTACCAATGCCTTTGGTCCTAGGTCCTTGCGAACTGTGCAGGCTGGTTCGTGTGTGGTCTCGTGGGCGATCATGGCGTATGTATCGTCGCATAACCGATTTCTATTTTTTCACATTTTTGCTGAGCCATTTGTTATTTTTGCAACAATTGATGTACCCGCGTCTGTGTGTTTTTGTTATTATTGTAGCTGACATTGTGACTCTAGCTCGAAACGGCGGCCATTGCCTTCGCCCCACCCACGATCATCAATCGGCTCACATACGGCCAGTGTGTACCATCCTTCGCCTTTGCGCCGAGCTCGGTTGGCCGCGACCTCTCCAATCCGCAGCGTCGCGGTTCCAATCCCAATCGCTTCACTACCGTACATTTGCTCCGCTTCTCCTCTCCTTTGTGTCGTTTGCTTCCACCTTATGGCTGCTGCTACTATTTCCGTTGACTTCTTTTGTCTCCCTATTTATTTGTACGTTTTCCTATTTAATTTTTTGTGTTCATTTTTGTTTCGGAAATTTCTCAATCGTCATCCCGCGGTTTGGCAAGCGATTTTTTAGCATTTTCCTATTGCTTTCTTGCCTTTCTATTTTTCGTCTGCCAAAATACATATAGCGAGCAAATGCACACCGAACGGCAATAATAGCAATAACAATAATAACAATAATAACAATAATAACAACAACGCAATGGCATTTGAAATGGTCATCGACGATGGCGGTGTCGAAAAATTGTTATTGTCTTTGTTGTTTTTTTATTGTTTTATGCGAATTTTAAATGATGTACGGCCAGCATGTGAAGCGAGCGCGCCAAAGCCACCAAGAGAGAAGCTGTGGGCGAAGAACACATGTGTTTATGACCGGCACACTCTTTTGGTGTGGAATGAGTAAGGGGGGTGCCGCGCGCTCAACTTGCCGCAAAATAGCATATTTCGAACTAAGGCAACATATGTAAATATGGCGTCACTTTAAAGTCACAAGAAAAATATTTTAATCCTTTTTTGCTAGGAATTTGCGAATATGTAGATCTATTCGGCTCAAGTAAACAGAAACACGCAAGTAAACAGGTCCACCTAAAACAATGTAAAAGTAACCAAGAGGTCTCGAGTGGGAAAAACTTAAAGCGACAATCATAGTACATTACCATTGAGAAAGTAGTTGCACGTAGAGATAACAAAAAACAACATTGAGTCACCTGCAAGTTGAACATTCTCATATTTTGACCTGGCCGATACGGAAAACATTTTCTCTCCCTAATCAACTTCCTTCTTCATCTATATAGCAAATGCGAGGCGAATCTGGAGCATGTTACTCTAATGTAATAATAGAATCACTTATTATAAAGCTTATCTTGGAGCTTCAAACTTTTCCACGATTTTTACTGCTTATTTATGACTCGCGTTTCCAGCAGATTACGAAAACGCTTTGCTAGTAAATCAACAAACAATATCCCTTTTGTAAATTACAGATCCCCTGTAGGCCAGCGACATCTAGTGTATTGAAAATGAAATGTTTTTGTCAAATCGAGCCAGAGGAGTATCTACAACTGAACAGAAATTGTTATATTCGAATACGAATATATTATTATATTATACGAATATAAAAATTGTCCAATAAAATTTTTTTATTTAATGTTGGGAATAAAGTAATCGTTTCGAAAAATGAATACTTTGGACTTACCCTTTTCTCTGGCTGATGACCGAATAATCCAAAATTATATTTTCCTTTCTTTACAGTGATATAATCAAACGTTATTTCTGTGGGATAAGATAAACAAAAAGTGTATGTACTTATGTATATTTACCGCTATTTAGAAATCAGCGCACGCTTTGGCCATTCTAATTATTTTTGGCTTAGTTATAGCACTTCTTCGGTAGGTTTAGGCGTAACAATACGGACGGACAGACAGTCAGCCGGTATTCAACTCGTCTCGTCATTCTGATCACTTATGTATGTATATATAACCCTATATCTACCTCGATTAGTTTTAAGTTTTACAAACAACCGTTAGATGAACGAAACTAATGTAATAGGCTGCAACATATGACGAGAGTATAAAAATTCATCATACGTGTACTCTACCTTTGTCCGCAAAATTTCGCTAACAGCCATCCGGTTCAACGAATCCCTAAAAATTAAAAAAAAAAAATTTTTCAAATATGTGCAGCAGGAAAAACCAATTCTGCTAATTTGCATTGCAAGACATTTTTGTGAATCGTTATTGAAGGAATTGCATAAAAGATGAGGCATAACAAATTCGTTGCAACAAACGAAAACAAGAGTAACAAAACAAATGAGCAATTGGCCTGAATTACGCACGCAAACTTTGAACTGCAACAATTGAATGCACTTTGGCAACCGACCACCAACAAAGCTGGCAAACATCAAATAGAAATTGCACACACCATACAACAACAGCAACGTCGAGTTGCATTTGCATTTGTATTTGGTGAACGCTGCGCGGGGGAATTTCGATGAGGAGTTTGTAAGCGTTGCATTGACAACCGACAGCAACTGCAACAGCAACAGCAGATTGCAGTGGCAGTGGCACTGGAGGTTGGAGCTGCACTTTGTCGACATCAGCTGCATGCCACATGCAACAACTCGACGAATATCGCCTATTGACCGGTTGATTGGCCTAAATGCAAGCAGATATAGCCAGAATGTGGCATATACACGTATGTAAATAGACGTAAAGGATTTTTGTAAAGCCGCATGCAGTTGCAGTTGCAACAGCTGTACACCGGCCGGCAGCGCAATGGCTATATGCAACGCGGCCGCAATTTATGAAGTGCACTTTTTTACATTTACCACAATTTTTAGTTGCCACATTTATTATTGTTGCACATGTGTATGTGTATGTGTGACCTTGCAGTGATCCAAATGCATTTTTATGCCTATCGGCCATCGGCCGCCTCAGCCGTGTTTGTTGCAACTGCAATACGCAACAAAATGCCACACTTCAGCGCACTTACACACACCCACATTCACGTACGCCAACACAGCCCACACAGGCACACATAGAAAAGCTTTCCCCAAACTTTTCACACCAGCCAATGATTTGAAGGATTGTTGATGCGTGCAGGCATATATGTAGCTTGAGGTGTGTGTGTGTGCTGGCAGGGGGATCGTGTAGGCCATTGGTTGTCCTGTTGCACGCAGACAACAGCCGCAACAACTACAAACTTCATTTGGCAGACACACATGTGTGTATGTCGGTGTGAGTGTGCGAGTATTTATTTTATATATTTTTATATACAAATTGTAGAAAAATACTTTTATTTTTGGTACATATAAAAAATAAAAATGCACGCACACGCATACCAACAACAGATGATTTGGC
The DNA here is from genome assembly GCA_021498325.1 of Bactrocera minax. Lineage (NCBI taxonomy): Eukaryota > Metazoa > Arthropoda > Insecta > Diptera > Tephritidae > Bactrocera > Bactrocera minax. Next base: position 355,904 of record JAKEEE010000082.1, on the reverse strand, counting down.
GCTATGCAGAAATGCAGTACGTATGTTTTTGTGTGTGGGTGTGCAGTTTTTTTTATTTGAGTGTGTCCTTTCCTTTGTTGCTGTTTGAATTTCAAGGTCATTTGAAAAAATATGGATCAATGTCTGATTTATTGTAGCTGCCAACTGGAGTTTTCACTCACTTTTACTATTTATATATATATAGTATAGATGCGCGCGTGTGTGAGTTAGACACTTTCAACCCATTTTTTTTTTAACTTATCTCAGTTACTATTTTGATATAAAAAATAAAGGTGTGAGTGTGCCACTTTTTAGGAGACCTTTGTCGCACTTTTCGTTTTCGTTTTTGTTTTTGTTTTCATTTTATTTTATTATTGTTTACTTTTTATTAGTTGCAGTCGTATTCTGTTAAGTGAATGAACTATTGAAAATATTTGACGCGTCGGCAAATGTCCAATGTGAAAAGGAATAAAAGCGAAAGCTGTCGCTGACGAAAGGACTTTTTCTGCCTCATTCGAGGTCAAACTTAAATTCATGAAATGCTCGAAAACTAAATTATTGTCACTTTAAACAATGTCGTATGAGATCTATCAAAGCAACATTTAAACTAGGATTTGTTGTTTGCTGAATAAATGTGTATCTCTATATACATACACATATATGCATACATACTAATAAAGGTAAAGTTTATGAAAAAAATTACTCATACGCAGTGGCTTCCCTTTGAAACTTGTGTTGGTCATCAATAAAAGGTAAAAAACATAGAACAACAACAATAGAACAGCAACATAGAATCAAAACGAAATAACAACATAGAAATAAAGTAAAATAGCTTGATATGGTCGATAATATAGGCCGAGCGATTTATATTATCTCTTTCCTAGACACTAAAGAAATCACATCGTAAACAATGCACCAATTACTCGACATATGATTGGCTTCTAAAAAGTCACGCCTCTTATTCCCGACAGATACATTTCCTCCAAATCTATTCTTAATGTAGATTCTTGCATTGGATTTTTCTGAAGTGCTGCTTTTTAGTATGACAAAAATATAATTATAAACAAACTCTTAAATTTAGAACATATTTGGTTCTGCAAAGCGATCGATCTAATAAAGAAACACACCTTCAAGAACTCAAAACTTCAAATTAACCAATAAAATTACTTTTTATTCACCAATATCATATTATAACCGCTGCAAGTTAAACGTAATGATTGCAAAAATGTATAACCAAACTAAAAGCCTTCTCTAACGTTTGGAAATCCACACACCAAAACCCCAAAAGGAGCAAGCCCTTCTTTAAAGTTAAGTTGTAACAACAAATATTAGGATCCCAGTACAGTTAAGGTAGCTTATATTCTTACAAACTTAACTACATAGTTAAATTTTTTATCTCGTTCTTATGTATGAGCATATATCTTTCCGCTCTGTTTGCCGTTGCCATCAAGCGTTCATTTCCTTTCTGCTCTTATTGTTCTAGTCTGCATTTGACAAATGTCTTTCAATTAATTCGCATTCAATTACAACTAGAAAAATATTTGCCAACACACTTACAAACATCCATACAAAGAGGAAAAATGCAATTTGTAAAAAGTGTGATTATACACATACACATACACACACTCATATATATATATATATATATATATATATATATATATATAAGCGTTTATGTAACTATAACTTACTGCACGCAAATACAGACATTCATATCTCGTTACATAAACAACCAGACGCTATACATAACTTCCGCACTTACATATAGTATATGAACTTATATACACAAGTATATGCATGTAGATGTGTGCGGTGTTAGGCATTTGCCGCTTGTGAGCAGAAGTTGCTGTCATTTCATTTAAATTGTTTGGTGACCAAGCGCAGAGCGAGAATAAAAACCTACCATTTTCCATTACAACAGCATTTTTTTATTGTTTCTTTTTTCTTATTAGTGCTTCTATCTTCATCTTTCTAAGCATATAATTTTTTTGGGTTTTTTCTCATTACTTTCCTCAACTACTTTTTCATCTGTCGCGACAATATAAAGCATTGCAGTTTTTCAACGTGCCTACGTGGCGTACTACGGTTGGCAGAGTCCTAAGAGAAACGGTCCAGCGAAGCACATAGCGCAGCCGACATAAATTAAGCAAGAAAATGTGGAAAGAATTTCCTCCGCCTATTTAAGGAGATAACCTACGAGGAAAAACAAAGCTTATTCTTGGAAAATTCAGCAAATATTTGTGAAACATGCGAGTTTTCCAGGCACAGACTCGGCACATTGGCGCGGCCGATGTTACTGTAGCTCATTCAAATGCTCAGAAGCGGATGCCCGCACAAGCATGCGCCATTTTGCCATGCCATTTGAAATTAGTAAAAACAACTATGAAATTGCCGTAAATAAAAATAAACAACAACAAAAGTGAAAAAAAATGCAATTACAATGTGTTGGTATAACAGACAACATGGTTGTTGTTGCTGTTGATTTTCCTATGGATAGATAAATGCGTTTATTCGCACGCGCACATACACACACACATTCACGCACGCGCGCGCACACATGTACAATCATGTGTATTCATCTATAATGTTTGCATAAGAGAAGCTGGGTGTGTGTGTATGTGCACGCCCGCCCACACCACTACAGCTTCAGCTGCCTACTCCTGCACGGCTTGCGAAAAAGTCATAAAAACTACGCGACTGCTGACCGGCGTAGGCTCCGCCCAGTGTAGGCTAAATTGTTGGAAGAAAAAATTTACCGTTACATACACAATCAGTTATCTCGTTTGCGTTTGCACGTGTGTGTACGCCACACAAGATAGTGCTGTTGGGTGCGTCGGGTGCACAATTCGTGGACGCCGAATGGAATTATCTGCCAGGGAAATCATTTGAACGAATGTGAAGACGGACGAAGGTGAAATTTTTAAAAGCGCGATAGAAATATTAAACAGCATCTTTACGATTACCCAATTCGAAATTCTTTTGAAACCGATCTTCATTGGTTATAAAGCCGATATTTCTACCCATAAGCATTCGTAGTCCTCAAAAATATTTCTCTTTTCCTCTCGATAGGTCTAGCGATTCCTACAAGAAGTTAGGTGGAACTAAACGACGAGTTCCTACAGTTCTATGGCTATGTCCTACTCTAAGGGCTCTACGAATTATCTACAATTTGAATGGCCTGCTTCAATGACCGGAGTGGGGCGTTTATATGAGGAGCCCCATGCTGGCTGAGCTACAAACTGTTGTTGCGATTTCAATCGACGCTACTTATTGCCATTTTATTTCCATTTTTTTTTTCTCTCAATTTGACTTTTGAACCGTTTGTAGTATTTTGTTAGTTCTGCAACCTGTGAGTGTAAGACCTCTCAGACGCCAATAAGTAGGCTATGATTTTTGAATGTTAAGCGATTTTGTGTCCTGCGCAAGCATTAATGTGAAAGTAGTGACTGAGTAAGAGAGAAAGCATTATAGTGAGCACAAAAAAATGCTCCTTAATCGTTTCAGGTCTCTAAGGGGTCAACTATTGTACATAAATTTGACTTCTCACCCATTTTCTTTTAAACTACATTTTGGTTTCTGTGTTATTTTTAACTTTCTTTCCAAAGCGCTTCTATGCGTCCCATATACTTGCTTTCCTATTTACCCTCCTTCATCATCTTTAGTTTTCATTTAAACGCAGTAAACGAGCTAAAAATCCTTTCACTCGGTCCATACCCCGTCTCATTCGAAATGTAGGCGCAGCAAACTCTACAAAAAAGTCTGGCAAGCCATCGCTTTGTTTGCGCAATTCTCATTCCCAGTCACCTTTCATGCTTTTTCATGCATTCACTTATATAACTTGTGGAGGAGAGGTCAGGGATTGCAAGTCGGTTAAAAGAGCATTGTAAGCAGACAAACTAAAAGTTTAGATAACGTTATGGGTAATCTTTTGTCGGATTTTGCTTTCTGCTGGGTCTGTAACTGCGTGCGCTATGCCACAGTTAAGGGTTTGCGCCTATGGTTTCTTTCCAGCGCGTTTCCCCATCACGTCTCATCATCATGGAAAATGGTCAACTCATCACGGAATATAAATTTTTACTGAAAATGTTCCGTTGTTGCATGTATATTGGCTTCTGTATTGCTCTTTCTTAGTTCCTTTTTACCAGCGTTGATTTTTAACTCATTTGAATTATTGGGTTTGGTGGTCTTCCACTCAAAAGTGGTATTTTCTGCATAGGAATCTGGTATAGGAAGGCTGGGAGTAGAAACTATGGATGACGTAACTCACTTTTTACTATTTCTCCCTATTGTTGCTTTTAATGAAGCAATTGCGGACTCGAATGCATGTACCCTTATCCACCAGATACAGACACAATAGATAAGTTGAGGTTTTTAAATAATCCAAAGCCATTTTCTTTCTACAGACTTTGAAACGTAATCTACATAGTCTATTTATATGCGCACACATAAGTATGTATGTATATGCTTGGAGGCATTTTTAAAAATTGAACTATAAGTATAAAGCGGATTCGAATAATATATACTGCGGTGCGGTTTCCACTTTGTTAAGCATTTTCCGAAATTAAGTTCCCTGTTCCTAAATATATTTGAGTAGCTCACTCATTTGGTAAATTGGTTATCCTTAGAAAAACAATCGATTCCTATCAATCACCTACTCATGCATATTCATATCCTTATTAACCTCTAGAAGCCAGACTAAGCCCTGCCAAGGGCACCAAGTCGCGATTTCACACATAAATATATGCATTGTTAGCCGATGGCCGATGCCCGTCAAGGCAGCCTGCCTGCAGGAGTGCTTGTCAAAGTCATTCATCTTATTTACGCTCATCAGTGTTGCAAAGCCAAGCCAATGACAAATTCGCGTCACTATACTCACACACTCTCACATATACAATACTTACAAACCTCCTTTGGTATTTACACAAACTGTTCGTGTGGCTGTTCGCCGGTCAAATGCCGTTTGTCAGCTGTTATCCTTTGTTGACACAAACTGTCACAATTACAAGTTTATTTTACTCGGAAGTGATTTTCTGATATTTTTCCAAGTTTTCGCTTCGCTCTCCTCTTCTATTTTTGTAGTTTTTCGATCGTGCTTGTGTTTCTTTCCACTAACACGTGTCGCTGTCATACACTGATTTAAGTGATATTTATGCTGTTATGATGGGAAAGTGATAAAGCGTTTATAAAATCACTCCTGCATTAAATGATATGCTGTTAGTAGTCGCTGTTGCTATAAGTTACTATGTGTATATATGCTGTTAGCGCAAAATTTAATCAAATCAGTGACAAGTGATTCGATTACGCTGATTATTTACTGAAAGAGTTTACAAATGGAAACACATGGATGACTAAAAACACAAATATTTATAAATATGCCAGGATTAGGTTGGTATATTAAAAGGTTTTAAAAAATATTTAAAAGATTTAATTTCAGATTATTTGCAATTAGTTTAATAAATATTAGTTTTAAATAAATCAGAGTATAAGCAAATTTTTTCTAAGATTTTTAATTTAAAGTGCTTACTTTTCATACTTTTTACTTCCCTTTCTACTCTCTCTGTTCTAACAACTGACAAACGGCCATGTTCCCTCTCGCCTTTACCACATATCATAAATTTCAAATGCTAGCCAGTGGATGCAGCACTTGGGGCGCGAAAATCTGCCACCAACGCGAACTAAAAACTTCATTTGCCACATCCTGTGACATGTGAAAATCAGCACTTCCGCCGAACAAGCATGAAGTTGTAGAGAAATAGAAACAAAAAATATAAATAAGCCATTTTAAATAGTTTCAGCAAGTATGAATTTAAAAAAATTTATGTGGCAATGCACCCACTATGGTGCTAATGCACCCACTAGAAGCAATCACATAGCTAATTAGGTGTTTGCAAGCCAGGTAGTATTCTCATATGCCGATAGGTATAGTATGTATGAAAGCATTTGACATTAGCCAACAGCATGTCGCTCTCAGCGCCCAAAAGTATGTGTATAAGCACCACATATTAAAATCTGATAAATACCCTAGGACATGTAAGACATAGCTCGGGTAAACTTCCACATTGTGATAAAGAAATTGGGGAAAAATTATGAAACACCGAGCGAAAGTTTAACTAACAACGTTTGCCAACCTCTAAATGAGCAAAAAATTCGCGCAACCAGAGAAATGCTCGAGCATTAAAAATAAATGAAAGCGCGCTGAGAAATATGAGGAATGTATGCAGATGAGCAGCAAAAGCACGATAAAAATAAACTATGAGCAGTGTTGCCAGCGCGGTGCGAACCACACACACTTGCTTACACACACACATACATAATTGTACATAATTTCATGTGTGTATGGGTGTTTGTGTGCGATCATTTTCTACTGAAGTTGCATATTTTCAATTTGCGCATATTTCTCAACTTTATCCCGAAATGTGCTACCGCCTTCTGCCCTTGCTTGCCGCTTCGCTAATATTTTTTCTATTCGCTTTCATTTTTTCGTTTTTTGTTGACCACACTTGTAATTTTTCACGTTTTTACCAACCACTGTCGGGCTGCTGGGTGTTAAAAAGTGTGGCCGAAGCAAAGCGGCAACACTGGTGACTCGAGTTGAACATTGATTACAACTGCTATGTTGGCGCCTCGTTTTCGCCCAGCGTTCAGCGATCTGCGGCCGGGCGGTGCAGAGTCACGCTTAACACAAGCAGACTCTCTAAGGGTTTTTTTTATATCAATTTTCAAAGTTTTTTAAAGACAAGGAATTTTTAGCAAACAAATTTATTGTTATTATTACTATATTTTTATTAGAAAATTACTTTTATTCAAATTTTACACAAAATTATTCTTGGTTATTTAGAGAAAGAAAAGGAGGAACATTCCCTCTTCTCATGCTTTCATCCACCATTCACAGTGTGTTCATTAACTTTTAAATTCGTGCCAGGAGGAGTAACAGTACAATAAACCGTTTCATATATAAATATACAAAGTCATGCTAGCATGTAGTCACTTCTCTACCTCCTGGTACAGTTACCGTCTTTCTATAGTGTATTTATATACCCAGCAGTTGTAGAAATATTACTGTTTATTTTTATAGAAAATACATCCTCTTAGAGAATAATTGCTGTCGGAAAAAATATATTGCATGCTATGTCGCGTATTTGCGCAAAAAAAATCTCCAATTGCAAGTAACCGAGACTTGGACGTGAAGTCCTGCTACACACACACACACACACATGGGAATCTACTTTATGTTAGTTATTACAAATATATTTTTTTACTACCACGCTGCTTGTTTGGCAAAAGGTTAGGAAATGTTGAAAAATTAATTTTAATTTGACAGTGTATTTTTTCAACAACAGCTTTACACACACATACATTCCAGAAATGTGCATATGTTCGTTTTTAGACTATATATTGTTTGTGCTTTATATTCCAAATGAACATTTTGTTTTTGCTGCAACATTGTAACTCTAGAACGGTGTAGTTTAAGCGAAGCGAAGAGCAAATATGAGACGAATATTTCAGTTCACGGCAAATTAATTTAATATCGCAAAAGTCTTAATTACTGGATTGATGAACGCGAGTTGTTAAGCAAAAGAGATTTTATTTAAAAAGTTAAGATTTCGAAATCACAGGATTACTTCTTCGAAAAAATAGTATGGCCCCAATATTAAATTGTACGAGTTTTTAAGCCAGACTTAGTTATACGGAGCTTCAACCGCAATTCAAATGAATGCTATGACTTGCAGTCTTCTTACCGATTTTTATGTTTATTGATATGAATATCGTTAGAAAGATGATTAATATTTATTTACACTAGGCAGGTTCTACAGTTCAAGTTTATTAAATATCAATGATCAATATCTTGGTAACTTTAAGGCGTTCTAACGTATTTACCAACGTTAGATGATGTACCGTTATATATTAAATCAGGCCAATACCGAATTGCAATTTCTGGTCTAATTATCGAATAAAAGTATTCTCAAAACTGAATTAAAAAATTTAAAAGTTCAAAAGTTCAAAAAAGAGACAATCTTTGTTTAAAAACTTTTGTCCGACGCAAATGGTGCATACTTTTGGGCGCGCGAGATTAGGATTTCAGGATAGCGAGATTTTAAACAATTTGGAAGAACTCCAAAACATCGCCATATCATAAAAGCATAGACTTCGTTAATGACTGCTTTGATAAATATTTTCTTCTACAAATTTCGAAACTCAATTGCAGTTAGGTTAAAGATTGGCGTAAATTCTTTAACTTCAAGTGTAGACCTTCAATCACTTTTATTAACATTGGTGTCAAAATATCTATAATTCAGATGATTTGGCTAAGTCCAAAATTGACTCCGCAAAAGTCAATACACAGCTACGCTGTCTCCTTATGCCATGTATTCAACTGTCTCATAGGTGTGTGCCCCCTTGTAGCACATACATTGGATAGCGTACCATTTTGTAGATTTACGTTCATTATCCTTTTGATTAACGCAAAAAAGGCAAAGTTATTATAATGAAAAAGAGAAAAACAAAATACGGAAGCAAAAATGAAAAACTTGAACGAGCATCAAATTTATGCTGATGATATCCTTTGGCGATGGCAATCAAACGTGAAAAAATGAACAAAATGAACTCTGAGTGACCAACGCGTCAAATGATAAATCGAAATAAGCGGTGCAAAAATTTACAAATACAAAAAATTGGAACAACAATTGAATAGATATAACAAACAACAAAAGCAACTACAATGTGGTAGCAAGTTTTGAAGGGTGAATACAATCGAAAGGACGAAAGGCGAGCGTATCATTTAGACACATTTTCATCTTTTTTCGGAAACCCACTCGTTCAACTCAGACAGAATGCAGTAGAGGGAGTAATGTTGTTGTTGTCGTATTAGTTTATTTTCTGAGAAAGTGTACAGAAAAATAAGTTGGCGCTGCTGCTGATGCGTTTTACAAGCGCTGCGTTTGTTGCATTTGTTGTTGTTGCTGCTGATGACAGCGCATTTGCCGCTGATGAGGACATTGATGGTGCTGCTGATGACCAGTGGCGCCACCATTTGAACACCACCGCCGAGCTGGGCGCATCCACAAAAGGCACATGGTCGAGTATAATGAAACGTTAATGCGCATGTGAGCGCGCGTGTGCGTGTATGTAAGTGTGTGTGCACTGGTCATTGCCACAAAGCGCGCGACAAACAAAGAAGTCACAAAATGAACATGCAAAATCAACGAATTAAAAACATAAAACTAAAAAAAATAACTGCCGAAAATTCAACTGAGCCTAGCGAAGGCGGAGACGAGGCAGGTGGCATGTGAGCGCCGTTGACCGCCAACCGCTGGTGCTGGCAGCGAGGCGAGTGCTTTAGGCAGTTTTTTCTTCTAGCAAGTGGCGCTCAATGATGAGCCGGTGAGGTGTGTGTAGCTGCTGGCAAAAATTTGGCATTTTATAACGACGCGAGATGCCAGAAACACACACACTCACACAAATCCCCACGACTAAAATGTCAGATATAGAGGAAGGGAGCAGAACAAGCATGTGAGCGTTTCAAACAAATTTAGACTAACAACAGTGACCGCGAGCAGGCACAGCAAATCAATGAAGGGTGTGAGCCAATATACTTTTCGCGAGGAGCTGGACTGCCAGCTCTCTGGGGTAGAAGAAGCCTAGTCGACTTTTTGGGGTTAGCGTGAAGTGGCGACCAGCGCCCGTCAGCGCTTTAATGGAAACGGCATTGGTGATGATGACGACAACGCATAATAACCATTCATCAGCGGCATAGACAGGTGAGCAGCGTCACAAACAAACAATAATAACACCAACAAACAAGGAGTTTGCGAACAGACAACTGCCTCATTTTCAACGCTTTCATGCGAGGGTAAAGTGGTAAGCAGAAAGACAGTCGAAAATATTTTTATGCCAGCCCACTCAGGCACTTAACCACCCCTTCCACCCTTCTATGTAACACTTGCTCGTTTTTTACAAATTTATCGCGAATTTCGTATTTGGCGCGCACAAATTCGCATTAATTTAGCACTACAACGCCAAGCAGCCGCGCCACCTTTGCCACAGTCTGGCAACGTGATGTGTAAAAAAATTCGCCTAAAAGGCAAGCAGACAAGCACATATGTGTGCGCGCACAAATATTTATGCAACGTGAAGATCAATTTTTTTAGTTTCTTTTTAGGCGCAAAGGCAAATAAAAGCAAAGCAACTCAGCATGGCTTTTGAGTGTAACTGTATATGCGACTGTCTGACTGCGGAGGCGTTTGACCAAAGGTGGATGGGAGCGAATTGAAAAGGCTGAATTGAATTGAAGAAAGGAAAGGCAAGTGGAGAGCCGCGTTGAATTGGCGCTTACTAAGGCCTTCTTCCCCACCCCTTCAACCGATAAATGAAATTTTTATTTTCAAAATCTCGCTATTCTTTGTCTGTGCGCGTTTTTTGTAAATACCAAACATTTAAGATAAACGCAATGAAAGGCGTTGCTGTCTGAACATAAACGCGAAACTACGCCGCCACACTGAATTCGGCAAGTGCCTTAGGTGGCGCTGGTGGTGGCTGGAAAGCGGTGCAATTTTTGTGTATTTACGAAGGATAATGAGCAGAAAAATGTGGTGGGTTGCGCACATTTATCTTCTAGCACTTCTTTCCCATTTGTTTCTGAAGTATACTTCACTTGCTTTCATTCAGATTAACTCAACTATTAGCACGCCTTTTTTCAGCTTTCACTTTTAAATTGTGCTAAACTTGCTAATAGTATTAGTTATATTTGCACTTTAGAGATAATAATACATTTTTGTTTTATATATTGGAGGTGCTCATTTATGAATAATAATTACGTCAATTGTTTACTGGATTCATAAGTGGGAACTTAAATATGAGAAAAGATAATCATCAGGTCTTAAGCTCAATGAACGTTCCGAAAAGCTGTTTGCACAAAGTCTAGCAGCGTTAGGACAGCAACAACAAAATCAATGCTTGTATTCTTTATAAAAAGAGCAAAATCTGTATAAGTTTTATGATCCGAAGAATCTTCCTTAGCGACTCGGAAAAAAGTTTATGTAAATCAGCATTTCAAAAATGTTCCTACATGTGATTAATTCAACACTTGCTTAAGATGGACCTTGCATAATTCTGTTTAATTCATTTTACGCCTGTTTGAACTAGAAATTATTTAAAAGGTATTAGAGAGAGGGTGAGGAGGAGCAGCGAGAATCGAATTCCCCTACCAGTATTCTACAACTTGAATTCTACAAAAATTCTATAATGGAGCGAAATGTTTCCTCTACAACTGAAAGTTCAGAAACAGGGTGTTATCATCTTAACAGCTAATTCTCTTAGTGCGTGAGTGTACGGAATGAAAAATATACATATCTCACACAAATTTTAAATATATTTTTATAGGATAAATATTAAAACTCGCTACGTGTATGTATGTAAGAAAGCTCGGATGTACTAGCACGGTAAGCGCGCACTTGCCGTTTACTGTCAGTTTTATAAATCCAACGAGCCGAGCGCCGACTGCTGCCATAATTTATCTGCGAGCGAACTTAAGCCAAAAGCTGGAAAGGACACAACCGCTTCTTCATGCGCCCAACACCATTCGCTTCGCATCGCAGCAAATGTTGGTTCGATAAGTCTGCGCAGCGACTTACTGGAAGGTAAGTAAAAACGTGAAATAAACGTGAATACATAAAAATAGAAAAAATGGATAATAAACGTTTGCGAGATAATCAGTTCGGAAAAAATATCATTGCCACATATACCAAACTACACACACTCATATGCATATGGACACATGTACGTGTACAATATTCGAATATAACAGTGAATAGCCAAAAAGTTGTTTGCTCCTTTTTTAATTCAATTTATTTTGGATTTATACGAATTTATGCACATGGGATTCCGACTTCCGCATTTCATTTACCAATTTTGCCATTTCGCCGTTACACACACATGCTCACATGTGCATCCGAGCTTCACCTTTGTTTTATGTAAATTACGCGAAAGATATTTTTTTCAATACCACCCAAAATGATATAGGTGTGTATGTGTATTTGAGACATGCTCGTTTGTGTGCGTTTGCATGTATGTGTGTGTGTGTGTGTGTGTTGGCGATACTTTTTTATCGACATTTAACCGCCAAAATTTGGCCGCTCTAACCGGTCTAAAGTTGATTAACAAATGGCAGCGGCGCGTTGCCGCCGCAGAACTCGTGCGCTGGTCGGATTTAATGAAAATTGATGAAACAAAAGTTAGTAAAGGTAATCGCGGGTAATACATTAATGAGCAAAAATCCACGAGAGCACTTCGAGGGGCGGACAAAGTGAAATTTGTTCGCCTGCTGAAAGATGAAGTTTTTAATGAATGAATTGAAGCTGGAGCTTCGTCCAATGGCGCATGCAATTGAGGTTAGAGCAAATGTAGATTTGTAATTGAGGATTCTTATAATATATTTGTAATACTGATTGCTTCAAAAGACAATTTGATCTCTCGTATGGCAGACACCTATTGTTTTCGTTGTTGCTCTCCTAACCTTTCAAGACATTCAACAAACAGCTTTTCAGAACGTTCCAAACGAGTCTAAGCTAGTTCTTAATTACTTCCAAATGCCGGGTGTTAATATTTTTTATACTAAAGTCATTACTTGCTTTTAATGCTGTTATGTATTTCCATGTGCATTATGTATTTCTATTACATCGAAAACTATATAACTTTACTTCGACATCAAATAAACTCACTTCGATTACATTGCTACCAGCCCAACTTCCCGTTACTAAATTCTTCATTTTGGTCTTAGTTGATACTGACCACTTTCTTCAGGAAAAACTTTAGCAAATTGATTTTGCTTTTATGTAATGAAGTGGTCAGCATGCGTCAAATGGTCAAATACATAAACGAAACCACAGAGCATACACACATGCGCACTTATATAAGGAAATTCTTAGAAATACAAACATAAAATGACCTAATGCATGTGTGCGTACATGTGTATGTGTGTGTGTTTGTGTTCAACTACGCTGGAAGTCATATTACAAGTTGCTGCAGAAATTTAAAAGAAAATTTTCATAAAATGCACGAAAGTATGCAAAAGTTATTAAGTGCAGCAAGCAAGCAAATACACACACACGCATACATACGTGCGTATTTCTTTGCGTATATACCGTTATATTTACATGCAGTATGCATATTCGATGCAATAAACCCATATAAATGCATATTTATTGCATGCCACTCATTCAATCAGCAAACACACACACACACTTTTGCCGGTGTGCTTTTACATGTGCACACACACACACACATATATATATATATATATGCGTAGGATGTCAAAACTTTTTAATCACGTTTGCTAGGCAAGCGTTGTAAACTTGGCTTTCACATATTCGCACTGGCAAATTTTTCTTAAGTTTCTGTACTTTCTTCATCTCTCCGCCTTGACTGCCGTCTCTGGCCGCTCACACACTGTTTTCCTTGTGCTCATAAATTTCAAGCTTCTTCAAGTTGCTCCATAATAAATGTATTGAAAGTATTGTTTGATGGAAAAGCATAAACATTTGCTGATTGGTTGAAAATTCGACTTCACACACATGCACATACGGACACATATATACATTCTCAATAAATTGGCTAACAGGAAAAAGATAAAGTCTCCTCTCTTTATTTTATTGAATGTTTAATGTTGCCGCTAGGGATAACTTTTGATAAATGTAGAGAAAATAAGATTGAAATCTTATAGAATTCTAATGGCTCTTTTGACATGAAAAATATTCGGTAATGAATTGAAAATTTATGAAAAACCAAAAAGGGTATGTAATTTTTCATTTCAAATGCAACACGACATGCTTTGCAAAAAATCCCAAAAGACAGACAAATTTAGAATTAATACTTCATATATATTAGGTAAAAAATTATAATTTACATGAAATTAATTGCAAGGAGTCAGTGTTTTGAATGTTTTCAAAACCTAATTCAAGCAAATAAAAGATCTAGTGTTAAATAAAATACGATCTTCATTTGTATTATTATTTTAAAATCTTAAAGTAATTTCTTCCTCTTATCGATTTCTCTCACTTAACGTCACATTATTCCCCACTAGCCATCGGCCTGGGATTTCTATTGCTTTTAATAAGTTTTAATTGAAGTTATTAAATAAAACTTTGCACAAATAGCGCAAGTAATTGCTTTACAAGCTGATAAAATATTGGCAAAAATGTAAAATTTGAAGACACAGTTAGCACAGTGCTGCAGCAGTGGAGAGCTTGTACTCTAAGCAGAACCTTTCATTTGATGCTACTCATGGCAAACGTCCTTTCTACATTAGGGTGTACATATTTTGACATTCCGATTGTTTAATTCTAAGAAAATAACATAATTAATAATAGGAATTTTTTTTATTCCAAACAGATGGCATATTCCAGGTACCTTTTGGAAAGCAAAGCGGACTTATAACGATTATGTCAAGAGGAAGAGGAAGGAATATCTTAAATAGGTCCATGAAAAACACACACAAACTCATAACTATAATCACTGTATACGAGTGTTAACCACATGCCTCGAAAATTGGCTGGAATCTGGTTCCGTAACATCCATTATTGAAGTTACTGGAAGAAACAATTTTAGCTCCGTCTTCCTCCGATTCATTTATAATGGCTCTCGGAACTCGCCATTTTAGAAATTTACCAATGCATAGATATATGTTGGATCGAATTTAAGATTATATTATCGTAAGTTAAATAAAATTATATTAGACTGATATCAACAGTTCCATAAGGGCCCTCATTTCCCATCGAAAACCGCTTTCAAACAGCTGATTTCCAATACTTTCTCTTCAAATACTTGTACTCTAAAAGAAATCACACCGCATCAGTAAAATTAATTGTATCAGTAGCGAACTTCCATTCATCAGTTCTCCTGCTCGCTTTGATTAAGCGCTGCTCTCTTGTCAAAACTTTACATTATTACAGCAATAAAAAATGTTATACAGTTTAATTCAAAACCAAAAACAAATCAAGGTCCACCCTAATGGGCGGCTACTAGTTTGCATGTTAATATTTGTACACCAATTAGCACAAATATTTTGGAGAAATCGGATATTTATACATTACGACGATCAGGCAATTGGAATCATGTGTGAACATTTAGTTAAATGTATGTTCCTTAAATGAAACCGAAATTCTTTAGTATACTTTAAAGGCAATTTCCTTTAAGTCTCGAATACTAGGTACTATGTAGTGTGGCATTCAGTTAAATCACATGCATATAACCCTTTATACAACTTATTACAACAAAGCGCTTTAGTAGGAATTCTAATTTGTCGTCTACCTTCCCAATACTTGAGGCCTCCAGGTGCAGCTGTGTGTGTAGGTATATGTGTGCTTAGGCAATGTGTCAAATGTGGTTGAAGTGACAGCAGAAAGAATGCGAAAGTGGCAGGGAAAGCTTAAATAAATACATATTTACAAGCGAGGCTGGGTAGCAAACCAGTGGCAGCAATAAAAATCAGCTTACACACACACACATTTAGCTAAAAAATACAGTGCGATGGCAACAACACCAACGAGGCGACGTAGTCACGTTACTTTTCGGAATTAAATCTCAGCGCGACGAAGTACAGCATGAAAAAATCCAGCGTCACACAACGAGTGGAGCGAGAGGAGCGGCTGCCGAGAGTGTAGCGAGCGCGAGTAATGATGATGGAAAATGTAGCGAATGGGAGCCGCCGCCTGCTTTGCTTAGATTGCATTAAGGACTTGGAACGAGTAGCGCGGCGTGTGGTTGTTGTACTAATGTTAGTTTATGCTTGAAACACAAAAAACAGTTATAACTCGCTGGCAGCCAAAGTGGTGTGGGCGAGAGGCGAGTGGTGGCGGTAGGTTGTTGCGAAATTTTTAATTTCCGTGCAAAACTCGCGAACAGCGCAAACACACGCGCACAGCAACTGGCATGAGGGTCTAAGCAAACAACCACATACATACACTAGCGCATGCATTCTTGCGTGCATGTGTGTGTTTGAGTGTATGGATGCTCTGCGCCGCGGCGAAATGAAATGAAACTCTCAAGTGTGCGAAACTACAAAACGGCTACGTCGTTACCACCGAAAAAACTGAAACGAAAACAAAACCAACTATGTAGTGCAAAATAAAAACTACAACAACAACAACAACAACAGCAACAGCAGCGATGCAATAAGTGTTACAATTTTTACTTGTTTTTCTTTATTTTTACAAAATTGCTGCGAAAGTTTTTTACGAATGCGAAATGCTGTAACAACAACAACAGCAAGTGAAACTAGCAGCTACAAGTCCACTAGCGACAACAACAGTGCCGTCATCATAAAAAATTGGATGCGCGCAAGTGTTTTTCTGCCTTCAAATTGCAATTAAAATCAAACAAACTAGAAATTTGTTTAAGCACAGCCAACTGAGTAAATAGAAATAGGAAAAAGTACGCTGAGGCATTAACTAAAAAGCGTTTCAGATGAGGTGGAAAAGGGGTGGTGGGTGCGATTGCGCGCTGGCACTCAGAGATTGGAGCATTGGCTAACTGTTGGCTGGACACTACTCAGCTTCTAAACACACAGGCATAAATGTTTTGAGTTTGTGATGGAGGAAATATATACTAGTCGAGTTCAATAAAAAATGTATGGAAACATCAACTTACAGAAACTATAACTCGTATAAATTGCTCACGATGTTCGGCTTATAGCAATGAAATGCCCAATTGCCGATTGTGAGATTCTTGACCTGACCTAGGTGATGATTCCCTTCCTAGTTTCTATTCCTTACCTTAATACTCCTAATTATGGCATCAATGTCAATATCCACAAACCCTGATTTATACTTGCAGAGCTAGTTAGAGGCTTCAAGTTTACCAATGTACTTTTCCATACGTCTAAGCCACTACTCGAAGCACGCTGTTTGAGGCAACACCGAAATATGATTTTTGAATGCATCTTCCGGGCAATTGTTCTTCAATTTGAGTCTTTGTCATAACATCAATACATATTGAGTGTGTTTATTGTTACTTTTGCCGATGGAAACGTTAGCTGGCGTCTGAAATCTTCAACGCATAAAATATAAATAGTTACCCGAGTACAAAAGATTACATAGCTGGGCACCAGCACCGACAGTCTCTTTATGAATCCATAAAAATTAGTACTTACCCTCGTCTTATTTACGCTAATTGCTTTGCAAAGTGTCTTGTCCACGCTTATTAATGTCGCACACACTCACATATACGAGTATTGAATATTCAAGAGAAGTTTATATGCCACACAAAAGCTTCGACAGGTAAAAAGTGTAATATATTTGTTGTATTTGTTGCTAATGGACACATTTTCACATAACGAGTGGAACAAGAATCCGGGAAATGACTCAAAACAGTACACTTGTCCACATACATGTCCAGGGAAATGTTTACCCCCTTCACCTACCGCCTGCCACAAAGAAATTTACGTATTCACAACTGAATCTTAACTAATTGCTGCTTTCCGTTGACACTTTTTGGGAAGTTCTCGCCTGCAAAAAGTTTCCGGGTATACACATACTTACATAATAGTAAACGTATGTGGAAATATGTGTGTTCATCGAAATTGCGATACGAAATCAGTAAATTCAATATTGGAGTTATATGACGGCACTAACCGACACACACACACTGACACACATAAACAAGGCGAAAGGTATATTAACAAGCAAATAGGCAGCACAACAACAAACAAATGCATATATCACAAACACACATACACACATGCACATAACTAAATGAACATGTCACCAAGCGACTAAAGCCAATAACAACATAACCACAACCGTCGCTGCCATTTCGTTGCCTGGTCGCTCGACTTTTGGGCCGCAAAGTTTTGCACTAAAACATGCTCACACTCACACACATAGACACATGCACATGTGTCCTCGTTTTATGCATTTCAACGCAATTATATAATGAAATTATAAATTTTAGCCAAGAAATGTACAATAGGCTCCTTAAACAATTCGCCCCACTCTTCGCCGCGCCAGCGACCATTGTTTAACTAACTTGGTTGAAAACTATTTGAGTCGACGACAGCCGACAAAACAACGAAGAAATGCGCCAAGCGAATTGGTGCGTAAATGTCGACGAAAATCTGTTTCAGAATTCAATGAAATTCAATTTGGTTGGCGCAAAGCGTTGTATGGTGAGGGGAGGGAAGGGGCGCATGGAGGTGTGCAATGAAAAGTGGTCACAAAGTTCGGCGGCGAAAGCGGCGGAGAGTTGCGCGTCCATATGCAATGCATTTTGTAATTTGATTTTTGGTTTCAGAATCGTGGCACTACACACACACTCACACACATTAAAATTTACTTGTATGCACACTCATACATGCTTAGCTTTTTGCCGCGCTTGCAATTACATAAAATGCATTAAGTGTCACATGTATGCAGGTATGGACCTTGTCTGTATGTGTATGTGTGTGTGTGTGTGTGTGTGTATATAGTCGTGAATTTATTGAATTGTTTCCAAAGTGACGCGAAGGTGTAAAGTCAAATTAAACTGAAGTGAAGCCGAACTTCGGCAATTGATTGCTCGCGCTGTTAGCGCGTTCGCTTAGTTTGTGGCAAAGCCGATTGGCAAGGGGAGTGCAAAACGTGTGTGTGTGTGTAATATACAATTTGAATTGTGAATGTTCGGAATGCCTCTATTTATTGAGGTTATGTTCATTTAGCATGCACTCTGTTTTTTTTTCTATTTTAACTAAATTTTCAGACTAATATGTCACTTGACAACATATCGCTGCTCCATGCCGCATAAAACATGCGCAATGAAAGCAAAAAACCGAACATTTGTGTTCTTCAATCACCGGAAAGAAAGCCTAACAAGGTGGCAATAACATTCACTAGTGAAACAAATAACTTTCAGAATCTTAAGAGTTAAGACTATTCTCTTCTTATCGCAGCGAACCTAGATGTATCCTACATTATTCTGTTATCTCTCCAATGAAACATATGTTCAGTGAATATTCCTGCTGGTGGATCGCTGAAGGCGAAACTCTCGTATCAGAAAGTGCTCTTATTCATTATTACTTCGAAACTCATTTAGCAGTAAAAACCAGGAATTTGATTACAAAAGTTCACAATAATTTATGAAAGAAATTTTCAATGAAAACCTCACAATATAAACATACTCATTCACACACACACACACATATATATTTATGTTACTGTAATATAATATGACGCAACAGCTGCTGCTCTGCGCACAATCTGCAAACTTTGAAGCTTCGCACACACACACTCCCATATACACGGGATGCACTTGCATTCAAGCTCGTTGAGCATATGCAAAATACATTCGAGGAATTCTAAACAAAAATTAATAAAATCATAATAATAACTTGAGGGTAAAAGAAAATGTATGAAACAAGAAAAGTATAAACTTGTAATTGCAAACTTTTCATTTTAGCATCTTCCCCCGTCTTCCCTCTACAACCCATCCGACACAGACTTCTTCGGCTGAAAACTCTTAGTTTTATTACATAAGAACATCACAAGTAGGCTACTACACTTAAATACTAAGTAAGTGTGCATGCATGCATGCATGTACAATATGTTGTTGTTGTTGTTGTTGTTGTTGTTGTTGTTATAGCATATGTAATGGTGTTTGTATGGCATTGCAATATTTAGTTTAATTGAGTTGGTAGTTGCATAGTTGCGTACTTCATAATAGTTTCGGCTCAATCATAATTGCGCAAGTGTTCAATACACAATTTCTGCGACGCTTGTTTGTCTGCATGTATATGCAAGTGTACTGGGCAGGCTTTTGAGCGTCCAGTGTTCAGCGTCCACTTAGAAGTTTTGCGCAAAAGAGTAAAAACAATGAGTGCGGCAAAGAGGGTTTCGAACTGGAAACTTAATTAGTGTTCGATCAAGAAGCAAAGAAGAAACTGCAAAATGAACTCGGGGTTTCATCTAGGAAGTCAATCTTTTTTTAGAAACTAAAATGTTGTAACAACTGGTTTTTGGTAGCAGTGGTCGCCTCCCATTAGTTTCTAATCGAAAATCAGCCGTCTTGAAGCAAACGGGCTTTAGAGATTACGTTGATGGCACTCTAATGAGAAAAGAGATGCCTTAGGAACGTATTATATTATTTTAAATTTAAAAATTCGCCTTTTTCATGCTTCTTCAATTTTTCCCTTTTACACGTATTCATATATGTGGACAATGGCTTGAAAAAAGTGTATAATTGCCTTGTTTTTAGCCTTTCATTTGCTTTGTTTGTTTTCCCAAACAGATCCGAAAAGCCCATAAGCCTTCCGTAATTACATAATTTCCCCAAATTTTGTCATTTTTTTATCCACAAATTATCTCATTTAGTCGACACGTTAAACACCATTAAGCAACACACAAGCAAACAAACAGGACCTTTCATATACAAATGTGTGTGCATACAATTATCAAGGACTAGGCGTTCATTTGGGGCTCATCCTAAGTAAACACATGAAAATAAATAGGAAAAAATATAAGAGAACAACAAAACGGAGAAAATTATGAAAGCCAAGCACATTTGCGACTAAATACTACTAAATTATCCAAACACTTGCCGACAAACACACGCGAGAATTTCCATATACAAATTAACGAAGGCTATACATAGGTATGTACATATGTATATGATTGTTTGTTGTGCTTTTATTGGGTATTTATACACATAACTGTTCGTGTTGACGTTTAAAGGTCGTATTTTTTACCAATAATTATAGCTTAATTTAATGACACAGAGTTGCCACCTGTGTCCTAGTAATTCAGAGCAAATTCTTACAAATGGATATAGAGCGTATAACATTCGCCTTAGCTACCGTTACGTCCGTACAAAAATTAGAAAAAAACTCAATTGTAATCAATATTACACCTAGTATTGGATTAAGTTAGTAATGGTTAATCGGCTTCAGAGGCCTTGAAATATGGAAAGGGAAGAACCTTGTCCGGTAACCAGACTAAACAGTCCATATAGTATTAGAACAACTGATGCCAAGTCATTAGAGATGTACATATATCAACCAGATCAGAGAACTTTAAAGCCAATCTTTTAAGACTCCTTCTAGAATTAATTAAGAAACTATTAGAAGTATCAAATAATAGACCTCAGCTGACAAAAACTTATTTGGGCGAAAGTTGAATTATATTTTAGTATAATCACATCTGTACTCGACAGGTGGCAACCCCTTACAATAGCAGACTATAAACAAATAAATGTAAACACCATTTAATGTTAAACCGCCATCGCCTCATGTTTAACCATTCTGTAATTTACTCTAAGCACTACAACTAAATTATTTAGTTCAAACGTTATTAAAACAACAATAAAGTGAATTAACGCAAAGGAATGTACACAAGACAATAGTGAAAACATTAACAATGAAAAGAGTTCGGTCAATTCTAACAATATTAACCTAAATGTGGATAATGTTGTTGGTGTTATTGTCAATAAGTTGTGGTGAAATATCACGAAAGCCTTTTAATTCATAATTAAACTAATTGACGTAATTACTTCATTAACGGTGAATGTAAGGTACATGCAAGTGCCTGTTGCCAGTGAAAAACAGAAACTTAGGGTACAAGGACAACAAAAAAAGAGCAAATAACTTCTGTGCATACCTGAAGTGGAGGGAGTCGTAAAGCGAGGTTACGAAGAAAGCCGAATGGTATATGTTAGTTTCATTCTAATATTAAAAAAATATATATACTTTATTAAATTCTCAAGCAACCGGGGCCAAATATATTAACAATCCACCAACAAACAAGATGAGGCATAATTTTGAGGCTTGACATGTTCCCGGTGCTTTCAAATTCCTGCAAGGAAATTTTAGCCGAGTGGAGCTTTCTTTTGTCACTCATTTATAAAAACAAGTGATAGGCACAATTTGTATAATTTTTCACTTGGTTTTTAGGGTTGGCAACGGAAAGACTTGCACAGTGATGTAGGTGATTTAGAAGTACCTGACGGAAAGTATTGAAGAGAAAAAACAATATTACCTTCTGTGTAATTTTTAGAACTCTGTGCTTTATTTTTTTAAGTAAATTATTGCAATATATATAGGATAGCTCTTTCAGCTAACAAAATTTCTACAAAAGCATTAACCGTTATTATGCATGTGCCTATTAGCTTCGCATGCACGCAAATGGGAAGAATGAGTTACTCACTTACTTGTAATTGCTTTTAATAATAACCTTTCACTTATGTAATATCATTTCAAGCAAACAATAGTTAAGCGCTGTTATGCAAGAAGCCTTTTAGGTGGCTCTTTGTCTAATAAATGGCGCTCATTAAAATTGTTTCGCCAGAAAATGGAGCAAATAAAATAAGAACGCTATAATTTTAGGTAGATAACTTTATTTTAGCCACGATTCAATAAATCAGAAATTTTCAATGCACTTCCTGGCGCTTCTCAGCACTTCCCAGCACTTTGTGTGTCAACATACAAAGAGGCTACATATTTCGTATTATTTTTTATTAACGGTATCTTATCAGTCTGACATCTGTTGCTGCATGTTGCACAAAATTTCAGCGTGTTCGTACAAACATACCTACACATATCTACAGCAGTGCAACGCATTATGGCAACAAATTAATTTTCGCTAAAATCATTATCGCACAAATGTTTGGTCAAATAAATTTTAATTGGCTTATTTAGCATTTCAATTATCCAATTCAATTCGCATAGCCACACAGGCGCTGTTACTTGGCAGCAAAAGGCGATATATGCACATATATTTATTATAAGTTGTTGTTGTTAATATCTGGTGCTATCTGTTGATAGCTATAATTCGTGTGTTTGTATGCGTGTGTGTAATTATGTTGAACCTTAGGTGTGAACATATTTGCAACTTTCAACACCTACATCATTCAACACCTACAAAGGTACATAAGTGTGTATGATATGTGGATGTGTGGATCGCGCAAACACATAATATGTAATAAAGTGGACTGTTGGAAATGATATTTTAGTTGGTTTTGCAGATCTCATGCAATTCCGAACCAAAACAATTGTTCAGGGCTTTCATACAGAATATATACTAGTTTGGTTACATATATACATGCATACATATGCGTAATTGTATCCACACAGTTACGCAATATTAACCGCAACAACAGCATACACATAGTTGCATCAACAAAATACAACATCAATAAAAATAACAAATACAATGTAAGGCAATTTCACTTATAGACTGCATATATGTACAGTCATGTGTGTGTCTTTGTTTGGGAAATAATAATCACAGCGCGTAACACGCAATTCAAAATTGAGTTGTGCAATTGTTTTATTTGCAAATTAAACATTTCTGTGGCTTGTCACCCCGCAGCTTACCTAAATGTGACTACATACGCATACATATATATATATATATGTTTGTACATAATTTTCTACATGCATAAGCTGAATATGTACGAAACATATGTTTGGCAGCCTCACTTCCGCAATTTCAAATTAATTAACACACGCACTGACACTAACACAAGCACACACATACGCACACACGCACAACTTGTGCACTTCCGCTCATTTTGCCAGCCATTTCTCGTGCTAAATTTACAATAATTAGAAAATATTCTACAATTGAATTTATATCGAGTTTAATTTGATTTCAACTTTTAAGATAAATTCAATTATTAGTGCTTTTAGTGCGCGCACTTTTAATTAATAATTGTACTGATATTAAAATTCCATAAAAAATGCTAGGTTGTGCTCTAAACCAATGCATTTTATAGTCGGCACTATTCTAAAATTTTAAAATAAAATTAATTTAATTCCCAAATGGATTCGACTTTCTATACTTCTCGGCCAAAATATATAAATACAATCGATTTCAAGAAAGAAACGGAGCCTCCATGAAATTGAGATTAAAAACCCTGGGAAGCCAATTGTGTTACCTTGAAATTATCCTTCCCACACTCAAATCTTATTAAACTTAAGAAGCTTCACGGGTTGGTGTTTAATAATTAAATAATAAGCTGAATATGAAGAAAGGAGACAAAAGCTTAGACAACACTTTGTACGCTAAATTGAGAATCCATTGAGTTTCAGGTTACTACTGTAACTTTTAAGCCTACACTTAAAAAATTTGGACTTTATCCATCCCAGATACTTTTAAACGATGTCTCAGTTTTGCTAAGTTGAAAATGTTCACCTAAGCCCCGTAGAAATTGGAATAACGAAATCGTAAAAACAAGGACCATTAATCATTTTTGTTATATGGAGTTGTCAGAAATGTTCTGCAATGTGTTTTTACATAATGAATCTTTGCATGATGGATTTGCACTCAGTCATGTCAATGGTGAGAGATTTGCCTTGATCAGGTTAAAAAGAGCCCTCGAATTTTTACTATACATCCTAAAAGAAGATATGTTTATTTCAAAATTAAAGTTAAATTTCCGAATTATTATATTTTCAGTTGTTGAGAGACTGAAATACATTGAAATCACGGTTATTCTCATTGTTTTGTTGGTAAAGCTCCTAAGCCTATAACTTCATAGTTGCCCAATTTTTTAAATTTTAACGCTAGGAGCCGTGGAAGATACCCCATATCGAATGGCTGAAAGCTGTGCATCAACAGGGGTTACTTATATCATCACCCTCGACGTATTCTCTGTATTCAGTTGGTTCCACTTTCTAAATGTAGAATGCGTTTTCTCTTTTCTAAAAAAAAATAACTCTTTTGGAGGAGGATTAGGTTGAGACTTAAAGGGTCTGGTCTTCACCAGTTGTCGTCTGATCTTAAAATTGTAAAGAAAAATAGAAAAATAAAGAAAATAGAACTATTATTTATATTTTTTGAATTTATTTTATATTAGTAATATATATTTTAATTAAAATTTACCTTTAGATTATTATACAAATGCTTATTACATTCTCCGTACTATTTCCGTATCATAAGCAGCAACCATCAGCGTCAGCACAGCACTAACTACTTAACGAAAGCAAAAATGACAAAAAGTATAATGTGATAACAGCAAAAAGCACATAAAAATGAACGACGAGCCGTGGAGTCAATGCAGCACGGTCCCCTCTAGAGAGCAAAGTAAACTACAAAAGAGTACATGTAAACACTCATAACCTGTTAGTTTCTGCGCTTGATGCCGGAGAGCAAAGGCACACCGCTTCAGTACCACAAAAATGGCAACGCTAGAGCGGAAAAAGTTATGGCCAACAACAGTTGTTGTGCGCCGCAGTCATATCTTTGCTACGTCGCCTGTGTACCCATACTCTTGTTGAGCTCTCGCGCACTTGTCATTGCCTCTCTGAAAGAGTTTTCTCTGCTGCATGGCTCAAGTGGACCCCCCCCTCACCGCACCGCACCACACCGCACCGCACCTACAGTTCATAGCGCCAACAACACTGTCACTTAGCGAACACGTGCTTTTTCGTTTCGTTTTTTCTCCCAACGCGCGAGCGAATGCCGCTAGGAAAGCGGAAAAGGCAAAAAACAAACGTGAGCGGCGTTCCATGCGCCGTCTGCTGCTACTGCTGTTGCTGGCCGACGCTGATGCGGCAGTGGCGTCGCTGAATTTTTTCCGCACTTTTCGATTTTTCTCATCGCTGCTTAGCTTGTCATTCTCTTTTTGCTACTATTCGTAAACAAATTTTTTGATTGGTTGTTGTTGGCAGGCTATGCAGCGATGGGGGCTGGCGTACCACAGCGGCCTGCGCCAATGCTTGGGTGCATGTGCTCGTGTGTGTTCGCGTCGCTCTGCAGGGTGTTCTGCTCTTGTTGTTGGGTGTTGGTAGGCACCCAGTGGCAAACAGGCGCGCCCGCGCGTTTTTATTAGTATACTCTACCAACAATTTAAAATCATATGTGTGTTTGTATGTGTGTGTATGTGCCCTACATGCAAGTACATATGCACATACATGCATTTGCCACATTAGTTGTTGGATGGAAATTTGTAGAAAAGCAACGTTCACATTTTCTATTTCCCCATCTTCGCTCATCCGCAAGCTGCGGCAGCCTACTCTGTTCAGCATCGCCAGCGCCTGATTAACGCGCACAACGCATCTGATTGGGTTGGGTATGCCACACAGCCATGTATGTGTGTGTGTGTGTGTATTAACATTACGACAAACATAGATGAAAGTTTGTCTAATTTTTCCTTCGGAGTTAGGCGGCTAGGCATTTTGCCGACCAAAAGGTGCTTAGAGTGAGAGATGCTGTGTGGCATAGATTATTCCTCTCTAATTTTCTTTTACCGTGTGCATGCTGAAGCACTAAAAAGTATGCATCTATTCCTCCATTGTCATCCACACATTCCTTGTTGTTTCTGTTTTCTTTTCTGTTTCTTTTCTATTTTTATTGTTTTTTCCAATTTTTTGCTTGCGGCCAAATGAGTAATGATAATGGCGTCTCGCTCTAATGAAACTTTTTACTTTTGCTTTGCTGTACAACATTATAAAATCAACCGAAATTTGTTGCTGGGCCAAGGCTTGGAGGTATGGAGCCTGCTACACGTACTATTTATATATTTTGGGTGTGTTTATGTTAATCACATTGCAGTCGGGAACGGGAGGGAGGCTCTACTCGCATGAGACAGAGAGAGATTGCATGCTGTGCTGGAACGAGAGCGCATTTATGCAACTGGCCACAAGTACAGCGGCGTGTAAAACAATAGTGTTAGTTGTTGCCAAAGGAGGTGGAAGAATACTTTAGTGGGGCCTACAGGGCCGCCCCATCTTGCTAGCGACAATTTGTATGCCTAAAGTCTGTCTGTTTTTAACGTAAATTGCTTTTAATTTAGTACTTTCTTCTTTATTATTTTTTTTTTTATTTTCCCTTTGCATTCATTTTTAATTTGTACGTTTTGTGCGTTCATCTTTTCTATTTTCTAAATTGCTTTTAAAGTTTTTCTGCTGACTGCATCTGATGTGTATGTAATCTTTGACTGAGAAAGAGATCATTGAAATTGAATTTTGTTTGAGTTTGAGTAGGAGAACTTTTAAATGGCCCATTAGAGCTTAGGACGTCTGCCTATTTTAAAAGGAACAGTTGGTTATTAGAAGGGTTCCATTTAAATGGCTTTCTGTTAGGGTGGGTTTTGTGATTTCAGACTCTCTAATTGCTGAAATTAGTGCGATCCATTCAGAATCCGATCCAGAATTGCTACTGATATCTTCATTCCTTTAGTGACGCGAAACATCTATTTGATGGGTTCATCTTCACAATGCCCATTTCAACATCGAATATAATTTGGACTCGGCAGTTAAGCGATAGAAACATACAAATTATATAACACACGAATTAATACTTTTTCTTTTTTTTTAGTAACTAAAATTTTCTTGTAAAACTCTCTGTGTTAATTTCCTCTAATTTTAGGTTTATTAGTTTTCGGATTGGGCAGAAATAGAATAGAAATCACTCAATCATCAAATCAATAGAAATCACAATATGATTTTTCAGTATTATTGAAGCAATTAAAAATTATTTTAATAATTATGTGAGTATATTCAAAAGTTCAGTAATTTCGAAATGATTTCGAAAATATTTTTACTGTATGTTCACGTGTGTCAAAACCCGAGGAAATGGAAGAACTGAATTTGTTTTGCCCTACATGTTTCAAAAGGGCAATAAAAACAGAAGAAATAATAAATTTAATACACTTTCAGTGGAAATCTAGCCCACCACATACTATAGACATTGATAGTTCTGCATGAAATTGCATTCACGACAAATGAAACGTATTGCTCTTTTGATGAACCCATAAAAAACTAAATTACAAATCATTAATTTCAGCTGTGGTCAGCCTCCGGCCTCAATTTTATACAAATAAGTATACGAATGAAAGAGGACAACTAGAAATAAGTAGCGCTAAAATGTAGCTTGCCGGCACCCTTCAACTCTCAGCCATAACCCACAAACACTTGGCGGCCAAAGTGCGTGTAACAACAACAAGCGAAGGTAAGGAAAAGAGGACAAAAGCTAAAAACCTCAAAATCACACTCATACCCACAGCCAAGAGCAAATGAGAGAACAGCAAATGTGCCCCTCTCAATCCGCACACGCCACTCCGCTCCAGCGTCGGCCTCGACACACAGCAAATACACTTGCGGCCCACAATTTTTGTGCGTTGAGCTGATTGGCGGAGCAGTAGTGTGCGTGTGGCCGCACAATCACACCAGCAAGACAGGCATACACGCGCGCACGTGTACTTACATTTACTACATTATGCAGCGCATTGCAGCAAATTCACGTAATGTTGCATGTGTGTGCATTTGTGTGCATGTGTGCTTATGCGGCTGTGTATTGCGTTGCGTGTGAGCGGCGTAACCGCAAAAGCACATCCCCAAGCAGGCCGACTGGCTGTTTGATAAACACAAAGGCAACAAAAGCAACAAGCACACCAACAACAATGGCAAATGAGCGAGAAAAGCGTGAAAAGCAAAAAATATGCGTGAGTATGTATGAATGCCTAACGGTGGTGACCAGCAACAACTAAAAGCAAGCGCCCAACCACCTGACAGCGCCTACCGCGGCACTAAACACCCGTTTGTGCAATGGTATTAGAAGCTTTGCTGTGGCTAATGTAGGTGTTGCTGTTGTTGTTGTTGCCACTGGCGTTACTGTCAGTGGAGGGTAATTAAAAATTTCTACTAAAAACCACCAATACTCACACACACACACATGGACAGTCTGTGGCAAGAGAAAAAACGCTAAAAGTGGCGCAGAAAAAATGTTTACATAAATGGTGATTAGTGCTGGCTGGCGGCAGTGAAGACGCTGGTGGCGTGGCAGTGGTGGGCGGCTATAAAAAATCGCCAGTAATTGCAGACACATACTCGCGCATTCACGCCGATCTCCGCGTATGCTTGTGTGAGCGTGTGCATGAAAGTTGCCTACCTTTAGGCGGCACAATTTGCCTCCAAACGCATAAATGGGGCCTTCGCTCACCATTCCAGCATTGCTTTTGCATTTTGCATTTTGCTTCTATTATGTATTTACAGTTTTCATTTCTAATTCCTCTTCACTTTTTCATGCTTCGTCTGCTTTTTATGTGTACTTCGGCAATTTTTTGTCGCCTTTCACATTTCATTTTCCAAGGCTTGACAGCTACAATTTATCACTGAAAATCTAATTTTTCATATTTTGCGATTAATACCTTTTTATCCTTCTATCTCCTACAGTTTCTTTGAGATTTTTTCTTTATGCTCTAAATATTTTCGTTTGACATTTTCATTTAAGATTGAGAGATTTGATTAAATATTGTATTGTATATAACTAACTAAAACGCTACCTTAATATCCTTAATATTATGAAATATGTAAAACAAAAGTTAAATTGTAAAAAATTTTTACTTTAATAATTATTAATACTAATATAAATAATGTATTAAAGTGTGGACTTACTGATCAGGATCGTTTTAATATCTAATATTTTTCAATATTTTTTTTTGGTTTTTAATTTTTGTCAACGAAGGATTTTTATCGAAGGAGGGTCGTCGCTAAGGATCGTTGACATTAAGAAGGTACACTGATCTGTCTAAAGGTCATTGACTTCAGGAAGGATCACTGAGCTTGAATGAGGTCATAGCGTGATCAATTTAGAGGTCAGGGAGGTCAAGTTTAGGATCACATAAGATACTTATGTACACATATAGGATTGGGTACGATGTGATATCAAGCCGATCAAGAGGTTTCGCAGAGTACCTTTGTTATTTGGCGAGAAGTCAGTATTTCAATCTCTCATAAACAGTTCATTAACGGTCACTCATTTTGCGATTTCATATAAGGCATTAAAAATATCTTTTCAGTTGTCCAAAGCAATTTTCCACAGGCGACCGCTGTCGACATAACCTATTCAACAAACTTCTTGGCCAGCGGTTCACATAAACCGTCCTGATACACTGATAAGGAAATGAGAATAGCGATATAATGATTATTTAAAGATCAAGTATATACGCCTTTTAACATAAGAAATAAATGAAATTTTGAGCTACAATCTTAGTATATTCTCATTTTTTTTATCGCATTTTTTCTTTTCAGTCCATTTAAACACTGACAATTTGATTTTATGATGCCAACAGACTATACACAAAGCTACCTTATTTGGCGTGGACTAAAGATAATGGAATATTTGTTTTATTTTATTTACATTTTTCGCTTTTCAAGTAAATAAGGAAAGAAAAAATTTTAATTGTTTATATATATGTATACAGAAATATCCATATATAAATCCAAATATGGATTCCATAGAAATTTTTCATGTTAAACCATTAACTGTCAATTCACTATGAAGTCTGTCTATACCATTTATCGGAATAGTGCTTATTTCTCAATCGCAATTTTCTATTTTCTTCTTGGTTGGGCCGTATTAAATTTTGGAAAGTTATAACTGTCAAATTATATATTCTTGGATTGTCAACGCGATCAACAATGCGTCAAATATCATGTTGGAATATTGATCGAGCATCTTCGGGAGTGACAATTTAGAAGAACTTTAACAAAGACTATAAAGGCATTTTTATAGAGGTATGAGAACTTTCTTCCCAAAGAATTTAATATTGAAGCGTGTTAGGAACCGCCAAGATTCCACATAACCGATCGATGTATTTAAAATCCTGCTAGAAAGTTGAGCTAGTTGTTAAACTAAGCTTGCAGCTAACTTTCTCATATCTGCAATGTAAATTGTAGTCTATATGTGTACTAACAGTAATTATACAAAGAAAACTGAAGTGTTCTCATTTAAAAAGCCATTAACAATTTATAATTTCCGTTTAAGCCAAATTAAGTGATAAGAGCTTAAAGCTTCAGTTGCAAAAATTATGCAGGAACAAATAAATTTGGAAAAGTAATTAAAGGCACATAAATCAAAGACGGCGAGTAAACTATTGCGAAGAAAAGGCCGGTAAGTCGATAGATTATCTAGTTTTCATTAATGATTTCCGCAATATTAGTGGCAAATAATTATTTATGATCACTAAAGGCGTTCGTGTCATTTCAGCGCATTTGCTTTCGAAATGTCGTTACTGATTGCAACACAAATGCAGCAGTATAACACCACTTCGCTTACGTGTGTATGAGTATGGTTTCCCAATGCAGTCGTTCAAGTTCAAAAACATGCCGCTGCATACTTTACATACAAGCAGGCTTACGCATATATTGCATAATTCTTTTTTTATCAACGAATTGCCAGTCGACAACGCGCCGAGCGGCACATTTTGTCATACAAGGTAATAAGCGTTTAGGCCAAGTGCCACCCAACCATTTGAACAAATAAAAGCATACATACATACATGCAGCAACAATGAAAATTACTGATTACACAAAGCAATAAAAATATGAACACAATCGCAGCGGTATATCAAGTAAAATGCAAAAAGTTGCTCAGCGCATTTGAAAATGCATAAAAATTAACACAAACATTAGTACAAATCCACACGGACACACGCCCCGCTTGCGCTGCATATATGTATACGGAAAATGTCATTTAAATTAGAGTTGCGCGTTCGTGTCTAACTGTTTAAAAACCAATTGAATTCGGCTCATTTAAGTAGATTGGCTAAAGGCCCACGAAACTCATTTATCAGTCGAAAGCGTTACCTCGAGAGTTCGGCGCAATCAGTTCGCGCCGCTTGCCGTTACATTTCAGTGACACTGACAGTGACACTTGTTGAGAGCCCCTCGACAGTTCCGCTAACAGACCCGGAAAGTTGCGGAAGCAGCCGATTGCTTAATAAGAAAGTCAGCAATCAGACCACAAAGTTGCGCCCTCAAACACGCCTCGTATGTTGAACAGGAAGTTTTCGCGCTATGAACTTTTGTGAACTAGCATAAAAAAAAAGACAAAAAACACCAAAGTTATTTATATTTGCTTACACAGCTTAATTGTATCGACTGACGGAGGCAAAAAAGTTTTAATTGTATATATTTTTGTGTGGACTCTTTACCAAAACAAGTGTTTCGTTTATCCGCTTAATTCAAAACAATCGTATTTGCATAATATTTAATGTTGTCTTGTTGGCTCTTGTATTATCTGCAAATTATCTGCGTTGCTGCTATCAGTCGAATCTGTCGCAAGTGAACACACACACGTATATAAGCATGTATATAGGTGTGTGAGCATTTTGTAGTAAAAACGTGCGGGTGTTTTTGTGCGATTTAGTAAAATAATTATCTAAATATAGTGTAAGCAACGGTGGGTTAGGCGATCATTAAAGGCGCGTAGCGACGTTCAGTGAAATTGTTTCTCGTCAGTGGAACGGTAATGAGCAAAATGTCGCGCAAACGAAGTGAGTAAAGATGTAGAGTGGTATAGATCAGTGTTTACTCTTTGATTTACGACAAAAATTGGTTGCAACGAGTCCTTAAAATGAATGATAAAACTGCAGGAAATAAGTGAAAAAGTATTGTAAATATATTTCTTATAGAATTCAAAACACTTACAGACGGCTCTTCTCATTAAATATACTTCTATACTGAGTTCACATAACTAAATTTTAACAATATTCTATTACTTCCATACTACAACCTACTTTTGACCAAAGCTTAATACTTGATCCCAAAGGTGATGGAAAAGACTCACGCAAAATATTTCTTCTACCTGATGCTTAAGTGCTTTCGTACGCTTTCAGCTGCGGCGCATCCAAAGGTCAACTTCAAAGTTCGCAAGACTGAGTGTAGTACCTGGCTAAAATACAAAAAAGTAGACTCAGTAGTAGTAGCTCATGCAGTATAACTTACACTCTACTATATCAGACCTTCAATTCCAATATTACATCTAAAACTCTACCAGATTCATTACAGCTCATTAAACATTATAAACGTATCCAATATTTATAATAATTTCTTAAGATAACATTTCCTTAGTTAGTACCCTACGGAATTTCTCAGCTGCTGTGGGCACTTTTTTCGAAATGTGAAGAAACAATAAGAGGTCGTTGTAAAACAAAACAGAACTACATTTCGGAAGCCCATTAACATGACCAATATTTCGAAGACAACGGCAACCATTTGATCGACCTACTGCGCGACCGAAAAAGTTCTATTGAGTTTTTCCCCTATTGCTCATTGTATACTGCTAAAGTATGAACATAGTTCATTGATGGATACTTGTCTTAATAATCTACCGAAAAAATATTGACAATTGTGATCTGTCAGACCTTACTTTTGATTACAGTTATAAGCATACATTTATGTCACGTCC
Source organism: Bactrocera minax (assembly GCA_021498325.1). Taxonomy (NCBI): domain Eukaryota; kingdom Metazoa; phylum Arthropoda; class Insecta; order Diptera; family Tephritidae; genus Bactrocera; species Bactrocera minax. The sequence goes on along the minus strand of JAKEEE010000082.1, from coordinate 322,776 downwards.
TCTTTATATTCAAATATTTTGCTACTTTTCACACATTTCTGTTTTTCGTTCAGCATAAAATGTGTTTTGTTGATATTTTACCAGCTTGACGTTGTACTCACATGTTATGAACCCAACGAATACATGTACTGTATATTTATTTATATTTATACGTATTTACCCATATTTATTCTTATAAGCCTGAGCGTAACAATAAACACCATGAGCAAATAGTTTAATGAACTTAAAAACATGTTTTTGTCCAAGTTCAATTTATTTTATAGTATTTTAAGTAAACATAATTCATATTTGCCACTATTCCAGCTACGATCTGCAGTATCTTGCTACTTTTTCTACTAAGTGGCAACCACGGCGTCTTAGCACTTTTTGAGGGCTGCGATAACACATTTAACATAAATCCCGGCACCACTTTTCTGCAATCTCCGTTTTACCCCAACACGTATCCTCCGTGGACGTCTTGTCGCTATCAAATTATAGCCCCTGTTGACTATACCATCGTGGCCAACTGCAGCATCGAATTGCCAAGTGTAAGAACCCCTTTCTTACGTATTAAATCTACCCGTTATTTTCATTTATCTTTCACTGTTTTTAGAACGGTGGTCAATGCACAACTGAACATTTTTATGTGAGCACCGAAGGCGATCAGCAACTTCGCGATTCGGAACAATTCTGCGGCAAAGGCACGTTTACGCGCGTCTCCTTGTTTCGTAAACTAACATTAGCGTATGCCTCCTATGGAAGCACGGGTAGATTCATTTGTTCCTTAACGCTGAGACCGCAGCAATGCGAATGCGGCTGGTCGATGTCCACGAAAATCGCCAATGGACAGAAAGCCGGCAATAATGAGTTTCCATTTATGGTTGGCCTGCAGAATCTGGCATCTAACTCGCTCATTTTTTGTGGCGGAACCATTGGTGAGTGTTCTCAACAGAAATTATTGTATCTGGCTATTTATTGTTTAATTACTTCTCTTTAGTCTCACATTTCCACATAATCACCGCCGCTCACTGCGCTAAAATCCAACCCGACGCCTCTCAAATATTAGCACATGTTGGCTTCACACTCAGATCAGAAGGTAAAGCTTTTCTTGCTTTGCAGCGTCATTCCTCTGGGCCTCTATTTCATCTTGTGTTTATCTCTATTCCCGCAGTGAACACGTCTCGTTATTCGGCATCTTATGGTATTCAAAGAATCATTATACACGAAGGCTACAAGGATGATCCGCCCGTTAATGACATCAGTGTATTGGTAACCAAAGTATTGATTGAATGGGAACGTGGCGTTGGACCGATCTGTCTTCCACCGGCTGCGTAAGTGTGATCACAGCAGTATCTTATGCACCCGCACTTGCAAAACTAATCCATCTTATTTTTTTTATTTCAGTTCATCGAGCTTTTCTTACCAAACCGTGGATGTTGTAGGTTGGGGAACCCAAAGCTTTGCCGGTCCGACTACAAATGCACTAATGAAGGCTAATCTTATGGTGGTCGAGAACTCCGTGTGTCAGGAAAAGTATGATGTGCCAATTTACTCCTCTCAAATCTGCACTACCGACTACTCCGGCCAAGGGCGTGATGCCTGTCAGTTTGACTCGGGCGGTCCAGTGGTGTTGCGCAACTCACGCATGTTTCTCGTCGGCTGCATTAGCTTTGGCCAGGCCTGCGGTCAGCCTTATGGTACCGGAGTAAATACGCGGATAACCTACTTTTCGAACTGGATTCGACAAGTAACGAATTATTCGACATGCGTGAAATCTCTAGGTTAATGTCGTTAAAATATCCATATCTTTACGTGTGTTCCTTCTTATTTGATTTATTGTGTAAATGAATATGAATTGTATACATATCTATAAACAAGAAATGCAAGCGGCTGTTTGCTTAAGACTTATGGGATTTAATTATTATGTGAGGAGGTAAGAGCTCTTCGAACCACAAGATAAGCCACGAAATTGGAGTATATGGAATTTTTGTGGAGAAATGCTTTCTACAGCTAAGAGGTGTTAACACTTTCGATACAGACGTCGTGTACAGTAAGTCTAGAAATGGGGACACTGGAATTTTTTCAAAATTCAGTTAATTCGCAGCATTATATACTCTTAGTGATTGGCTTGGTGGCTCAGCTGGCTACTGTCAAAACACAAATGAGTTGCATTACACAGGACTATTATTTACCTTCCAATCAGCAGGTGTTCAATATAACTTCGCCAAATTATCCAGGCGCCTACAGACCGGGCACAAATTGCAGATTTCGAATCATTGCGCCCTATGCGCATGTGGTTGTGCTAAACTGCATCTTCGAAGTGGTAAGTATGTACTGAGCCGAATTCTTCCTATTCAAGCTCCGCATTGCCCATAGTCAATTTTAACAATCCCAAACTTCTTCAATACCTAGTACCCGAACGCATGTGGCACGGAGTACTTTTACATCTCACGTGATGGCGATTTGGACTTCCGTGAAGGCGAAACCTTCTGCACCAATACAAATATAGTGCGCAATTCATATTTTCGCCCTATGACCGTGGGTTATTACTCATCCTCACTGAGTACCAACCAACAAGGTCGCTTCTTTTGTCAGGCATATGCACAGCGACAACCCTGCAATTGTGGCTGGACCACGCAGACGCGCATTACCAACGGACAGGAAGCAACCAAGCACGAGTATCCTGCGATGGTCGCTTTGCGAGACATCAGCTCCTCTCAACAGATCTTCTGTGGTGGCAGTATTGGTATGTAGATCATTAATATGAATTTGATTCTTGTAATTCTCAATTACATTTTCATTTTTAGTGAGTAATCGACATATTATGACAGCGGCGCATTGTATAAACGTTCAGCCCGATCCGCGAAGGATCATCGCCTATGTGGGAGATCACGACCTAAGCAGTAGTGAGTAAAACATAAGAGCTTAGATTTCGAAATCTGTTGTGTGAATATTTTGGATAGAGAAAATTATTAACATTTGGAAATTAGAGAGAGGACACTCTTAAGCTAATACAAACACTGAGGAATTTTTCAAAATTTCAATATTTCGAAATAGAAACATTAACGAAATGGCATTTACTATTCGAATATCGAACATATATATTCAAACATTCTTCTTTGTCATCGCTCTCAATGTAGCTACCGAATCCATTTTCGCCGTACAGCACCGCATTCAGCAGATTGTCATACATCCCAATTATGCCTCAACTGCTAATAGTATTGTCAACGATTTGGCTTTACTCGTCACCATAGCGCGCATTGAATGGTCACGTGGTGTTGGACCCATCTGCCTGCCATTACTACAATCGTTTGTTGAGACATTTGCTTCTCTGATATTCCACCTAGTAACTAACTCTCCTCAATTTCAGCTCTGATTTATTCACCTACCGCACCGTAGATGTAACCGGCTGGGGCACAACTTCATTTGCCGGTCCCAAGTCAAACACCCTGCAAAAAGTCGAGCTTATGACTGTCGAGAATAGCGCCTGTGAAACCCAGTTCAATACCACCATCACCCCCGCACACATTTGTACGCACGATTATCGCGGTTTGGGGCAGGACTCGTGCCAATATGACTCCGGCGGCCCGGTCATACTTCGACAACAGCAACAACTTTCACAACCGTCGCGCATGTATGCGCTCGGAGTCATCAGTTATGGTGGCACGTGTGGTGCACGCTATGCAGTTGGCGTGAATACACGGATCACTTCGTATCTCCGCTGGATCTGGAATTATTTGCAAAATGTCGGAGGTGTGTGTGCGCCTTAGGTTTACGGACACAAATCTTTAATACATATGTTCAATACAAAATTAAATAAAAGCTAAGGAAATTGAGTCAAAGTATTCTGAAGAAGAGATATTCCAGAATAATTTTCAGCATGCTGGAATATAAAAATTATATAAAACATATGTCATATATCATGATTTATATTTTTGTCCTCCAATTTTTTAACACTATAAAGCGTCATTTAAAGACTGGAGCGAATCGTGACTCACGTTGACTTACGAGTGATATTTGTGGACTCGTTTTTCAAACGAGTGCCTTAGTTGTTGGTTTCGATGGAAGAATGTCTCATGCCAAATGCAAAAATAGGTAATTTGTCAAAGCTGACATCACGCCACATGGACATATGACTAAAGTGGTCATTGTTGTTGTGCTTCAAAATGTACTCACTTTAAGAAATATGTACACTTCGGCAAAATTGTGTACGAAATTTCAGAATTTTACTAAATATAAATTTATTTGTACTTTATAGAAGCGTATAGATATGTCTATGTGAATGAAAGCCTCTCATTTCTTCATGTAATAGTTATTGGCTATTCAGAGACTCCTTGCTGCAATTGTTCGTGTTGATGATTACGAAGACAAAAGACTTAATTTGCATTTAAATTAAAATGGCCTCCTTCTATATGCCACCACACCCTCCGCCCCACATTTTAACGACAATTGTTTTACAGTTTATGGGAAGTCACAATTAAAGCACTCACTTTGCAGAAACACCACAACACACTCACTGCTGGCTCAGGAAATTTAGTCCTCTCATCTTGTCTAAAACTTTGCGGCTGCAAATTCAATGTGAGTAATTAAAAGATTTGCTTATATCTGTAGATCCAATCGTAAAAATCATAATGCAAAAATATAATCAGATACGCAGTGAAGAAGGAACTTTATGAAAACTCCTGTAATACATAATGCTCCCAGATACACAGAACAGAGGTGGTTTTTCTTCTTAGTAACATAGTTTAAAGTCTTACGTTAGTTATGCAATTCTAGACTGCGTACCATTGGCTAAGACACATAGAACAAAAGCACCATAGATAAACAATCGTAAGCCTTTTAAAGTCCCATTAGAAGAACGGAGTCGATTGAGTAGATTCGTGAAATCATTCCATTTTTCAAATGCAGCAGAATTGAAAAGCGAGAAAAAGGTGTGGAAATTCTTAGATACCTTCAGCCAGCATAAGCTTTCAGTGAAATTATTTTGTTTTTGGGCTTATATTTACGAAAACTACTTAGAAGGAACTCAGAATAGAAAGATAATGTGCTGATTTCCAAGAGAATCAAAGAATGGATAAGGCAAGAAGAAAGGTTCAGCAAAATATTTGTGTGATTAAAGCTCTAGTATACACACGTACTTTGATCCAAAGGGAAAGCGGCAAAGAGCTTGTCAACTAGTAGTGTAATCCGAACACGTCGACCGAAAGAAAATGTATGCACTGAGCTTTTGTCTTTAGTGTGTTTGTTTATTTATGTCCTTTGATTATTAATTCTCCCGTTCCTCTTTTCCTCTCACCCTCCTATTCTTCTAAACTTGCTCTACAACACTCTTTGCTAGCCGCTCGATTGTAATGCAATTTTGAGTCGCTTCCACTTATTATTATTATGAACAAATGTGGTTGAGTGCACTTAAGTAATTCTTCATAATTGTTATTGTCAACGTTCTTCCTGCTAGGCCCAACCAAAAAGCACACGAATTGCCCTGCCTTCACGCTGACATACAAAGCGCTTAAGTTCATTTGTGTCGCCGTACTAGGGCAGAAGAAGAACAAAAGCAAAAGCAAACAAGTAACAACATCTAAGTGCAATAATATAAAAATATATAATAAAAAGCACACTTGACTGCCCGACAGGCGCCCGCTAGCCCACTGCACGCATACAAGCGCCCAGCGCCAGTCAGTTGCCCGGTGCTTCAGCTGAACTGGCGAGCACTCCCTCAAAGCTGCAGCATCTGCATCAGCGTCAACATCTGCATCCGCATCAGTCAGATTGGCGGAACACAAAGCAAAGCAAAGTTGTATTTAAGGACACACAACAATGTTGCAACAAAGTCTCTTCACGCGAAAGTGGCTAAGGAAAAAATGTGGCATAGAAAAAGGTTAAGAAACGCGAACCCGCACAGCTACAATGCAGCGCCGCACCCGCAATCACTGCAATAGCAACAACAATAATAACGAAGCAAAAACAATAAAAAGTGGTAATGTGAAAAGTACGAGGAAAGAAGCAAAACGACGAGAGCAAAAAAAAAGTCAGAATGCAAATGGCAGAAGGCAAAAAACAAAAAAGGGTTAATTCAAGTGGGCTACCCAGTGCGGAGAGTTCTTTGGCGCTGTGCCTGCGCTGGGCCGAGTGGCAGCAAAATTGAAGTGGCACACAACCACACTACCACCACCACCACCACTACACCACTACACCACTACACCACTACACCAGCGACACCCATGACGCGCGCCGACAGCCAGCAGCCAGCCGTGCCCACTTTAGTGCCTCAGTCCTCAGCTGCCGCTGTGGCCCCGCCGCTGACCCCGTTTCGTGTGCGCTCTACAAATTCATTTTTATTTATATTTGCACTTTTTCATTATTAAATAAAAGCACACAAAAGTAATAAAAATAAGTACAACAAAAATAAATATGAAAACATGCAGCGACGTTTGGTCACTCGGCGCGCGTTCGCCAACCCCCTCGCCAATCTCCTGTATGCCGCTTTGTTCACAGCTGCCTTGCATTTTTTTTCCAGACCCTTGCATGCGCTTGTCTGTTTACCCTGTAGTGCTTCTATGCAATTAACTAGCAAACAATCACAACTACAACATTTTTAACGAGCATTATGTGTGGAGGAGCCATTTCTCATTGCAATCTCGGCTGTTAAGTTAATTTTTGATATTTTAACCATGCAATTGTTAGTCGTCCATGCTTCCTCCATTACTTCATTACTACCAGTGCATGTGTGTGTGTAAATGTGTTAACGGTTGCTCAGCGTGCTGGCTTCTTTGTGCCTGAAATAATTTTTTGTGTTTTTACATAATTTTATTACATTTTTTATGTTTTCTTGTTGTTATTGTTGTTATGCACTACATAATCTCCGACTTGGATGTTGCATAGTTACAACATCAGCGACAATTAAACTGCACTTTTGCACAAAAACCTAACCTTCACAATCGCAAATACTTGTACTCATACATACACACACCTACATACGCACACATTCATGTTACGTATACGCTTTGATGTCCCGCGCGCAAATTAGCGCAAGTGCTCTTACATTTTATTGTATTTTTTAGTGTTTCACTTTTTTCCTTTGTCATTTCCATAATTACTGCATTTTCCGTATAAATTTGCCTCTTAATTGTTGGTAAATTATTTGCGTGAGATTTCAAGTTCACGTTCAAGCTAAAGTAAAAGTGGTCATGCCCTTAAATGGCTTTCGCCTCGCCGTTGGAGTTTAAGTGGCAATTAGTTGTTTTGCTTTCTAACTTTGATGTCGAACGCCGCAGGGGCAACGAAATTGTTGTCAAGGGTTAATTATGATGTCATGGTAGGGTTAATAGGCAAGTGCCTAATTAAGTGTGGCAAAGGACATGTGGGGTGAGTTTGTTTTAAGACTGCACCTTGCATTGCCACCAAGTACGGCCAATTTCAAGAAAAACGCTGATGCAACTTCGCAGGAGAGCTCAGGGATAACTAACGGAATTTTGTTTAATCTCCTAATAAGACTGCCAAAGATGTAAGTACATACTAGATAGAGTCCGCCACAGGTTGTCCACAGGAACTCTAATATGTGGAGACGAAAACCTATTTAATTATTGAGCACACAGCGATCTAAGAAATTTCAGATGGGCCGAGAATATCACTGCTGTCAGAGAACTATCCGAAGAAGAAGAATTTGACCGTCCAGGACTTTAACTTATAGAATGTGTGTAGAGGAAATTGTCGTCCACACCCAACAATGTACGACATGTCCAAGATTATGGTTATGGATTGCCATTAGAAAACGATTATATCATATAAAGTCCGTGCAAGGAGTAAAAGATATAATTTAAAAAGCAAAGTACAGCTTAAAACCTTTACGAAAGTATTGAATAAATCTGCTGAAGCTAATCAACAGGCCTAACACGTAAGCCTAAGACCATTAAGGAGCACTGTTTAAATATATCAGAATATATTTGAAGTAAGGAATTTTCGATGGCTTCCGCCTGAAAGTTGTTCAACAGATTTAAAGACTTCACTTTTTAACGAGTAAGTTCAAGGTACGTTTTGAAAGCAATTTGGAGTTAATTTTTTATAACAAATATCTGGCTGAGCCGTTGGGCACAGTCTCATGTAACCAACGGTTTACGCGTGCAACGCTAAAACGAATGCCATAAGCTTCCCTCACACACCCTATCACCCTACCAATCAGCGGAACCAACGACGAGCTCCACAGCTAGCCACCAATCCAATTTCGTTTCTAATTTCTGTGCCTCCACCAAAGCTCACCAAAGCTCATCTGCATCAATGTTAGCGCGCTCTTTACTTAGTCATGTGCGAGCAAGTGTAACTGCACTTAGTATTTTCACAATAATTTCGCATTCGTCGTTTTTTGCAATCACGTTGCATGCGCGCACGCACTCATACTCATATTCAGAGATGCACACTGGCATTGGTGTACATGTGTGCGCCTTGTGTTGTATACTAAATTGGTTTTGTGTTGCACTGTGGCAGTGCTAATGAATAGGCAAGCGTTAGTTGGCATACTTTGCATGCATTTAGGCGCAAACGCGTTATATAAAAATCCTTTACAAGTAAAAAAATATAAAAAAACATAAAAAAGCAACTGTGAAATCTAACGAAAATTAGAATGAAAAGGAATTAGGCAAATACCTGCCAAGCGATGCTCTAGCGATGCCTAACGAAGAAATAAGCGAAATAAAAATGCCGCTTTTGAATGCATATATTTAGACGCCACACATGTGTGCAATAAACAACAAAAACACTAAATCCAACCAACAAAAGCGCAACTAAAACGCCAAATTAATGCTTAGAAAGCGCAACTAAGCGCACTCAGATCGCACGCCACTTGGCTGCGCATTTCCCATCGAACTGGTCGGCGCACAGGCTGCGGTGGCTGCCTTAATGCAACCCTGTAAATACATACCCGTTGCCACAAGCATAAAAAGGCAATGCACATTTTGTTGCCTGCATTTAGGCGCTGTTTGAGCTCCTCGTTTTCTGCCTTCCTTAATAATTGGAAATTGCAATGTGCTGCAGACTCATTCATGTTTGCTTTTGTTGGCGTTTCTGTGCATGTTTTCACAGTGTGCACTTGAAGCGCGGTTGTTTTGCAATTAGCACACAATATTCCACACATGGCGCTCTAGGAACGATTTTCTAATCAAAAGATCGCTGGAAAAGAGCGCGGATATTGGCCAAAGTTGCTCATGGATAATTGGTAAAGCGCCTTTCTTTTAAGCCGACTCTGTTATGTTTTTTGTTGACTTTTTTTATGTTGGCAACTCAATATCAACTTATCAAGCAATAGCCCCTTCAAAGGTTGAGTATTAATAGTTAAAACCAGAAAGAAATCACTTTATAACGCAATCGGTCGGTGGTCTACAAATCGCAAGCACAATTAAATACCCTACAAGCGCCTAAAAGCGCACTTTTCTTTCAAAATCAATAGCAATAACTGCCTACAATAAACTCAATGTTTTCTCCTGATAACTCAATCATGTTCAGGTACTAATCGTTCGGCTTCTAGGCTCCAGCACTCTCTACACTCCTCGTCATCTGACATTCAATTTAGTATTTTTAATAAATACGAATCACTTTTCAAATTAAAAAAACCAAATCTGAACGCATCTGAACGCAGACACGGGCTACACAAACTTCTCAAACCCAAAGCAACTCAGCTCGCCACTCTAACGCTTTACTCACAAGTCATCGTCTTACACACACACACGCCCAAAACCCGTTCGAATGCATTCTTCACTCACTAAGCCTAAAAGCATGCTTCATATGTTATGCGTTAGCATTTTAATTATTTAACAACGGTTGAAAAGAAATCAACAAAGCACAATATCAAATGCACATACCAAAGAAGATACAAAAAGCGTCACAAATCTCGCGCGGAAAAAAATTGCCTCATGAGTTTTGATATTGACATATCAAAATTGGTACCGAAGCACCCCAACCGGCTTAACTCGACGCTTATCCGCGTAGTGATGCGTTGTGTGAGCGTGTATGTTTCATAATAAAATATTTAATTGGAAACCTGTCAGTGCCGACGATTGCAGCCGAGGTATCCATGTAATCATTCCCCAGTCGCATTGCCTACTCGCAGGCGCTAATTAGTAAACACTTCCGTTTAAATGAACACCTGAGTACAAGCAGCTGGGATTGAGAAGCTGGCGGTTGCGAGTGATGAAGAGGAATGAGAATTTTTTTTATTTGTGAAACCTTTTGAGGCGTTAAATGCCTTCGATTGATTTTCTTTCAGGCGTAAGTGTTAAAAATTACACCTATCTCGATTGAGTAGCTATTATAGGTATTATGCCGCAAAATGACTGCATTAAAGCTTTGATTGGGTACTGAAAAGAAGATTAGTATAAGAAGATGAAATTTACCTTTCCGTAGGGATAAGGCAACCGTACGCTTGGCCAGCAATAAAATGCGATAAACATGAAAAGAGCTATAAAACAGATATGCGAAATACCTTTATTTCCGACGAAACACTCCTTTACATATAATTACAGTTAAAAAATAAATTGTAAAATTGCCGCCTATTTGATGCAATATGTCACCGGCGCAGTATTATCCTTGATCCAACGTATATAAGAAGCCACTTTCGTATTCACCGATGGTTGCTGCGCTGCACAACCGTATCCATAACTTACAATGCCCACCACAAAGAGACGACCGCCTTCGCGCAAATAAAGCCCACCACCTGAGTCATACTGACAAGTGTCCCTTCCCGGCGTGTAGGTGCAGAAAGTGGCTGGTGGAAAAGCGCCCAAAGATCTGCGACACTCCTCAGCGCTAATGACATCTAGCCGGGTTGTAAGCAGCAGCGACGATTGCGGACCACCAAATGATATGCTGCCCCATCCGGCAGTCTCCACACACTGCCCCGCTATAGGTGGCTTCCGCTCACCATCTGTGCCGGTAATAGAGCGAAAGGGCAGGCATGCAGGCGCGACGCCGCGGTTCCACTCGATCGTTTGACTTGTGCGCAACAATGCAATATCATTGCGCACCTGATTGGCAGTGGCGCGAAAGTGTTCGTGCCGTATGATAGTGTCGATTTTGTAGTGTCGCGTGTAGACCGACTCGAGCACTGAAAAACAAGTGTAAAATTTGAATTGTGATCGATCGATCGATCGAGTTTCATCGAAAATTAGAACAGATTAGTTTACCAGTTGAGAGATCGTGTTCGCCGACAACCACCCGTATTAGCTCCGATCGCTTTGTGGCGGCAGATATAAAGCAATGGGCGGCGGAGAGCAAAAACCGGTGATGAACTATTATTTGAGTAGAACTGCCATTTTAGAAAAATCATTAAACAGAGATTCGGAAGAAATACTCACTTATCACTGCGCCACAGAAAATCTTGCCATATTTCACCGTTAATATACCGGCCATGGAGGAGTACTCATTAGGGCCCGCCATACCAAACGCACTGACCACCTTTAGCGAATGTGTGCTCCAGCCGCAGTCGCACTGTGACTCAACCGCTTCGACTAAACATGAGAAGCGCCCCTTCCCCGCACCATCAGAATAACCAACATAGTTTGATGGTTTTGATAAAATACGGTAATCACGTTCGTCTAAAGATTCGGGCGTCTGGGTATTCAACTGATGGTCACTGAGGGTGCCTTCCGATATTTGCTCCGTTGCTGCAGCTGCCTGTAATATATTAGAGCCGTTCCGACCTCTCAAAGTGTAGAGTGGCTGTGGAGGGAGGGACAAAAGGCCTGGGTCGGCTGCTGTTGTTGGCACTCTCTGCATTGTTTTTGTCGTCTTACGCCGGTGATTTTTGCGTCTTGCATTTTTGTGCGTCTTTTGGGGGGATGGCGCAATAAAAACGCTCGTCTCTATACTGTTGGCGAGCAGGGTAGCCAAATAGGCGAAGGGGTTGTTAATTTCAGCCGACGCCGATGGGCGGGGAGATGTGGTTAAGCGATGATTCCCAATGACATTAGTGCCATTTGGCTTCTTCCTTTTATTCTTGTTTTCCTTCTGATTTTTTGTTACATTCGATGGATTGATCAAATTCAGTGTTGTTGTTGTAGTATTCAACGTGACAGCTCCTGCTGGTCCTACAGTTGTTGCTGTTGTTGGTGTTGCAGCACTCTGTATACCAACAATCGTGACACCTTTCACGTCGATACCCACTTGCCTGCGCGGCGGACGCGTGGAAATATATGAAATCACAGCTCGGTTGAGGAAGCTCTTCCTCGCCACGCTGCCGCGGCCACAAAAATACTCCGAACCGGATAAAAGTTCACTTCCTTCACGGTTGAAGTAGAAAATCTCATCATAACAACGCTCACTCAACTGAGCGGCGGACGCAGCGTATGTCTATGCAAACATGTGAAAATAAACCAAACGAAAGCAGAAAGGAGCAAAAAAGGGACGCGTGTAAAGTACGCGAATGTGTGTCGAAAAGATTCGTTTTTATGGAAGTAAATAAAGTTTTATAAAAATATTTAACTTGCTGCTTAAGAGCAGGGCATTCTCAAAATATGGAAAAAATTCACTTTTTCATAGTTAATGTGCACGAGGAGTCAACGTAGTGAGCTTATGGCACTCGAAGTGTTAACTTGCTCTGACAAGTGGTAACTACCGCTGGGGAGCAGACTTCCACAAGGCTTTGGCTGAGCATTTCACTCACCGCTGACTCGCATTAAATTCCTTTTTCTACTGCAAATATTAACAATGAAGAAGCTTAAAGCGCCAACACGATATTATATGAGTGGCTTTGCAAAGCAAAACTACAAGCACTAATTAAGCGTTAAATTTGGAGATTTGAAGAAATATTTCAGTTTAATCATTCAGTTAGGAAGGAAATTCGCGAAGTTTAAGTTCAATATTATTTCATTTTCTTACATAATGATAAGTTGGTTTTTGAAAACTATCCTCTTGAAAGCTAGGGAAGCTCAGCACCTCTACCACTCAGACAGGAGTATGGGCTCCGCCAGACTCGCTGGGCATAAACCACGGTGTGCCAAACTTACAAGTAATGTTAAGAATTAGTTCCTAGAACATAGTAGAGAACCTTATTCAAAGCCAATGCCTGGCTTTAAAAATCGTGTAATAGGATTTACTTTTGGCAACACTCACTTGTTCACACAATTCACTTATTATTTGAAACTATTTCATTTATAAACTTTCCCCTACCACATTTATATCGATGTCGCACTTGACGTTCAATTGGTAATCCATTGGCGCTCTTAGAGTATAGCGGCAGGAAGTGCCAGCCGGATATGCATTTGGATAGAAAGGTGAGTTTATGAATATCTTATGACCGGCCTTTAAGTCCAGAGTATGATTGCACTGTTCAAATAAACCGACCACGACAACAAGTACATTCACGAAATGTATTAAGCCGGAAATAAGTTTGAATTTAAAAGACATTATTAAATTGACATCAAAACTTTCAAAGTTTGATACACACCAAAAGTAACGATCCAACACGCGCGATTGATATTCAGCTACTGAGCTTAGACACTGCACATGCGGTTTCAGCTTAAATTGGCAGTCAATAAATTTGAATTTTCTTCTTTCTTCATAATTTCTCTAAATTTCTATTACAAACCGCCAGTCATTATACACAATAGCAGATTTTATGTAAGAAGAGTTGCCAGCTGTGAGGAAAAAATACCAAATGGCTGAAATTTCTTTTTTGCGGTCGGTCAATTTTATATACATATTTTTTGTTTTTTTTTGTTTCTTATAATTGGAGTAATAGCTGCCAGCCGAAGCGCAGTAGACTCTCTTTCTCTTCAAAAAATGTACTGAAAACATCAGAAGAAAAATACGACAACGGTTCTGTAAATAATATTTACCTAATTTTACCGTTACAGTTACAAATATGACTAACATGTATTTATGTAGATAGTGAGCGAACTTAAAAGAATATTTGTGGCTGGCGTGGCCCAAGAATACTTCGAAAGGAGCCGACTCTTTAATAATTTTCTCCCACCAAAACTAAGCTTTATGTGGCAACCCTAGTCCTAACCGCACGATCAGCTGGTGTTAATGCCTTGGGGCACTTATTTGAATTACTGCCGTCTGCGCGCACTCACTTCGTGATTCGTTTTATCATTTGTTCAGCCACTTGCTTTCTCTTTCAATCTCTTTCATTCTTTGCGCCGGCACGATGACTTTCAAGAGAACGCCCACGCTCGGCGGTGGCTTTGGAACGCAGACAAAACACAAAAGTAAAAGCAGGTCATACGCGTTGCCGGCGCGGAAGCTGTGCCCCCGATAATTGCATACTTATTCGTTCGCACTTGGCCGAAGGCTACGCGGTTACTGAGATCACAACCTGTTTCACATGCCGGATGTTTGTTGTTGTTGGTTGTTGTTGTCAATGTACGATTAACCTAAAGAGAATTCTGGAATCAACTGGCACATGCATAAGCGTTTAGTTTTGAGTGCGCCAACTGGCTCTTGCAAAGAAAGTGCAAGTTATCTTATCACAGCGTCAGAGGCTTTGCCATCTCAGAAATACGTTGGGGACCTTTGACATTCACCTTTCTTCTTCTTTTGTAGTCTTCGATTTTGTGAACCGCATTTTACCACTGAAGCTTCATTTTTGTACTGATTTCAAATGTTTAAAAACTCGCGCAGAAAATTGAAAAATATGTCTACATATATATACACATGCGATTGTTATCTAACAAGCTACTATGTGTGTGTGTGTGTGTGTGTGTGTGTATGCAGTTTGGAAAATTTCAAAAAGCTGGAGCTCAAATTCGCCAAATCGGTGTTTGGTTTCATAGAGAAACGTTCGAAATATGAAAAAAAAACACGGAGAAAGGGCTTTGCCATGGTTGAAATGCACACAAATTCGTAGAAAATGCGCAAATTTGCAGCTATGTGATAAATGAAGGACGGTAGAGGCAGGATTGTGCAGTGATTTTAGACATAAACCCTGTGTCTCACTCGTTGGCTTTCGCATACTGTTCAATCGGGTAGTGATTATTTTTATTTTTATGTTGTCATTTATTTTCCATGCGCTTATGTGCTCGTTATTGCGGCGATTTGTCATTTCGCACTCAACGGTGTTCACCGAAAGTGATGTAATTGACCTCCAGCAAATGCTGTGGCAAAGAGTCAAGGCTCCTCGATCACGAAATGAAAAAATTTAATAGAAAAGTTTTAGAGAAAACTTTACGAATTAATTCGGCACATTCCAATACGAATAATGAAGTCTAAACAATTAGAATAATCTAGAGTTATTTGCTTTAATTTGCTACATTGACGTTACAAATATTTAGCTCTGCAAATTAAAATACCCACTCTCTTTGTTATCTTTCTTAATTGGATATTGTCCGCAGCTTTTTTCTCATAATTCTTGCTCCTGCACTAAGTACCAAACATTGGCTTTTCACTCACACACACACACACAGACATACACACACTCACACAAGTGTGTTTAACATGCGGCAGTGTCCTTCAAAGCCAAATTAGTTTCCTCTATTTATTTTCGCAATTTATTTCTTTATTTTATTTCTCATTTTTATGCTCTCGCAACATGTTGCACAGAGCGTGATAGTTTTGTTCACCTAACGGTTTTGTTACACCTAAAACTAATCAAGATGGATATAGAGTTATATATATCAAATTGATCCGAATGACTAAGCGAATTGAAGTATGTTTATCTGTCCGCCTGATCGAGCAAGGGAATTCAAGCTATCTTCAATTTAATTAATTTTCGGTTCATTGTTATCGATTCAGAATTTCTTCTTTTTGTTATATGTTGAAAGTATTTTTATGCCTTTGATTCTTGTAAATTGCGAGAGTTTAAATGTTTGATTGCATCCGAACTTAGCCTTCCTTACTTGTTTCAGTATGTTTTATTGTGTTTTCATGTGCTTTTGTGCTTTCGTCATCTGCATATGTGGTGTTGTTGTGTTTACTTTTTTCGCGAGTAGAAACCATAAAAAATTGTAACTTCATTTCGGCCATTTTTAATTTCCTACTCCTCGGCGTGTGTTTTGTCGTAAACAGTCACTAAAGGACAATAACTAACACCAACAGACGACAAACGACAAAAGACAAAAAGAAGGTGTGCGACATGTTACATCATAGCCGGACACAGACACGGCCTCTTCCGACTCGCCTTCATCAGCTCGCCACTGGCGGCTCCCTACTACAGAAATGAATAAAAACGAAACGTGCAGCAACAAAGCTGGGAAATAACTCAAATTGGATACACTAAAGCCGCGGCTAATATACGAAAGTCTAATAAAAATTAAAAGATAATAAAAAATTAAAACAAAGCCAACACAACAAATGTGTATGCACACACACGTATGTAAATATGCAGTTATGACCAGATCTTCATCTCGGAAGTTGAGTATTTGGGTATGTTAAGCAAAAATAGCGTTGAGTTGACTTCAGTATCAACAACAACTGGAAATTCTTATTTACATGTTTAAACTTGCTTTTCTTGGTTTACTTGAATAAGTAAACAACTCACAACACAATTTGAGCATCACTCGGAATGTATCGTATTTACAATTCATCAACAACGCATGTCAAACTGTTTTCTTCAATAACTTTACGCGTTCGCCGGTTTGTGTATTCGCTATTCAGTGGCACACAAACTGAGCGACTTTGAAATAGTTCTTTCGGTTTTTTCACATTTTTACCGGTTTGCGTTTTTGCTATTTGCAAACAGTGGCAAATACAGTGGCAAATACAGTGGCATACAAAGTGGTGTGTGAGAAACGATGATCTACTACAGTTTGAGTTGCAAGGTGTCCTACGAAATCGCACCGCTATCCACCAAGAGATGGCACCTAAAATATCATTGGTCGTAAAATTTGTGCAGATTTCAATAAGTAATATTTAGAAGCATGGAACTCTTCTTCTTTAGATACCTCGCACTCTCGCATCCAAGAAACGGATGAAAGAGATGAAACTTTAAAACTGACGTATAATAACTCAAATCTTAATTAATTAAGTTCCTCTATCGTTCCGTAAATGGTAAAAAAAAAGCTGAAATTACTGATTCTCAAAAGAAGCGAAGAATGAGGAAAAACATGTTCTAAGCCGGAAACCGCAAGTTTAGTATCAGATTTATTTGGAAGGTAGATCTCGGTAGACGAACGCTTCACCATAACCGAAATAGAAAAGAAATTTGTCAGCAGCTCGTAGGTTGGCATCAATACACTAACGGAAGAGGCAACTTATGCAATCAAATATTCCTTATACATATATGTAAAGACAGCAGAATAACAGATAGACATTCATCGTCTGTCAGTTAACTTTAAAAGCATTATCGGGAAATTGAATTTGACTCACAAGTTTCAAAGGAATTACAAGCAAGCTCTTAGGGTCGTTTGATCTCAAACCAGCTTTCAGACAAAACAACTCATATTCGTATCTTGCCCCACACTTCGCTATTGTGAGGCATAACATTTAAGTTTTCGACAATTTTGTTTACTCACCCCTGAAATTCAGTGCTACTTTGACAGAGCAGGTACCTCAAAATTAGAACCCTCTATCAGCGCAGAAAAGACCCAGTATGACAAGCCAGTAAAGTGAAATTGTCAATAATCTGGAAAACTTGCAAAGAATACTCTCATTTTCACATACACATCGCATACACACACATGTATGTGTGTTTCCACCGTTAAACAGATGTTCAAATGCAAAATTCAAGTAAATCTGAATTTATAATTGTTTTCTTAGAACAGTAAAAGAGAAACCACTTGAAGCACAATCCCTTCAATGTCATGCAGTGGTCAAAATGCAACCGACGCAACCGACCCAACTCGCTCACAAACCGGAAGTGACAGCAACAACAAGTATACGTATGCATGTGTGTCTATCTCATAATAAATAGATGTGAAAAGGCCAGTCAATTCGACGCAGTGAAGAAATCAAGAAACCGGAACAGAAGAGTCCAACAACACGCAAGAAGCCGTACTCGAAACTAACGGCGCTTTCTTGCCTGCTCAATAAAACAAAAGAATGTAGAAGGGGATCGTGGAAGGAAGGAAGAAATCGATTCAAGTAGGAGGGCAAGCATGTTTGTCTATCAATAATTGCAGGTTCCTGCGCCGCCACTCAGAAATGAAGTAGTATTACAAGGCATATACAAATAAAATTGAATCCGCAGTGGTGCAATAGCGATGCAGGTGAGCTCCCTTGTGTGTTCTCCCATTCCTCTTTGAACTGACATTCATAATAATGCAGAGCAAACATTTCGCCAAAGGTAAGGGATGTCCAAGACGTTCGTAGTGGTCACAGACCTTTCCTCTGTAAAAATGCCTATAAAATATTTATAAAGTTTATGGGTATAATAATGATATGAAATAGTTGTAAATACAACAAACAAGTTCATGCAACAGGTCATTTTTTGTTCAGCAACAACCAGCGAATGATAAATGCATGTCCTTTCAACATTGAAATTAATAATAAAAGGAAGATACGAACAAAAAATTTACCCGGCTGAAGTTGGAATGCCGTGTGTGGAAGAAATGTTTCGATTCCTCTTTTCTTATGCAACTCGAGCAGCGAGAGATTCCAAATCACAGCACACCCAATTATGGATGTGCCCAAAAATGAAACAAACATGTAAGCAACAAGCATATTTATGTACAATTCGATCTTTACATGTATACTCGTATATGTATTTATAGATACAAAAGTACTTGAATTCCGCATAGATTATATGACCACTACCTGATTGCCTAAATGCTTACGTAGGAGGCTCGTAAGTGGTGAGCCATGTTTTGCTGTCCTTGAGAGCTGTGGTTCAAGTGTATTCTCCTTTATTTATGCGTATCCAATTACGATTTTCTAACATTATCCCACATTATTAATACTTTTGTAAGAATTTACAGAGCTATTGAAATTTGTGGGAGCTCAACTGACCCATTCAAAATCAGTATTAACATCATTTCTCACCATTTAAATGAGTTTTGGATGTTTTTTTATAAAATGTATTAAATTGTGGAAATATAACAGTGTTTGTGCCTAACTAGCTTGTTTGCATAATCTTTCATAAGAAAAACTTAAAGCTTTTAAAGAGAGAATCAATTTGGTCACACGCTGCAACTCTCACGTACCCATAATGCTTTAATGTCTCCTTAGAAATCACTTAACCATGCGGTTTAGTTTTGGCCCAAGCTTTTAAAATAAGCTCATGCATATTCACTTTAATCGTTATTGTGAAAGCTTGATGTCTGAAGCTTTTGTAATTTTTGCGACAACTTTCACTACACTTTCATTCGCAGATATTGCTTTATTATGAAAATGTATCAATTTTTTTTTTAATAATTCCTGGACTATTCGTCCGTTTCAGCTTTCCGAGCCTTTTCATTCTATGAATGTACCTTTAATAACACTTTTTATTTGAAATGTTTTAAAATTATGAACACTTTGAATAGAAACGCACACTTTTTAACAACTAACACTGTCAATGTAAAATAGAAGAACTACTTTTTCTGATTGCTTTCTATACAAATCATTAGTTCCCACACCCTCTACTCATTCGGTATAAAATCGCCCGTAATATCTCACCTCGAACTCATTGAAAGACTTCACAAAAGTGCGCCGAAACTCCCACACAATCAACAATTGAACCTGTTCCCTGCACTCTGCTTTAAAAAAAAAGGAACGCAAATTGTCACATTTATCTAATCAAACAAATACCCTTTATGGACCCTATGGGAAGCAAATATGCAAGTGCGAGTGGAAATGTGAAACAGTGCAACAGCAAAAAACAGTTCCGCACCCGAAACAATATGCGTTTCCCAGTGAAACCGCATGAAATTTCCTTCCGGTGCAACAACAAAATGCTGAATGAAATAAACAATGCAAATGCAAAACGCCGAGCAGCAAGGATCCGCCATATACCCACATAACCCAGGGGCTGACACCGATGCTAGATTTAACAAGCAAACGCTCAAGCCGAAGAAGACAATAACGATAATAACGATGAAAGGAATACGCAAGCGAAAGGAAGTAAAAAAACGCAGAGGAGAAACTGAATTGCAAAATCTGTATTTCACACTGTGGGAATCTACAAGAGGCTGCCGAGTTGTTCGGCTGCTATGCCCACCCTCAACGCTCTCTCTCTCTCTCTCTCTCTCTCTATCTATCTCTTTGTCCCGGTGTGTGAGCGAGTGCATCGACCGAAGGCAGCGAGACAAGTGCATGTGCAAGTGTGTGGATGGGTGTGCAGGGAAATAAACGCTGAGAAAATATCAAATTAACGGATGACCGAAATGAAGTAGCAGAAGAAAGCCGAAGACTATTTGTAAACAAACAGCTTAGCTGGGATTTGTAGCCACGCTATGGAAATGTGTGTAGTGGAACACTTTTGAATGTTTACGTAAGCGAGTAAGTCCAGATGTATTCGTATTCAGAAGATACTTTTCTCGGTAACATTTAGGTTGCCTATACCTCGGGCATACATCTTCACAAGCATGCATACACATGTACGTCTATATTTCCAGATTATCGAATATAAAGATTCTCTTTTGAATATAATTATTCTTTTTACGGTTCATAGACTTTACAATGCAGAAAAGCCCAGGAAAATTTGCAACAATCATTTATCAAAAATATTAAGATTTGTTTACTGATTTTTTGTTGTATTTGCAATACTTTCTCTCGTATAAACATCGCTTTGAAGGGTGGTAAGAGCCTAAGGGAGAGTCGAATGCTAATACCAACAGCTTCAAACGTTCGAAATAGATGTTGCATTATAAATTAATTATTAAAACCAAGAAGTTAATCTTCTCTATTAGCAGACCTAGAGTGATATCAGGCTAAATTCGCGATAGTTTGTTGGATAAATTTTGGAATATATAATATTGACTTAAACACAGTCACATGTTTTGTAGTCAATGGGATCTTCTTAGCTGATTTTGAAAACTCCTTCCCAAAGGGAGGTAGTTGGAAAAAATCCTTGAATCCATTAGCATCCTTTTCCCTCTCAAATAAACAGGAGAATCCACAACTTCTGCTGCATGAAACTGACTTTCTCAACAAAATTTACGCATTCTTGTGTATCCTTTAAGGCGTGAATGGCATTCTAAATTAACTGTAAATAACTGTGAATGTAGAAACCCTTCGAATCTTAAATATTATGCAACAGTTCGGTAAAAACCGCCCATATCCTGATTGCTTACATCTACATATCCACAGCCACATTCCACTTTTGCGAGTGAGAACTCTGCATGATCTACAGCAGGCAAACAAAATATCTAACAAATTCGCGTTAACAGCCCTTAACACTGCAATCATTTGCAATTTTAACTGACTTACAACACTTTGCCGCATTAACCTTTGATGCATCCTTACACTTCTTTTTCCACGAATTTGCATTCAATACACGCAAACAGCAACTCAAAGGGAAATAATCACTTTGGCCATCTTTGTTTGTACAATACTTGGATCATGAACGACACGAACCGAAACCATGAGTGGCTAGGAATCCTTTGCTGTTCAAGGATTTTGACTCATTAACCGGATCGTAGAATTTAACTTTTTCCAATTCGTCACTCTACAGCCTTTCTGACACCATACGCGGCGAAAAGTGGCAATGTAATGTTTATTTTGTGAACTTACGCAGGATATCCAAGGATATGCACAATTAGAAATCCTATGGCAATGTAAATATTTCGCAGAAAAATCGTTGTGCCAAAGGTATTGATTTGGCTAACCAGACAGTTAAGCAGCTGCGGTGAGAAAGAGTTGTTTCACCGCTAGTTGAGATGACTTCAAGGAGATGCTGTATTGCGACTGCCGTGAATGTTTTTGAGGATTGAGGAATGATTGAGGAATTGAAATGAAAATGCCATTAAAATCCGCGCAGATCGCTCTTGTGTGAAAAGGATATGACCAGGATAATGCAAAATTTTATATGAATTTAATGTTTCTTAAATATATATCAAAAAATAAATTAAAAAAATATGGATCTACGTAACTGAATTCGCTTTTTGTACAATCTAAAGCTCCCAGGATTTAAATAGATTCCACACATTTAATTACAAATTACACATTTTCTCAGCCTTCAAACAGAGAATTAATTTAATTATACACTCTTTATACAAACAAACAAGCGCTGAAAGGCATTCTCAATTATATTTTTGACACAATTTCTTTATTTTCACAGCCACCAATAATAATCCCTATTATCCTGCAAACAAAAAACTTCTCGGAATTATTTCGATCAAAAAACGTAACGAAAACAAACCGGCTAAACAGCAAAACAGCATAGAACAAGTGCGTGTGAACTTCACACAGAGCAGAGATCACATCACATCTGTGGAAGGATCAGGCTGATTCCTGCACATCACCTACAGTGCATTTTTATTATGTTTATCACACTCGATCTTATTCGTTGTGAATCAATAAATGGTAGCGCCTACTTGAAGTATACTCATGCGAATGTTTGCCCATTTATTGCTCGCTTTCATTTATCACATTCCAAGCAGCTCAATATCCTTTTATATACACATACATATACATACACATTCACATGAAACAAGTGCACGATGCATGGAAGGAGCAACAGCGGAAAGCATCAAATTAAATGCGTAAACACGCAAGAGGGAATAGATTCTCACGCAGCGTTTGGCCTACTGGCCGGCTCGCTCAGGTAGACCTGCTCGGTTCAGCGGCCGCAATAGCGGTATTGGTGCTATCAATACGATCACAGACACATACACACACACACACCCTCACATGCATTTCAGCAGTGTAATGAAAGGAACAAAAGGACTCTTAGACTAATAAGTCAAATTGTAATTATTTATTCAAAAAAACCAGAAGAAGAAGAAGAGGAAAACGAAAGGGAATGTTCGCACGTTGTAGCGGTGTTTATGGGCATCTATACACTAAAATATTTGGTGTAGGGAAATTGGAGTAAATGAGCATGGGAAAATGCACTTGTTATGCTGTGTTGACAACACTTAGTGCTAAGTGCACAAATATCTGGCGAAATAAAGCACAAAACGCCAAAGGATGTATGGGAGCACCGCCCTATTTGCATGCAACGTTTTCTTGGAAAAATTCACATCTCTACTTAAACCTCGTAAAGTAGATTCATTTTGAGCGGGTGCGATATATTTTGTTATTTTAGTCTGTTCAGTAAGCTGCTATTCCTTTTAAACCACTTATTCAAGGAGCCCCCGCACCAAAGAGTTCACTGCTATTGTTTAATGACCGTTGATCGATATATCGGCTGATGGAAATTTATTTCGAATTATGGTTACTTATCAGATTAGTGAGAAAAATAAAAGCAGACCCCGGTACACGACTCTAGATTTCAGATCCAATAAAACTGATTATCATTTCAGAATTCACATTGGAAAAATAAACAAATAAATAAAAGCAAAAAGCAAAAGCAGGCCTGGAGTAACAAATTGTTTAACGAGTTATTAATTCTTCTGGTTTTTATAACACTTCTTTTTCTAAAAGATCTGCATCGGTTAAAGATCCATTGAATTATCGACGAAATTGTCGATAATAGAACTTTATAAAACATCGTTGATTTCCAAAAAGATTTGTGGACAACTTATTAGCTCGTAATCACTATTCATGCGTTCGTGTTGTTGAGGATAATGCTTTTAAGATAATTTCGAAGTTTATAGACTTAATTTTAATATTATATTTCTAATCCATAAACGCTCTCTGGAACTATGTAGTTCTGGTACTGTGCCCTCTCTTGTAGTTTTCGTGTTTCTAATGCAAAAACATTTCCTTTTTCCCCAAGCTATAATAATATCTTTACATCACTTTGCTGCCTTCTTTATAACATATCTTCTATCGGTTTATCAATTCTAGTCTACCATATTTGGCACACTCAAGTCGACTGCGCACTCACTAGACTCATTTGCATGTACATACATCTGTATATATGCTCCAATGTATGTTTGCCACGAAATACAAACGTGCGCACACACTCGTAAAGCATAAAGCTTTCTTTGCAACAAGGGAGAAGTAGTAAAAAATTAAAGGAATTTAATAGGGTGAAATAAAAGAAATCGACATCGAAGTTATGGACTCCTTGCGTGTGACCAGGTGTGCGCTTGGCCTGTGACTACTGAGTGCTGTAGACAACCGCTACCATTTGCTGCGAATATCTCAAATAACTGTACTTAGGCGCATAAGAAAAATGATTACATGCATGTATATGTGTGTATACTTCTATAGCGGTTGAATCAATTCAAATTCTTGTTACATGTATACTTCTCGTAATATTTCCTATTGTGCGCATGCGCAGAAATTGCAAACGAGCTACATTTTCCTTGCGTCAAAGACCTATGATAGGTAAAACAAAGCTTCGTTTCCTCTTCAGCTTGTGCAAATTATGACTTCGATCTTGTAATGAGCAATCGAAAAGGGTGGTTTTTTGAACAATGTTTTTTGATCCTCCAATTTACTTTGCCTTTTTATGTGTTGCATACGTGTATAGCAATTATACTGATTTTAGGATTTAGAATAGTGATATGAAATAGCCAAGTGGATATTTATAATTATAAATAGATATCGAAGACGTTGAGAGAAAAGTTTTATCTAATAGAGGTCGCCCTTCCGCAGGCTATGAATACCTACCAACATAAGGATGCAACTTAAATAGAAGCAAGTGCACAAGCAACCATCCAGCGAAGATATAAAATATAATCTCTGTGCAATGCAGAATGATTTAGTAGCTACTTGCTGGTAACCAAAAATTAAAGGAATAAAGATTACGACAGTTACGCCCAGTGACTATTTTTCGAGTACGTTTGACAGATAAATGCTTTGATTCGTGACGGCATGAACGAGAGGATTGTTTACAAACTATTAAAGTTTGACAGTTCGTTCCGTTTATGACGTTACGAGACGCAATCGTGTCTCTGTCATTCCTGCTAGTAAGCAAATTTCCAACGAGTCCACATGGAAACATGTATACGAAGTGTTTCCATTTCCATGTACCATGTATTATTGAAGTTTGATTACTTTTAATAAATTCTCCCTTTTTCTTATGCATTTGCCCACCCTAATAGAACTCCTATCTTTTATAATCTTCGAAGAAAAATAGTAGACTTTCCTTTTGCAGCAACAAAAGGATTGCGAAGTAAAAAAGGGCAATTTCACTTCAGCAGCAATATTTAGCAGCCCAACAAGCGACTAACAGCGGGTTGGCGGGCCGAACGATTCTTTACACGACAGCTGCCGAAATCCGTCAAGCATAGCATTTCTTGTTGAGTACAAGAAGTTGCAGTGCTTCATTCACCCTTGGACACTCATACTTGCGATAATTATGAAAAAATACAGCTACACACACACAGGCATCGTTGCATTTGTAGGTATATCTCGTTGTTTGAACAATTGTTAAGTGTGATTATAAGACGGCAGCGGTGAGGGGAAAGTTGAAACAAATAAAAATAATTTGGAATACAGGAATCTTTTCAAACTTCAAAACAATTTTCATATCATGAAATCCCAACGCACACTTCCACACATACATATGTACGAGGAGCAACGAATATACATATGTATAAGGACAATCAAAAGCCAGAATGGCAAGTTTTCTAGACTTTTGTCAATCTTGTGTCACTACAATAAAGGGCAAGGCTATACATTTTCCCTCTTTTCCTTTGCGCTTCGCTGCATTGCCTTTCCTTTCACGATCTCTTCAGTAACACTTCCTCTGGTGGCGAACGCGTGTGAAAGTTTTTGTTTCGGCGACTGAAGTGCGCAAGGACACGCTCCAGCCATTTTGTTTGCCAGCGCTGACTTACGACGCGGCGTTGGAATTTGAATTTTGAATTATGGCGAGGAGTTGGCAGGACGCATGCACGGCTGATCGTGGCGCCGTGTTATTGCGCAATGAATTTTGCAAGCATGCCAAAGAATATGTATACTTAAAAACCAACTTTTGGGGTGAGTCTCTGATTTCTTCGACAAAATGGTTATATGTGATGTAATTTTTCTTCGAAATTGCGCATTTGTTTTATCAACTCTCTGAAGGAATGCGTCTGACGTGTGTTTCACATGAGCGATTACAAATTATCGCAGCAGAATTATTTCTCAGCTGCATTACTTCTTCCCAAATAACTAACAATGTATGCAGTTATTATATATTTGCCCGATATTTTTGAGTTCTTATGAAGTCCTGAGCAGTGATACTAAGTGTTTCAGGGCATGAAACTTTTTCTGCAGTTAAAATAAGTGCTGACAATATTCACGAATTAATTTCCTTCAAATGATTCCATCAATAACAGCAATAATTCAACTAAATGCCGCTTGCAAGTGTCCTTGCCCTGTGCGGAGTATTTCTTTGTATTCGCCAAGCGTTTTTAAGTAAACAAAAATATGCGCGTTTGTGTATTTAATTTTAAATGTACCTATTTTTGTCATATTAGCATAAAAACTTTCAGCTGACTATCTTTTTCATGACCTTTCTACTGCGTAGCGACGCTCATATGGCACATTCAAACAATTTATTCGGAAATATTCCAAAAATTCGTATAAAAAGACATCCTTCATAAAACGACATAGCCAACTGTATTAACAAACGAACGAAAATGCGAAATTATGTACAATTATTACCATCATTCTTGACTAAAATAGGCAAAAATTAGAAAACAATGTCCTCATAAATATTGAATGGCTAGCGTTGTGCACACACACACACACACACACAAATGTCTTACATCCATGTTCACATTAGCTATTCCATTCAGTTGACATTAATTTCGAATACTAAAAACATTTACAAAATCCTTGTCGAGGGCGTATTTGTGAGTTATGTTCAACAATCGACACTGCCATTTGTTCAGTTACATGCTCCGCAGACACTACCTGGCCAACCACGGCTTCGCAGAATCTTTTACTAGCGTCCTACTACTGCTTACGGACACGTAGACAGGCAGTTAGCCAAAGTGATTGTTGGTTTTATAATATTCCACATTTTCCTACTTAGTTATCGGTTTGTTGGTGTGGACCTTCTGTCGGCACTCGCGTAAAATTTTACTTTTTCTCAAAGCAAGAGAACACAAAAAGTACAAACGTCGCAGTAAGAACTTTAGGACTATAGTGAAAAAACCTAAAACACCAATTAGTGCCATTGTGTTAAACTGGTCCACCATCCAGTGTTTGTGCGCAGGACGCTTCGTGTCGTGCCAATCGATTGCCTTAATATTTTTACCTCTGCGAAGAAAAGCGTAGCAGAACCTTCGGTCATGTTGTTGTCGTTCGCAGAAAATCTTCTATGAAATGTCTCTTCAAGTTGGACGTCGTCGTGCTGGGCTGATCTGACAACAGTTCGCTAGCAACTTAGTCAACTTAGCATTTTGAAATCACACAACTTCGCTAACGAGGTGCAGACTTCCTGCTGACGTTAATAGAAATGGTATGTACGCATCAAAATGGACATCCGACCGTGCAGCTTCGGAGAAGTTTCAACACTGAGACTGATCAGTTTAGTTTTGCTGTTAACCAACAATTTGTGGACAGCATTTCGATTAGTCTTTGGGCATAAAGTAATTGCCGTAGCGATAGTGTGAAGCATGAAGTGTTGGAGACAGAGCATAAGAAATCCCATATGTAAACCGTTTAAATTTGTTTTTGTTCCTTCTATCTAAAGTGTCATAAGTCATAATCTCAAATTAATATATTTTATCAAAAACAAGTGCTTCGAGATTGGGTAAACTGTGGAATCAAACTATCTTAGTTATTGCCCCTTACGTTTCTACAGACCTCATAGACCTAATGATTCTCTCAAATGTAGATAGTTTTCTCTGATAACTCTTGCGATAAAAGCAATTATTCAGACAGCGCCTCCTAGTTAAACCTAAAATTTCTATTCCAATAGTTGTGCGTACGACGAACTCGAAAATAATATTTTGATTACTCTGATCTTGTGATTTGAATTCAGATGAATGGCCACATTCCTTTCCTTTTTTTTTTGAGACATTATAGCTATTGCTACAAAGCGTCCTACCCCTGCTTCTATCAAGTTTTTAATTTCTTTGTGTGCCGAAACGTTTTCTTTTTCATATAGAATTCCTTCCACAAGGCAAGCAAAAGCGTTTTAATCAATTTATATTTAACGCATCACACGAAATCAATAGAAGCAGCCCCATCCGCCACTTAATTGATACTTGTGTATGTTCTTCATTGACCCGAGATTACTAAATTCACTTCACCGTCAAACAAAACGAATTTTCTGCCAATAATTGGCAACGTTCCAACGAATTGGTGAAGAAGGGTGCGAACACAGCCTAAACTAGTGGGGAGAAAGCTACTTTATTGCAAATTACACGCACATACACGAATAAAGGGCGACAAGCTTCCAAGTTGACTGTTCTGAATTATTCTGAATTATTCTGAATTGGCTGATGTAACGGAAAGTTATGTCAGTGACACATACAACTGAGCACAATAGCAACAGAAGGAACGAACAGAGGGGAGAACGGGCGGGCGAGTGGGTGTGACCAATTGGCTTGCTGACGAAGAGTGTGATTGTCGGGAAAGTGCTGACGAGCAACTACGAACCACTTGTCACAGTTTTCATGTATAAATTGCTCGTTTTTATAGGAATAAAACAATAACAACACTGCATTCATTTTCACAAAGAACGCATAGTGTCGCCATGGATAGATTGCTTGCAAGCAAATGTTTTTTTTTTTTCTTTTTCAAATAAATAAAACAAACCTACTAAACACAGTAAGCAATGGATGAGAATGCGACAATGAATTCATTCATAAGTCAATTTAATAAGAGCTCTCACACATACATACGTAAGTATGTACATAGCGTTGCGGTGAATAGTAGGGATGCTAAAGTTTGATGCCTTTATTGCATTATTCTCGAGCTTTGAATACAAAATATGTTGCCACAAAACTGTCTTTTCGACGATTTCATATAGCAGGAATATCCATTAACCTTATGAATTTGGAAAACTTAAAAAAAAAAAATTTCTGCCCTCTATAATATACATATTGCAGTATCTTATATCACATTTTATAGAAATGTGCCGAAATGCTGACACTGTCAATGATCGAAAGCAACAGCGGTCCCTAATATTTGCTTTAAGTGTATGTATGTATATGTGTATATTATGTGTAATAGCCCGCGTTTGAATATTATTATTACGAATAATTGTTAATTGTTCGTGGACTTTCCCAAGGCTGTCGTGCATAGTCCAATAAATGTTGTTTGCGATCTATTTTCACTAGAGCCTAAGCTAGCTCATGAGACGCTGATGCATTTGCCCGAAAGTCAAGCTGTCAGACGTGGCCCTTTGGTTGATTGAGAATAATTGAGTGATCTGATTTACTGTCGCTTGCGGATGTAGGCGATGGGGCCACACACTCCCTTACATACGAACAAATATACATACCAATTATGGGAAAGCAGACAGTTCCCTATTTGATTTGGTATAAAGTGCTTTCGAACATAGAAAGTATATTCCGTAAAATAAATGCAGAGAGGCATGGAAGTGAAGCATTTGTCCAATGGCATTTTTAGCCGCAGTTAAAGAACGGGTGAGATGACTTACTGAATGACGCCTTTGAAATAAAAAATATTTATTAATATATGACGCATTATTATACCAACGAAAACCGATTCGGCCACACTTTAAGCGAAAACAAAGGTGTTTCAAAAAAGCTGTTCGCACTTAAACACTCATTCACAAGTAAATGTGACGGAAGTGTGACTAATGACTAATATTTAATACTTTTGTACATTCATGTATTTCAAATTACGGCGCGCTTTCGACCAAAGCTCAATTAACGGAACCAATTCAGCATCTACAATGCCATTTTCCCTAAGTTTTAATGCAATTAACTAGTTTAAAAATTACATGCATACACACATATTCATACACACATGAAATTGAAAGATAGACTTCGAGTTGTTCTGGGTTTTTCTAACGGTCAGTAGTTAGTAGAAACCAAATTCATTTTGATCCCACATTTTTCCCTAATACACTCATAGAGATGAATGCATTTCACAAATATTCCATACTTATATATAAATATATATATATATGGATTTATATCAGCAAGCTATTGTTTGTTTAAGAATGTGATTATTAAAGAATGTGCAACTACATATAATAATCTTTTTTCTAATACTACGCAGATGGTTTAAGAAAACAGATTCCAATAAATATGTGAAAATATAATTAAAGTTGTTTTAAAAATGTTCCTGTAATTTACATTAATATTGCTCGTTATTTGGTGGAAGGTAAATGGAGCTGTTGCCAATACAACGAATTTTTTAAATATCACTTAATTTTAAGGTCCAATATAAACCGTATATATTAACTTTTGACTCAGACTCAGAGCGAAGTCTATATTTTAAATTTTAAAAAGCCGTCAGCCACCAATACCGAACAAATATAATATTTTTTTATTTTTTTGCAATCGTGTCTTTCGATTGTGTTTGAACTAATTAAGGGTTCACTGCTTGAAACTCGATTTTACAAATGGAAATTAAATTATTTCCCAGAAGGAAAGATCTCATTCGTATTCGTGACCTGTTGACGCTAGCAAAAATGTATGACCGATATAGATTCAATACCTTCTAAACTTTGACAAAGTAATAAGAATCTCATAACGCCTCAAAATAACGATTATAACAGCAAATATTCATTGACCTATGTTGTTTCATTTTATGTTAAATATTACATTAACAGATAACTTTAGATTATGTATATGTGTATATGGATCCAACGGGAAGTGCACCGCAACAAAATAATGTCACTAATAATCCCGCTGGCAAGTAAAGTATTCATACTATGTTAATGTATCTACATGTGTACTTCGGGGAAATCCCTCTTTTCCACATTACGGTACACACGCTGGAAGTGTGCGCCACTTACACATACATGCATGCATGTATCTAAATATACACAGCACAACTCCTTTGATCATCGGGAATACGAGATTCGTGATTGATATTGGGATTCACCGTTTTATAAGCGTAAAATGGAATACCGTTTCACATCTAAATGCAGTCACATTTTTTATTTGCAAACACATACTCACAAGCATGCATACATACTTAACATTGAGACCTGTCGATATCTTAACTGTGGGAATTTTTTGAACTATTGATCTACACCACTTAAACCGTTCGCATTGATCATATATTATATTTTCATTTTTATGCATTACATACATGCGTACATATTTAATATCTTCAAAAGTGCCTGGGAATATTTTGCATGTCTTCACTCTCCGCTCATCACTTGCGTATTGTTGTTGTGCCTTCGGTTCTTTTTCCCACATTATTTAGCCAGTTTATTTATACATACAAGTGTTTATATACATACATACATATGTACATATGCCTGCCAACTCATTTCATTTCAGTTCATATTTTCATTAGCATTAACATTAACAGGTGTCCTGCGTCACTCATGCTCCTTCGCTCTTTTCAATGTGCGCCTACGTGTATGTCTATGCATGTATGCATGTATCGTGCGGATGGTGCGGATGGTTTTTGGCTTTTATAGGTGTTACACTGCTTGTCAGTGCAAATTTTTATTCATACGAGTGTTATCCTTTATTTACAATTTTTGCTGTTGGTCTTGCGCTTGTTGTTGCCGCTTCACGATCGTAGTGTTCCTTAAGCGGATTGTTATCTATCTCGGTATGAACGACATGATTTATGCCCACGTTGGAATTCCCATGCTAATCGTCATGAGAACCAAAAGGAGATAGTATATTTCTAATATGTCTTATCTGCATTCAAATCCTTATCTACACAATTATTGCGTTATAAGATCAGCAAATCCATAGAAATATACCCTTATATACGAACATATTTACTCAAATGCTGCTTCCATATAAAACTATGCCCCTTGTAAGTAGTAGAAATCAGAATTGACCCACTATGTTATTCAAAATGTACTAGTTTCACTATTTTCCGAAATGTGGGTTATTCTTATCAGGTAGCGACTTCTCTGAAATAACCGATTTAGTAGTGGATTACCTTGTCCAAATTGCCATATTCCTAGTGGCAGATCCGATGGTCTAAGTCGGCTTAGTTGCTTTTGTAAGCGCAGGACGACGACGGCGCGGGTTCTAAAACGAATAAAATTGAAATAAAACCACGATCAGCTCAAATTCTAAGCTTCGAAGAAAGCATTCGCTACTATTTTTCTTTATTACCCATTTATTTTACAATTTTACGATTCACTTAAACTCGCTCAACTGTGCCCAATCTTTCACCAATGGCAATGTGTGAGAATTCTCTGTTATCCCCACTCCATTGACACTTTTGGCGTTCAATGAGCAAAGCCCGGGCCCAGAAAATTAGCGGTGACTTTTACTGTCACTAAGGTCATGCACACACGCTTCAAACCTACATAGATAGCCTGTCTATCTATGAGAAAGGTATGTGCAGCTATATATGTCCGTACCATAGCCTTAGGATGCCTGTTCTTATTTCTGTGACTCACACACAGCTAGGATCAACAAGTCGCCACTCACAAATTCACTCATATCCTTAGCATTGCCTTTAAATGAACTCGACGACGGAAATGAAACTATAATGTGGGGTGATTAGGTTGCTTTAGGGGATCGCGCTATCTATTTCTATTTAAATATTTATTTTGAAAATAAACATGACAAGAAAGTCCATTTGAGAGTTGGGAACAAAGCGCCAATTAGGAGAGGACATAAATATTAAAAATTAACTAGAGGAATAGGAATTTTGATCAAAGCGGAGAAGAAAATGACGATAAATTATTTCGTTTAAAGTGAATTAATTGGCAACATTGCTATGTGAAAATATGTACATGTATAATAAGAATTTCTAAACGAAAAGTTACTTAGCAAAAAATTTCTTTGGAAATCAAAGCAGGCATTAGAACTTAATTGTTAAAAGTCTGAAATCTTATCCCTTCGCATCCTCAGCCGGACATTCGAAATGAGCGATCTCAGCATGTCGTCTGGGTCCCTACGAAAAGTGGCCATTAAAATTACAATTCATTAAGCAACTGTTATTATTAAATTGACACTTCAAATTGGTCGGCGTCGCCTCAATCCGCTGTTCAAGCGAACAGTTGTTACTGACCATTGCCCGAAGGATCACACGAACGATGAGAATCATATGAGTTAAGAGCCGAATATAATGTGTAAGCAAATACACGCACGCATGCATATGACTTGAGTACGTGGAAGTGATTTGTGCTTCGATCTCTTTCACCTCATCGATGTAAAGGACTGAGATTGCATTTGCAATAAATGGACACTTTGTAGCTAAACGTTTTGCGGTCGAACTCAATGACGGCCACAAACTGCATGTATATATGTATGCCATTTAATGGATAAAGTGTCAAAATCGAAGGCGTTAAAAGCTTCTACAAAAAGTGGCCCTGAAAACAGATTTCGTATACACACACATTCACATGCATTTAAAGAACAAAAGCTGTCAAACATTGAATATGGTATGTGGCTACATAAATACATACGTATGACATACAAATGAGGATTACGGGAATCAAGTGAGTGAGCAAAGCCAAAAAGTGTCCAGCAAACTCTTTATACATACATACACATATATGTAAAAGTAGGTCATTTTACTCGTATTCTTTTTGCATGCAGAAAAGTATTTCCTTTCAACAATTCTTACAATAAACCATGACAAAACTGCTGGCGGGCAATTATCTCTTTATTGTGGTTTCGAATCGGTGGGGATCTCTTCCAGCTGATGATTAATTTTTAGTGTCATTCAATTGTCCAAAAGGGTCCAAAAGGTAGATAGGTGCAGCCCAGTCCTTCGATTATGCAGAGAACTGAGGGAAGGAGACTCAACTACTGAAACATATCCAAAAAAAACACACATGCACTTAGTAAAGATTATTATCTTGCAAGCTTCCAATGAATATTTGGTCACAGATAAGTTGGAATGAAGATCACAGTTGCCGGAACTCCATTCGACATTTGCCGGACCACCCTTTCTATAGAACAATAACCTTCGCTATTGATTGCCCAAAGTGAGTTCCATTTACCAGGAATGACCCAAATACGTTACAAACCTTCGAACGTGTTTCCTCGTAAAATACAACAACTGCTCGGAGGCGGTTCGTAACATTGCTCCATTTCGCGGGCGAAGTCGGAACACAACAAAATTTTAACCAAAAGCTCAGCATCAGACATTTAAAAATTTCTAATAAACATCCTTAACGGACTAATGCTCTCATTTAGTTAGATGATCTGTATATATTTTATTGTTAATATTATAAATATGGCATGGTTGCCGAATTACCTGAATATATTATAGAATCTTTTTATGCGGGTTAGCCACTTCCTTTTAAATTCCAATATCTAACCATTAGTCATCAGACAAAGAAACCGTTTCTTTTACGAGAAGTAAAAAGGGAGATATGTAAGAGAAGAGTGGCCAATTTGGCATATGCAAAATCATATCCACACACTCAAGAGATTGCGCTCTTTGTTTTTTTAGAAAGCATTGCCAGTGAAAGAAAATATATTTTCAAATTTAAATTTAAATTCCAATTAATTAATCTGTATTCAATATAAATATAAACAATGATTTAGCTATTAGTAAATATTATTTCAATTATGCAAAAAAAAATGTAAATTAAAGAAAATTGTTTTCTTGTTTCAAATGAATACACATACATACATACATACATATGTATATGTGTGGTTTGTATAAAATAAAGTGAAACTGAAAAAGGAGCGTTAATGGCATTTCCATCTTATACCATCATTTAGAATTTTTAGATTCGTAAAAGCATTTCCTCAAGTCTTTCTATATATTACATACATGCATACTAATGTAAATACATATGTACGTTTGTAAATGCATAAGCGTGATATACATATTTGTATGTATCGAGTATTTTTACATAAATATGTAAATGCGATGGAATATTTGAATATGCACGGACACACGACATAAGTACAAGCATATGTATGCGTTTATGTATGTGTGATTTTAGGCGTGCATGCCTTAGCGTTCGCGACCCAATAATTTCCGATATTATATTGTTGCTGCTGCTATATTTGTTTTGTAGTGTTTTGTTTCCTTTTTTAATTTTATTTAAACGTTTCCCCCTATGGCTTATCAGCGTTTGCTCGATGGGGCATTACAACAAGAACAAAAACCAAACCGAAATATGGCAATAAAATGAGAACGTTTTTGAAATGCATTTACAACCATTTGGCTTTGAATGAGCGACGGTAGCGATTGCAACATGGCGCAAGTGGCCATGCCGGCATGGATTTGGAGGGATGGATGAGCGGAGCGTCTACTGCATGCATTTCGAAATAATACACCAAATGCAAGCAGGCAGAACGGCAAGAAGCCTCGATTCGATGGGGGCAAAGCAGCCAATTGTTTATATTTTTAAACCTTTCACTAAAATAATACCACAACAGACCCACAAGGAAAAGTGGGCGAAAACACAGTCGTATTTGCAAATACAGTATAATATTAAATATCTGCAATTTTTTTCATTTCGTAAGCCAAAGATAACTGTGACCATCATTGAGTTTATTTTTATTCAATCATATATGTATGTACATGAATATGTGTATAATTGTTTTGAAGTGCTCATCGGGATTTCTGACTGCAACGCGAACTTAGCGCATAAATTTGCTTTTGCTTTGTTTTCGGGCTAATGAAAGCGTATATTTATCGTTGAGTTTGAGTCATGCAAAGCAAAGTTTCATATTTATATGTGTATATATTTGTATATATTTATGTATGCATGTATATGACCACCCATTAGCTAATGAAGTATGGTATGTGTGCCCACAATTATTAATAAATTCCTGCCACCCTGCCAACCGTTCGATCGGCGGTATGTATTTGGTGGTCTACCGACCCCTTTGCCCCCTTCTTTGATTTGCCCACTTAATTGCCGTTTCTTTCGAAACTCTCGACTGACCATTCGTTTCAAATGCATATACATAAGCGTATATAAGGCATAAGCGTACAATGTTCATTGATCAGCGACACATTGCGTCGTCGCAAAATACTTAACGAAACCGCTAAGTAATTTCTAAGTAACTTCTTTATATGGAATGCGCTGTACTCGAATTGGACGGGACAGCGTCGACAACACCAGTGACACGGACTGTCCACATATGTTCATATGCCACTCCATATGCGCGCTTGCATGAATACATACAAATATTTGCTTTCTTTAAATACATACATACACTCAGCCATGCTTATGCACATAATGGTTTAATGACTTTTTGTATAGAGGTTTAATTGCCTCGTACTGATTTTTATTTACTTTTATTCAATTGGTTGAACTGAATTAATTTTAAAATTAGTCCGGCAGCACAAAATGTCTTCGGAGCAGTATAATATATTAAATATTTTTAAATTACTACTTTTACCTACACTACTTTTGTTTATTAATATTTGTATAAGCAAACTATTTTTAATAAATGAAACACTTGTACTGATAGAAAAAATTTTGAATTAAACGGAATTTCCAAGCGTACTTGAGAAAAGCTAATCAGTATACATTTACATACATATGTAAAGCGCATAAATTTCTACATTGTTAATACATTGTTCTTACACAGTATATGAATAAAAAACTCGTTCTACAAAATATGCTTATTGACCTCGTTTCGAAAAAAATTAAATAGCTGGACCACCAGCTAATTCCCATTGTACCCACATTCGGGCTTTCAATGAAATGTTAACGTCCGCTGTTCAAATACAAAAAAGTCAGTTTGTGGCACGCGAATGGAATATATCAACTATCAACCGCATTTAACTGAGGATGGTCTAGCGACAATGCTGTGCTAATTATCAAAACAAATTTTGTCAGATCCAACGTCCACTCTCGCTGTCAACCGTACAAAAGCGACATTGAATATTTCTATAGTGGTATATTAAATTATAGCGTCACTTCACTAACGTGTTGAAAATATACAGAAAAGGCATCATCGGCGTATGCGTCATGTGTTCCATATCAATTATGACTACCGTTCAATAAACGGGTTTATCAGCAGAAATAGGACCCACATCAATTATCATACAGAACGAGATGAATTATCACACTTTCACACCTACTTACAAAAATATTTAAAATAGACAACTGTCTGGGGAAATTATGAAAATACAAGAGCAAGGCAAAGCAGGAGCCAATCAAGGTAACTGTGGGTGTTAAAAGCAGAACATCTAAATGAAGGTAATGAGTAATAAAACCACAATAAATTTTAAACTAAAGAAGACTTTATTATTTATATTTTATTATATTTATGTAGGTATGTATAGTAGGTAATAGTGTTATAATTAATGCAAGGAGTATGAACGATACTCGTGTATTAGCTGAGATGGGTTGGGGGGGTCATTTTAAGGGGTGTGTGTTTGCTACGGTTGCTTGTTTTGTAAAGAAGTATTTTAAATACAATTTTAGGTAATTTATTACTTAACACAATTCGTCATAATCTTCATCATCATCTACATATAATCCTCGTGATCGTTATTACCTTCTCCGCCACCCGCATCAGCTGGTCTTTCTTTACTTTGTTTTGATTTTCTTATTAACTTCTTTGTGTGTTTCTAGTTACTCGAATACTGTTTCTAGGATTAGTGCCTTAAATTTTAGAACAGTCCTTTCTTTTTCTTTTCTTTCTTGCCATCTACATTGTCACTGCTACTATTAGCGCCAAGACTGCGTCGCTTCAATTCCTCAAGTGTGATATGATTAGCTTCCTCCCATTCCTTCTTTTCTCTTTCGAATTCGCGCCTCTTCTCCTCAAGCTCTCGCACTTGCAATTCCAGCGCCTTTTTACGTTCTTCATGACGTCGCGCTAACTCAAGTTCAGAATCCTTTAATTTCTGCATTTTTTCCTTCACTTTCATATCGAACACTTGTTCCATTTCGGCTTCCATCTTCTTCATTTTTAGCTCATGTTCGCGTTTTTCTTCTTCCATTTGTGTCAAGGGGTTTTTATTTGATAAGCGTGCTTTGCCATCGACTAGACCAAGCTCAGATAATTTACGGCAACGATAATTTTCGTAGTGTACATTATTGGTAACATCTTTCAAATCCTGTAAATGTGTGCGTATAACCATGTTGCGTAGCGCGATAAAGTCACAATGAGCTAGATTTTCCACTTCAACCAAACCCCAAGGATAGCGTCTGCCACGTATTTTCTTACCATCCATTTCAATTATGGAGTTGGCACCTACAACAGCAAATGGAACGCGTACGCGCAAATTCTGTGCAGTTTTTCCCTCCTCAGCAGCATCTTCGATAGTAGAAGGGAAGTCGTATATTTTAATTTTGTGCTGAGCAATTTCATTAAGAATCTGTTTTTTGAATAAATGCACCTCGTCTGGTGTCATTGTGTCCGCTTTGGAAATGATAGGCACGAGATTCACTTTATCGGAGAGACTCTGCATGCAAGCAATGTCTAATGGGCGCAAACCATGTCCGGATGGCGCAATGAAATACAAACAACAATGTACTCTATTATCTGGAATCTGTTTGCGGTAAACGCGTGACTCAGCAGTTAAGTATTCCTCATATTTGTTGTCTACATATTCAAGTATGGGAACCCAACAATTTGTGTTATCTACAGCGTCACCAAAGCCAGGTGTGTCCACAACAGTGAGCGTTAAATTTACACCATTCTCTTTGAGAAGCACCTTCGTAGCCTCTACGGCAACAGTCTTCTTGCGACGTAGTGATGGTCCAGGATATTGTTCCGCATTATATATATCAGCTAAGAACATGGAATTGATTAGGGTCGATTTTCCCAATCCACTAGCACCCACAACCATTAATGTAAACTCGAATCCGCGTTTCACCGCTTTACGGTACACTTGATTTGGCAGATTGGCAAAGCCGACATAACCCGCTATTTCCATTGGTTTGTTGCGCACAGGCAGCGGCGGTTTCTGCTTCTGTTGTAGTTGATTTTGGTTTTCCTTTTCCTGCAGCTCTGTGGTCATTTTGTTCGAATCGGCCGCGCCGCTGCCAGCTACATTGCTACCTACTCCACCTCCACCACCATTAGTGGCCGAGGAACCTTCGACCAGATGACTCTTGTTGGGCACGCTTGGTGGCTGTGTCTGTGGCAACTGCGGAGGCTGTTTATCCCTTAGTGCTAGTTGAGCCAATGTACTGGGCAGCGACTGTATTGCTCCATTGACTGCGTTCGTTCTCGGACTTTGCATGCTGCGATTTTTTCACGCGTTTTAACTATTTCAACGCGTTCGTACTACACAATTTAATGTAAGTTTTGCACAATTTTATTCGATTATTATGTATTTTCTTCACAACGCGTTGTCACACCTATTTTTCTTCCTTTATGTTTTATGATTTTTTTTTTTTTCAAATCGCTTGTGCCTTTTTCATATATCTCACTTTTGTATGTCAATTTGTGTCAACAAAATTCGAACGCGCACTGAAATGACTCCAGCCAAACTACACGACCTGCAACGAATGCTTATTTGCCAGACAGAGACAAAGCGCTCGGCTAAATTCCAGTCATGAATACGTGACACACATGCAAAAGCAGGCCCGAAAGCAAGTCGTTGGCCGCTCTCACTCCAGCGAACTATCGGGCGCTGCTGCTCTCACTGCGCTTAAACGTAACTTACGTCAGCGTCGCAGTTCAATTGGTAATACATGTGTGCATTTTTCAGAAATGACAGCAGCAGAATTGCCAGACATGAGCCATATATTTTCACACACAAATTTTAGTAATTAACAAAATAAGTGTCATTAGTTTTACAATAATTCGGGATAATAAACCGAAGAATATATTTTTTTTAGCTGACTCGCATATATTCTCTATTATTTTGACATTCAAGCACACATGAAGAAAATTTTAAATATTTGATGTTTCAATACATTTAAAATTTAATCATGATTTCTTTTCTATTAGAATAGAATTAGAATAGAAGTATTGAAATATTTTCATCATACCAATAAAATTTCGAATATAAATATATATCCGATTTATAAAGAATAAGAATATAAAGTTAAGAATACTCTTTCATATCTTTGGTATGGCAATGATATATTATTTAACACCATAACGAAAGTGGACCAAAGAGAAACTTGAAAATTTGTGCTCTCTTGTTTAAATGACTGCTTGCATACATTTATGCAGTTTTTGTAGAGTTCTTTCCTATTTTTAAAACAATACATTGTTGTTGCTCTCACCATATTTGAATATCAGATCTTGTGCATGTCGGAAATAAGAGTCGGGACCAATTTTAAGATATATTTATTTGCATTATTTCACAAACGTTCATCATCAAAATGTACTACATAGCTCTAATGTTCAATTCACTACGTTAGTAGCATTCACTTAATTTGAAACGAATGTGAAATTTAATTTAAAAAAGAATTATTGAATTAATTCGCTACTATAATATTTGCCTCATTCCATAAGTACAAACATACGAACATGATTTAATTTTAATAAATGAAAGCATCCATACGAACTCACCATTTAACATAAATAAATTCTCTATCTGCTCTCTTCCTTGATTGTTCTTTTATATTGGCATTCTCCGATGCCGACATGCGAGCAAACGAAATATTCTATTGAAGAAATTAAACTAACAATTGCATATTTAAGAACTCTTTTGAAATATTTCTATTATTTTTGATTTTCTTAATTACAACAATCACAAACTTGCACAAACTTTTCATAAACCGTAAACACATTTTTTCACAAATTTCAACAGATTACGCACCAACTGTCTTCTTTAGCAATTACACACAACCGTCAATTCAAAATTAAGGATGATCCGTTTCCGTTATTCGAGAGAGCTTATTTCCTTCCAGTGAGCTTATAAAAAGGAGTAAGAAGTGGATAAATCTAATAACACTAACACCGTCAAAGAATTATTAAAACAGCACATAAAATAGTATTCGCATTAGAAATTCAAAGTAATAGTGTGTTTTACAAATCTGGCGACCATTTCAATAAAGTTTTACGTAAATTATTTTCTGGGCATACAAAAGAGCATAAACGTACAT
Organism: Bactrocera minax; assembly: GCA_021498325.1. NCBI lineage: Eukaryota > Metazoa > Arthropoda > Insecta > Diptera > Tephritidae > Bactrocera > Bactrocera minax. Next base: position 281,840 of record JAKEEE010000082.1, on the reverse strand, counting down.
ATTTAAATACTTATGTATAACTACGGTTTATTCTTTCCAGTTTAGGGTTTTCTAGTTCCTAGTCTTTCGTTTTAGGAAACATCTAATTGGGATTAAATTAGAAGAGAAATTTCCTAAATTGTTATGCATATTAGTGTTCTGTCTGTGATGTTCTTAAAAGTTGATTTATTTGTGAAAGATATTAAATACTCGATAATAAAGTAATCATATGCACATTTACGTAAGTTCATACATACGTGTACATATATATGTAAAGATTCGTACGTAATGCGTCGATAGGTTAATATTGTTTCAAACATGTAGTGCTTTAAACATCGAGTATTTTAACACTTTTGACATACATATGTGCATGTATTTATGTATACATGTGGCTTAGCTCTAGTTCTAGCTCTAGTTTGTAGAGTGCAAATCATTCCATGTTATAGAAGAAGAGCTTTTCTCAGATATCGTCAAATATTGAACAATGAAGGCTTTATTTGCACCTGTGCACATGCTTCCGCTGAAAGTCAAAATCGAAAGCATTTCAAATAAACAAAGGCTGAGAATATCGAAGACACAAAAACATTGCAATTTCTTTCAACAATTAATTGAAAGCGAAAGTATAATTAGTGCATACATACATATAAACAATAATAGAATGTTGATAATAGAATGTTAAAGAAGGCTGGATCCAGCTGATACTTTCTTAGTCTAGACGTTAAAATCTTATAAAAATATTTGGTGTAAAATAGAAATCTGACCTAGATATGAGCAGAATGCCAATTAATAGTTAATAAAAGATATCCGAAAGGTGATAAATAAAAGGATGGTGGCGACCAGCATGGACACAGCAAATTCCGCAACGAAAAGCATGTTAGTAAATGTCCGTTAGATGTGCAGCCGCATATCGCATTTTTCAAAATAATGATATGTGCCATATATGCATGTGTATGTACGTAGATATGTGCCAAGAAATATTTTTATTTGGTATTATGTACTATGTGCACATATACTCGGCTGTTTTTGGACCCAATGGAAAATTCAGCCACCATTGTAGAATCATTATCGAATATTAGAAAAAACAACTAAGCAGCCAGCTGATCGCAGGCGGCGAGTGGCATGTGCCAAGACGCAGAAACGAGCTGTAAATTAAATGTAAAGGAAAATCCGAAATATAAACAGAGGCGCGCGCGCATGCCACAAAGCAGCTGCAGTCAGATTGACTTTATCTTTAAGAAAGTGACGGTTACACCAAAAGTAACCGTATTGGGCCTTTATTCCATTGCTCAGAGTTTGATTGAGCTGCCGCTGGCCCCAAGACGATAATGTGGTGTAATGTTCCTATTACGAAAGAGTTGAGCAAAAGGTATTAAAGACTTTGCTTTGTGTGGTTAATTAGATGTAGAGTACGTTGTTGTTTGTTCTCTGGTTTGTTGCTTAAATCTTTTGAGTTGTTAGATAAATCGCGTACCAAAGCAGATGTGCCATGCCAAATGCGTTACAAATGCCCAAAAGGGTGTTCAACAAATTAAAAGGTGTTTAAATTTAAGTTTGAAGGGAGGTTGGAATTTTCATTTTCTTTGGGTTAGTCAAATACGCCTCTTTCTATCCTCAAATGGAAACTGCCTTGCTTTTTGGTGTTTAAAATTCATATTTCGTAATGTTTATCCGGATTAACGGAATTCTTGCTTTCATCCAACGGAAATTTCTTTGTTTGGACAGCATATTTCCCTAGGGGACTTACAAGGGTTCTGTTAATTCTGCTTCTACTTAAAAGCATTAATAATTTGTTGATTATGTAATTATTTATTACATATTATTCTGCGTTATTCGAATAAAACCCCTGAACATCCGCTTCCAGCTCAAACTGTACCTTCTTAAGCAACAGCAATGACTTCAATTGAAACTTAAAGCCGAAATCAAATGTACGAATAAATACGTATTACATATATAAGTTAAAACAGCAACTATACAAAGTCATGAATACGCACCTATTTCAAATGTGTTAAATGCATTTACAAAAATATAAAGTTTCCCACAAAAAACTTATTCTCACGCTCACCTGAGGGCCACCAGGCAATGCAGTTCAGCTCAGCGCAGGGCATAACACTGTTTAACAAGCGCACAGATGTGCCGTGTAAACCTCCATGCAAGCGCTTACAGCAAAGTCCACGTACAAAAGGGGGAAGCCGTCGTCCGCACACCAACTAAACGGTGAAAGCCGAAAACAAAAACAAACACGATATGTATTTTATAATGAAATAAAGGAGGCCGCAGGCCGCAGGCCGCAGGAAACAACGGATACATATAAGGAAGTAGAGGAAGCAAAACAATCCGTAAGTAAAGGAATTACAAGGGTGTGTTATTGCATCGGCATGCAGGCGGAGTCCACACACGCGCACACACGAACCAAGAGTGGAGGGCGCGACCACAATATGAGAGGACAAGTGCTGTGTGTTCTTGTTTCTGTGTCTTCAAAAATGAAAATATTGAAATTAGACAGACAACGGAAGCAGTGTATGGCGGAATGTGGACAACCCTCGAGCAAGTAGGGGAGTTGGTGCATACGTGCGTGTGGCTGTGCGAGTGCCAGCGCGAGTGGGGTGGCGTTGCAACTTGACATGCATGGGAATTTGTTTTGACGAGACTGAGGTGAGAACGCTTTCGGCAGTGAGGACTCACCGCCTAGGACGGCAAAGGAAAGTTGGGCGTGGGGCGGATTTATCTACACATTTACACATGTGAGTATTACGTACTCATATTTTTGTTTTAATATGACGTTATTAAGGTGAGTCAGTTGTTAATGTCAATTAATTGCGCTATGCTCTCTTCGGCCTTTTGGTTGATCTTTTTTGTGACTAAAATTAAACAGATGTTGGAAACTTCCCACGATATCAAGAGAATCGCACTATTTTTGATTGATTTTGAAATAACACGCACAAAAAAAACACAAGAGTCCAGTAAATTTTATGGAAAAACTCTTAAGTGCTCATACATACAAACAATTTAACTAAAAACTTAAAAAACAATTTAACTAAACTTATAGAAAACGAAGTCCAAATGCTTCATTAAAGACAAATAACACATTCTTCTCTCCGTTCTGCGGTGAAACCAGGTACCAATAAGATAGAAAATCGTTCCAATTAACTTTGAGAGAAGCATATTAATTTAAAAAGCATTTTAGCGGCCACCAAAATGGAACATTTGTCATCGATACATATAAGCATATATTTGTTTATTCATATTCATATTTGGGAGACTATTTCCCATTAGCATGTTTTCCCAGCACAACCCACAAAGAAGTTCGCAGAGGTGGGTTTGGTAGTCATTTGTCTCACTCCTGAAACGTTTTACATTTTTTACGCTTTAATGCAGTAGCTAAAAATAAACGGGAAGCAAGAACCGCAGCCACAACAACTCAATTCATGGATTAACAATCTGGCGCGATTATAGTATGTTTATACATGTATAATCGGGTATATAACATATGCACATATTGGGTTTAAAACACCATGAGAGTTGGCAGACGACTGTGCCAACTACGCGGCGCATGGACGCGTCCGCCAAGCGGCAGCCGAAAACTTCACATACGAAACGTGCTCGCTAGTTCTCACATGGCTCACAATTTGTGCAAGGGCTACCGCTGAGTCGATGAGTCGATGTACCGGCTGGTCGTCTGCCAGCAACGTCTGCATTTTGAGGTTAAGATTGTCGATCGCGGGGAAATAAGATGAAGAGTAATAAAAAGAATACTTCTCAATGCAGCAGCGCCTTATTGATTTCTTTCGTTGCGCCCATTTTATGCCTTCTCACACTTTTCCGAAAGAAGGTGAAACAAAAACGTGTAAGCAAGAAACAGATTACTCCTTAATGAGATCTTCAAAGTAGAACAAATATACATACATTTGTGCATATATGTATATTGCACCGAATCCGTATTTTAATGTGTAGATCGTGCGTTTAACATTCGTAAATGAGAATTGCAAAATATTATGGCAATAATTGTGTATTTATGTAGATATATTGATGAAGGTAGCTAGAATAGAATGCACGTCAACGTCACCTGCACACAGAATGCAAACCTTTGTATGAATATATAAATTATAATTGAAGATGATATCATACAGCTTATCGTGATTGAATGGAACTAGGAAAGCGCTAAACGCCAAATGATATCCGAGTTATGATTCTTTATGATGATGACCTTGTTAAAAATAAGGTGTCGCAAAAAATAATTTACGACGAATTAAAGGTTAGCTTTCGTATCATACACATTCCAGCTAACGCGTTTTGTGAAAATTAACCTGAGGCCATTTCACATTTGAATTTTGTCCGATTTTAAACAATCCCATAAAATTTAAAGGAATACATGCACTCTTCACGGACTTGTGCGACATCCTCGTATGATATGACATTAACGTACCGATTTGTTCTAACCACACTAGGCAAGAAGCTTTCCAACCTCTATAAATCCAATTTAGCTAGCCACAGTTTATCAGTCATAAGAAGGATTCCAAGTGTTTTCAAATTGCTACTGTTTATTAGTGTTGTTTGCATTAAAATTGAACTTCCAACTACGTTTTTTGCCAATGTTGCAGCTGCCAAATACAATAGGCTGCAAAATTTCAAAACTGCAATTTGAATTGTGCGCAAACGGCTTGTAAATGTCTATAAAAGTAGCAGCGCGACTGGCTCGTGCAAATTGTATCGGACTTGGACACAAACACAAATAAATGAATCATTCGTACATACAAATAAATACATATGTATATATATGAAAATTTTTCACCGTCCCAGCCTCAAGCATTTCACACTTTCCCACGCCTAATTTTAATTATTGCTGCGACAGCTGTTACTCGCCTCCGACCCACCGTCAACTTCATCCCATCGTCCTTAATGTCTTCTGCTTATTCATTGCTTCTTTTTTGCCGAAATCTTAATCTTAGTATATGCGCCTCACACAAAAACCCAACCCCCATATCGATGTACAAATAATCCAACCATTCGACCGGCCGATCAACCTACCCTCCTCCTTAATTCCTCTATGCTGCGTGCAGCAAAAGTTATGATATGTCTTGAAGTGCAGCTGTCGATATAGAGGCACATCATATGTATGGACTTAAATGTGTATGTATGTGCATTTGCATTATGAGAGCAAAAGAAAGTTTTCTTACCTACCCGACACCCCAATCAAAAAACTCTGCTTACGCGCATTGTATTCTTCACAGGAGCGGCGTTGGGTGTCGGGAAGCTGCAAGCGAACCAAAATCCTTTATGAATGTATTGGAAATCTGCAGTTTAATAATTTACAAAATAATTAGAACAGTCATACCTTGTGTTTCACCTTTTGAAAAAAATTGATATTTTCAATAAATAAAATTTATTAAGTCATATTAAAAATTCTTCCCGTAAAAATTGAAAAAAGTTGAATTCCGAAATAAGAGTTGACTTTTTGTATTTTTTAACACTGACGGTTAAGCCGTATATATTCGTGTAAATTGTTATAAATGTGGGTAGCTCATTCGCCTTACATTCGTTGTATGTATATTTATGTATATGCACATATATGTGAGTTCTTCACACGCCGTTACATCCGGTTAAATATTTTAAATTAGTACATAATGTTTTTTCCTGCAAATTATATCATTTTTTTACACTTAACCAGGGGCTTTACATACCCGATTCGTATGATTAATATATATGTGTACATATAGTATATATAATATTTGTGAATAAATTCGTATGAAAATCTATTTAGTTGAGTTGAGTGATTTCACTTTCATTGTACTATATCAATTTCTGTACTCATATCCGTTATTTAAATAAATGAAAATGCTAATATATTACATACATATGTTTGTGTGTGTGTAAAACCGTTGATGTTGTGATAAAAATGATGACAATAGGGGTAATATTCGTGCTAAACACATACACACACATCCACATCCAGTCGATTAGCGGAAAGTGACCATGCAGAGGAACTTCGCCCCCTTTGCACAACACTCGGTGGAATGTCGCGTCTGTCGCTGCCACATCGTCGATACATTTCACTACAATTCACACACTCTCGAATTTAGTTCGCCGCCACAGTTGCAGTAAGCGCAGTTTCACTGACACGACTCAGGCACGACTACCACAACTCAGGCGTTTCTGCGAGCGTCTCCTAATGCAGAAGATACTTACAAACATCCAACAGCTTCAGCAATAAACTGAAAAGAAGACAACAGCGCCTCCTTACCTGTGCACTTTGTGTACAACAGTCTTGTTGGCTGGCTGAACGACTAGTTGTTGCCGAGTCTCACGACGCACACCACCACCACCACGCCAACAAACAGCACACCATAACTCACTGGAGCGCTGGCAGAGTACTCAGACTCAGGTAATAAAAGTGCAAAAGCAGCCGGTTTTGCTGAGCGTGAGAAAATACGTAAAGGAGCCGTCGTTTATTCGTGTGCAAGTCGTGTGTGCAGTCGCTGTCTGGCTTGGTGACTTCGTGCGCATGCTCGTCATCCGCGCTGTGACGATCCTCGCCTATTGGCAACGCGTTCGTAAGCACCGTTCTGTCAAACGTAAGGATCGTTCTGAGTGTACGCTATCCTGACGATCAGTATCCTGCTGAAGTTGAACGCGCTTGAACGTGTGTTGTGCGCGCTGCATAAGAGCTGCTAAAGTACGCAAGCGAATATTTCGAAATAAAAGATTTGTTTACGAGTTGAAAAATTCGATAAGTGCTACAAATAAGAAAGAAATCACAAAAAAAAAATTAAATAAAATGTTGAGGCCAAACTGATTAATTTATGAAATCTCTTGAGAAATTTTGTGCAATAAAAAGCAAAACAAATAACACCGCGCTTAAATCGCTTGTGTAGACCAAAGTTTTCTGTTAAGTGTTGTGTTTAAAATTATTTAATGTAACCATTTTATACTTAATGCGTGCGTGCGAATGTGTCATTGATTAAGATAAAAAAATCTAAATTTTTTGTTGCTGTTGAAAGTGTTTGTCGATTGCAAAACCGTTAAACTTTTGGATAAACAACAGCTGGCAAATATTAGAACTACAAAAATGGATTACAAAAACGATTTTCATTCGGACGATGATTTCGATTGCTCCAATGGTTGTAGCGATAGCTTTAGCGGTACAAACAGCAACGGACAAGGTCAAATGTCCAATCCGCATGGACTTTCAAAAGCCGAGCTGAGAAAGGTACAGAAATATTTAAATGGACAAATGCTTCCATAACTCAATTCTTCGAAAACAAAATGGAACAAGATCGTGAACACCACCATAGTGCAATTTCCATTGGAGCAAACGTTTTGCTTTTGAAGCAATCCTGAACTGTCTTTCGAGAAATTTCAGACTTTTCGCTTTTTCCTGCAATTCAGTAATAACACGATAATTCTATTTCTGCGTACCAATTTTTTTCTTAGTATTGTCTTTATAACAAACCCAATAGAATTTAATGTCAAATTCCTCTCTTCCTTCTGTTTCATTGCTTTTTTGTTTTGCAATCCATGTTCATTCGAAAAGCTAGGTTGTTGTGGCATTGGTTAAAATGGTGTCCCTTGCACCGCCATCGGGAGACAATGTCAAGCTCCAAGACTTAAAAATGACAAATGTTCAAATGTCAAGCTCTTAAAGCGACGCCGATGATCCAAGATAATTTTCTGCGCTTCTTCAATATTTATAACTTTCAGTATATACATTGCTATCCACCATGTAACCTTTTTGTCTAAAAGAATAGACATACTACTCACTTCTTTTTTTCTTTTTTTGCAGACGAATAAACCAATTATGGAGAAGAGACGGCGAGCGCGCATAAATCACTGCTTGAACGAGCTGAAATCACTAATTCTGGAAGCAATGAAGAAAGACGTAAGTTCTCGAAACCCCTTTCCTTACAAAACATTAAGCCCTTTAGATAATAGTGCTTGTAGAATTAGTACCGCGCGTGAAAACTCCCTGGAGTTGGATTTACGACGGATAGAGTTTTGATATCCTTTCTCATACTATCATTTTTAGCACACACTCACCTTAAATTGCATTAAAACAAATTCAATCTAAATTTAAGATGAGCGATCGCATTCCACAAAGATTATAAGAGAACAGCAAAACACACAAGCACGAAATCATTAAATACATTATAAACTGCTAGATTCAATAGGTCACGTAAACTCACTGATAAGTATTTCCACAATTTATGAAATTCTCCTCCTACATGCATATTTATGTAAGTACGTATGCCCTATACAAGTGTGACTAAGCCATGCTCTTCTTAACTATGTATTAAAACTAGGAAAAAAAATTCTTAATTCGTGGCTGAGGAAATGCCATTAAACTGCATAAATCAATTACTGAGAGGTATCAAATTTCAATCGAATCAATTACAAAGTACTACAATAACAAAAACATGGCAAGGTCAAATGGTTCGCATGCTAATGCTTGCCGACAGCGACGCGCTATTCGTGGAGTGTCCTGCGGTGCGCCACGAAAATACGACTTGTTGTTTTGTTGTTGGAAATTATATTCCCTTGTTATTATAAACAATTAAATTGAGTGTAAAATTCTTTTAAAGACACCGTATCGAAGAGAGCGTGTAGTTGGGGAAGAATGGAAAAAAAGGAAAAAAACGCATGGCCTTTGAATGTGTTGAACAAGCCGACGGCGGCACTGGCGGCGCTGATAAAAGTGTACGATTGACGATGATAAAATCACTTGTTTCAGGCTAAAGAGCAATATGAGAAAATTGCGAGGCCATTGAGTGAGAACCTGTTTCGGGTCATTGTGACGGTGAATAAAAGCGAGAATTCAAAAAAAAATGTTCCACCAAGCACCAAGTCTTTATAAGGCTCAAACAAATATTGTGAAACAAAACGAAAAAAATATAATTATCCTGCTGTTCTGCAAAACCTCTGTGTGTTTGTTAGTTTCGACTGCTACGTGTGAGAAAAAATGCCAACAACACAAGAACCATCACTGACCATTATATTGAATATGATAATGATTATGTGATCATCATTATTATGAATCGTCGCATTTGGTTGAGAGCGAACTTGAATTTAGTTGCTGATCGTGAAGAAGATCGGCACTCGCTTTCAGACGTCAGAAGAAGGAGTAGCAAAGTAAACAATGTGAACAACAATGTTAACGATAGCAACAACAAAACGAAGTCGAAGGTAAACGTGTTGCGTGGGAAACTTGGTCAGCACACTCACATACGAGTACACACTCACAAGGAAACGTGTGGAGCAGTTGTGAGTGCTTGTGAATCAGCAAAAATCAGCAATCAAACGAAAAAAGCAAATATGCGAAAAACGGTGCAGACGTTGCATGTGCATATGCTTGTATTTTTGTATATATGTGCATTGATCTGCGCCATTCGAAGAGTCGCTTCAGTCGAGAGCGGATCACTCGCATAATAAAAGCAATGCGAATGAGAAAAGACAACAAACCACAGAACAATTGCACCTTGCCATCTTGTGGCATTTTGCTTGAACGTCGGTTGCAACGAGATTGCAAAAGCACCCAGGTAGTCCATAAGTGATATTGATATATACATATGTATATGCCTAGGTGTTGAGCTGATCTGCCACCGACTACAAGTAGTTTCACACCTCACCTGACGGTGCAGCCGTCTACAGTTGCTCCAGCTTAGCTTACATTCCCAGCCTCCCAACATCCCAGAAACTCGCTGATTTTTGCTCATTTTTATACTGTCTGTCATGTCAGCGATCAATGTTTCTTCTGGTTGGCAAATAAAAACAAAAAGATACTGATATTTTTAAGAGATTCTGTTAACTCGAATCTTAATCTGCAGTGGCCACTTGAGCAGCTTTGTGGTCAGTTTCGTCAATTGCTCATGCACATATGTGGTGCACATGAGTTTATATAGGTATATTGGGTACTGAACCTCTTATTCGCTATCACCTCCTGATTCTGCCGCTACTGTGTTGTTAGCGAAGCGCTCTATGGTTTGCCTGAATTATTTTTTTTTGCCTGAAGCTTATGGTGGGATTTTTCATACAAATTGCAATCAATTAGAAGCTATATGAAAAAAAAAACATACCAAACAGCGCATGATCAAAAACATTTTCTGCAATTCACAGAAATGTGTGAAATACTTGAGTACATAGCTGAGCATTTCATCAGCGAAAAGCGAACTGAAATGAAGTAATACGAAAACTGTGGAGCTTACAACGAAAGTATTCAAATCGATGTTCACAGGTATAACAAACCCTTTTATAAATTTCTCACTTTTCTCAAAAGTGAACTTTTGATAATTTGAGCCCCAGCAGCAGAAAATAATGCTAGAATGTTTGTATTGAAAGAAGGCCGAAATTAAGTTTAGTTGCTTAATAATGAATTTCTACAAAAATTTTTTATTACGAAATCATTGCTGTTATAATTCTCGATCCCCATAATTCTGATGACTTGACGATCTTAAATTTTTTTCAAGAAACCATGCCACTTAAATGCTTATTAAACACTATTTGCCTTTATACAGCCCGCGCGTCACACTAAACTGGAAAAGGCCGACATTCTGGAGATGACCGTCAAGCATCTGCAATCCGTTCAGCGACAACAGCTCAACATGGCCATTCAAACCGATCCGACCGTGGTGCACAAATTTAAGACCGGCTTCGTAGAATGCGCCGAAGAGGTCAATCGGTACATTAACCAATTGGACGGGGTTGATGCTATGGTTCGACAGCGTCTTACTCATCATCTCAACAGTTGCGCTAATAATTTGGAACAACTTGGCTCGATGAGCAACTTCAATAATGGCTATCGCGGCCAACTAGGCATGGGCATTTCTGCCCCGAGCAGTCTGTTTGGAGCCGCATTGGCCGCTAATCCCTTAGCTATGGCTACTGCCGGTGCACCTGTAGCACTTTTTCCGCCAATGCCGCAAGACTTAAACAACAACAACGATAGCAGCAATGGTAGTTTCGTCAACAACCTCACCGCAGCAACATCGGCAATGCCGCCGGTTCAAATGGGTGGTGTACAATTGATACCATCGCGATTGCCATCCGGCGAATTCGCACTCATTATGCCGACAGCGCATGCGAATATTATGAGCAACAACAACAATCCAGCACCATTTGTCAACTTCCCGCCTCGCAGAAATTCCACTACAACAACGTCTCCAATGGCGAGCGCAATAGCAGCAACGGTCACTGCAGCGACCACGGCTATGCCAGCAACAACCGTTCCTATTAATGACTTTGCGGCGAATTACAAGCGTTTGAGCGCTTTCAGCAGACCGCCAGTCGCGTCAACGCACCTGCAAACGAATATGGTGGTCGCACTTAATAGCGCTCAGCTGAATAGCAATCCTGGCTTCTCGGCTGCAAGCGTACTGCAGACACAGCAACAACAACAACGGGCTGTATCTACCCATCAGCTACATCATCAAAGTTCTACTGCCACCAACAGCCCACCGCTCAGTCCCATCTCATCGGTGTCCAGCCAGGGCGAAGATTCACTAATGCACACTAGCTCCGACTTCACCGGCTCGCGACCAGCCACTCCACCACTTGATGTGACCGGGGACCATCAGCAGGAACACAGCTTCTCCGGTGTTTTTTCGACACCAACCAGCGCCGAGTCATCTCTGTTAACTAACTCTACAGCATCGCTTTCGTCAGCGCCCAACAGCACAGCCAAATTGTCATTGCATTTGCAGCAGCAACAGGTGTCCTCGACCAGCGGCAATCCTGGCAACAGTTGTAGCACTAGCACCAGCAGCCTCGGCGGCAACAACAACGATTGCAGCGACAGTGGCGTCGAATTGAACGCTTCATTGAAACGCTCATTAAACGACGAAGCGGACTCAAGCGATGCCTGCGAGGCACCAGCCAGCAAAAAAATTGCTTTGGAATTGAATAAACGCAATGAGGTGTCATCGGAGGTCGCTTTGGTTAAGCAAAAGCACAAATTGCAGGAGCTGAAGGAAGACGGCGATAATATGTGGCGACCCTGGTGATACGCTGAGCTGGTCGACTTTGTCAGGCGCAAAGTGCGATTTAGAGACGGCAAAGCTGCGGTGCTGTGTGTTTCATTCGACAAAGCCTTCAACTATTCATGATGAATATGAATAGCTGGCCAACTTAACGGTTTATTAATAATTGTAAAGGTTATTATCGAGATTTTTCAGTGCAACAACAACTATTTTGTTTTCTATTCACGCTTGTCAATGTTAAGTTTTAAGGTTTTTCTTTGCCTATTTAATTTTCGACGTTTGTTTTTAAATGTTTTGTACATTTGTTAGTGTTGAATGTAATTTTTAAAATGGAACACTGCAAACTCGCATTTTAGTCTTTAAGTAGAAGCTTCATTTTGTCAACATTAGAACGCATTTGTAAGCCTACCCCTATGTACATATATATAATACTACCGCTTACATAATAACTTTAACATTAGCATATTTTGTTTTTGTGTTTGATTCAATTATGAGGAGATTATTTATGTTTGAAGAGCAGATATTCTCATCAAAGTTTGTTCAATTTGATCACATGTTTATGTATATATATATAAATATTGAATAGATATTTTCAGTTTGATGTTTTCACTGACTTAGTGAGTAATACCAAATAAGATAAATATTTTAAATTTAATTAATTTAACAGTACTGAAAAGTAAAATTAAAATACAGCTAGAAATTAATTTATGTGGACCATGGCTGCTTCGTTTTTGAGTCGTTCTTTTTGTTAAGAATACTTTTAAGCTTTCCACGTGATCATATTTTAAGTTTCTACAAGAAAAGAACGATTATGAAATTTGTAATTTTGCATATTCATTAATTAATTATGAAAGGATTATTCTTGTTATATTAAGTATTGAATTCAATTAAAAAAGACATACAAATATTATATGTAAATAAAGTAAATTTAGTGGATAGCATTTATTTGCTAAAATGGAGAAATTTGAAAATGGAGTCTAAAATAGAAAAATTAATTTCTTGATTTATATTGTATGGATGCACATGTAAACCATAAGTGGAAATAAATTTTCAAAATATTTAAACAAATATTTGACATTTTAGCTCAGGGAAAATATGACAGGACCATTTTCTCTATTGATTAAGTAGTGTGTTATTTCTAATAGAAATGTATGCATTTCTAGTTTTCACACCACACATTGTGTTTTAATAATAAGTGCATACTATAATCATACTTGAGCAATAACTATAAATTTATAAAATACTCATATATTCAACAAATTTCACTGTTTGAGCTTGCAAGTGACGCACCCTTTTAATGCATTCTGTTTCAAGGCACAGCACACAATTAAAAACCTAATTCCATCTTCACTATGCTCTCATCATTTCATGCACTATTTGATGTCACGGCAGACATAATACTGTCTTGGAAGAAATCAGCTGATTAGAAAGCTGATAATTGCGAATCCCATTATATACTGCTGACTCTGACGGCCCTGGAATCTTCGTTTGTTGCTTCCGCCACCTCCATTAGCTTTCTACACGGCCTCATCATCGTCAGTGTATCCAAAGAGCTTCTTCAGCAAGTTGTAGACAGCCATTTGATGCGTGACCTCGGCTTCATATTTCACATATTCAGACATACGATCCTGTCTGTAAAGCGAGTCTAACAAATCGTAGAATCGCAGCTCCAAGGCATCCAACTCCGCCTCTAAATCAGTTGTGTGTGTGCCGGAGAAAAGTGCCTGCATATAAACATTGGCCAATTTCATCAAAGCTTCGTCCAATTCGTGTAGTATTGGCTCATCGACGGAACGTGGAAACTCAGTGACCATGACAGGGTCTCTCCTGTTCAACAAAGCGTCGTATGGCTGCTGTGTGGTTGTCATGTGAACGTGGTCGCTGAGCGTCCGTGCAGTCATCGTTTGCAGTGCGAGAAATAGTACGAACGAAAAAAGTAGAATTACTTTGGAGTTCTAAAATGAGAAGAAGAATTAGGCTTAACTGCTTTAACCGATTTAAGTAGAAAACCACCACAATAAGTATTCGAATACATACAAAGTGGAACATAGTTGAACTTATTATTTTGATTAGATTATACGGGTGTGGACTTAGCCGCCTGAAAAACGCCTGCCTTCCTTTGTACACTGCGTTCGTGTTGAATTCACTGCATACGTTGGTACACAACCTTCTTGTTGTTCAACGACGTGAATGTATCGCACTTTCCTGGAGTGGATCGCCTTTTTATAGCAACGATAACCGGAGTTGAGCTAATTTTATACACACTTATCAATATATGTATGCACCACATGATTGCGGCTTTATATAGCATAAGCACACACGCACCCGAGTCTTATCAAAATGCGTGCAGTTTTATATACATATATGCATACAGACACACAATCACACATACGTGTAGCCAAACATATATTACTCTTCTATGCATTTGTACGTAATCATAAATGTCATCGTATGCGTAAGTATATATGTAAGTTTGCATATTCGCACAAAGTTATGATTGAAGGCCGTTTCCGCATACCACACGCAAACATACGTATATACAGTGTCCCTCAAATTAATGGGAGCACTTTACTATTATCAGCAGATTGTCATACTTTCCGTAATTGTTGCTATGAATTACCTTTACTGCGCCAATTTATTAATTATAACACCATAAAATGTGAGTCCGAATTTTTTTATGCATGGTCCTAGATAGGGCTACGACTATCAAATAGACAACAGCAATTGTCCTACTCTGTTCGAAACATTTCAATGGGAAATCCTTTAAATGCAAACAAATTAACTTCCGGTTTTAATTGTCAGAAGAGTAAGCGTGTGGCAGTCACTCGATTTGCGTGCTGCCACTTCCACGACTGCAGCATTTCCGTTGCGAAGAAAGAGAGAGACAAATGATTGAATTACTTGCACACACGCACGCGCAACGCCGCCTTGATAGCGGAACAAACATATTATTTTTCCGCCACGCACATTACACACACAAGCGCAGAGCAATTCCCTCCACCTGAGTTTCCAAATTCACATGTCCATCTTGGTGGTGTGTATTTAAAAAAGGAGAGAGGATAACAGAAGACTTATTTGGAATAAATCAAAAGTGAATAAAAATGTATTAAAATTCATTTCCTTTAATTGCATTTCTCCTTCTTCGCATCCTTTCGCATATATTAACAATGGTTAATTCACATGCACACCGCTTTAAGCGGCATAAGTGTGTAGGCGATATTTATGCATGGGTCGTTCAACGACCATATGTAAGTGTGCGGTTTTTGTGTGCGTAGGCGTGGATTCTCATTTCACTTGTTCATTTTCGCTTCTGCGGAGAAATTCCCACACATACTTGAAAGTGTTGACATGCTGCTGAGAATTCGCTGCCTCTTTGCAGTTGTTGCTTCTTTTTATACTCTCGCAACATGTTGCAATAGAGTATATTAGTTCTGTTCACCTAACGGTTTTTCGTTCGTTCGTTCGTCCGTTCGTGCAAGCGGCAACTTGAGTAAAAATTAAAAGATCTTGGTGAAGCTTGGTATACGTGTTATTTGTCACCATAAGAAGTTTTAAGATATAAATGTTGGCATCTGTGGTTGAAATTTTTTTTTTAATTTTTAGTTTAAACGTGTTTTGATTCCATAAAATTCGCTAGACTGCATATATTTCCCGACTTTCAATAAGTAAGATGGTGGACGGAAATGTTCCCCATATCGCCAACATCGTAACCATATCCTAAACAAACAAAAGGCAAACAAAGGTTGTTGACCTTGATAAATGTAAGCAAAGAGGTCATTGACCTCGAGAATGGAGGTGAACCTCGGTAAATGTAAACAAACAAAAAGGTAAATAAAGGTGGTTGACTTCGCTATTCTTAAGCAACATTTTTTAATATAAAGTTTTGCCAGCACTTGAAAGCATTTCCCCGCCTTCGATCCTTGCACATTGCGAGAGTATAAAATGTTCGATTACACCCGAACTTAGCCTTTCCTTACTTGTTTATTGTATACATTTTCTGAAAACACACTCTTTTGTTGTTGTCGATAACAGTGTGAATATCTGCCTACAACAATTTGCATCTATAAATTTACGCACACATACATTACATATATATATTAAGATGGGTCAAAAAGAAAGCGTTAAAAAACTTATAAATCTACGATTTAAACAAGGTATCTGTATTTTTCGACAGATTTTGCTGCGTTGTTAATCATAATCTGAATCAATTGACTGCGCTGTACCACATAGCCAGAAAAATATTTGGCCTGACAGAGAAATAGCCCTGCCTGAGAGTACTAAACTTAACTAGAATACAGAAAAATTCCATGGCATTTCATATAATCGTTCTCAAGAGATTAGTCTCTCAAAGTGTCTCTCAACGGAAAAAAGTGAATTTCGTGTTTTGGTAATACTTTATTTGCTGGTGGGAGAAACACCGTTGATGTAAAGCAATGGCCTTATAAGTTTTCGGCAAATCTGCCCATATTTAACGTTCACGTATGGGTTTGGTGAATTTCGTCATATGTGTACCAGCATAAATAGGTACCCCGTTCAGGAAGGCCATAAGAGGCAGTAACGCCGGAAAATATCGAAAGTCGTCCGAGGCACTCGAGAACACAACAGTCGAACGGCAAGGTGTAGGCAAGCCAAAATGTTTCTACTTTTAGAAAAGAGGGAACTAAGGAACGTTGTAGAGGTCATTACAGGGCATTTACCCCTAAGAACCCACATTCGGACACTTGGTAATGTTGAATCGGCAAAATGCAGCCCTCTTCTACGGCTACCAATATTCCAATTTGAAAGATTTTGAGCAGCTATGTAAAATGAATACTCTTTTGTACATAATATTTATTCCATATGTATGTTTGTATATTTTGAATATTTTTACTACCAATCTGAGCCACCTTAATGTACGTTACATTACATAATGCACATCCTCATTGTTTTATATCAGGAATCTACTGCCTGCAGTACTTTAGACAGGCTCATTCTCTTTGCTTCTCTGCTTGAGCTGCTTATCCTACAACTCAGATTACTATTTTGCACCTTCCTTGATTCTTTTCATAAAGAAATATATATGCATAGCTGTTATTGTTGTTTTTCCTTATGAATACATAGTACTTGGGAATATTGAGTATATTTTTATGTTCTCGTGAAATTCACACGGTTGACTGTTTCATAATTGGCTCAATATTTTCAAATCGACATTTTTAATTCTGCGTTAATTTAAATAAATCCTGGTACACCCATACACGTGCAAATACAAACTCTAACTTAACCACTTTAGATGTACACACATATATACACATATGCATACATATGTATGTATCAGATATGTCAGAAGTCACACCAAAAGCTCTCAAATTCGAAAGCAAATAACAAAATCCGATGGGGCTGCATAAATATCCGTGTAGGAGCACGGACAGTACAGTCCTCTGATTTCTAAATGTGTTACGAAATCGGTACCCAAAGTTTACTTGCCGAACCCAAGACGCCTGTGCGTTGAGCTAATCTTGTTTTAAAACTTTTACCATAGATTGTGAGCAACAAAAGCAGATAGACTCTCGGCAGGACCGTCTTCATGGCAAACATTCAAAGTGAAGTGAAGTAGATATGATAAGCACCTCTTATAGTTTCAGGCGTGTACCGCGCTGATCGCATATACTGAAAATCTCTGGCGTCACCTTGCCATAATTTTGAAAAAGACACGCAGCAATAAACATGCTTTTAGTAGCTCTTTATGTAACGAAAACAACATCTTCTCAATATCTGTTGAGCAGATGTTTTCGAGGCGAATACCAGCGATAACTGGCGCTGCAGCAGCCAATAAAACATCTTTCTGGAAGCACCACCCCCTCAACTGGCGATCAAGCGGCAGTCAAACCAACTGCCAACCAATATCTTTATGAAAACTAAATGTCAATAAAAAGCCAAGTGAACTGCTTATGGAACATAGTTGGATTCGTGAGATCTTAGAGCGCTGCAAGCTGCAACACAACGCACTTCAGCTGCATAAAACGACAATTAGACGAAATGATGTTCGTTGGTTTACCATTGCTGCTCCTGAGCATCGTAGCGCATGCGCACGCCGAATGTGTGCTGCACATCCACGGCAATTTGCCGGTGATAATGAAGTCGGACGGTGTACATCGTGTTATGTACGCGCAGGAAGACGGCTCTGTCAACCTCAATGAAACGGACGAAGTGGAGGTGCACTGCCTAACCGAGATTTAGTGAGTGATTGCTTCGTTAGAGATGTATGCGTACAAGTACATATGTGTTGGTTTTTGTTTTTTAGTATTCAAACGAAATTGAATGGGGGCCCGCAGAATACCAATGTCGATGGCAGTAAACAATTTAAGTGTTACAAAGGCTATCGACTGTATTATAGAAATGCGAATTCCAGCATTTACAAGGATACCAATGTGAATTCGGTGTATGTTCGCTGCAAGGATCCGTGGACACTAACACTATATGAGAGTGGCACGAAATTGCCGAAATGCAAACAGTACATGAATTATGCGATGGGTCTCGCTGTGCCGAATGTGAAAGATGTCATATCGGCGGGTATGTGCTATGATCTCGACACACTAGCCCTCAAATATGTTAACTACGTGGCCTATCGACCTAAATATGGCGAAACCATCAATGTGAGTTCAATTTCTTTTATAGCGGATCCGCTTAACATTTTCTTTGCATTTGCAGTTAAATAGTTCGGCTTTGAGCCAAAATCAATTGATAGTGGATTTCAAAACAAAACTCGGCAATCTCAATACATATTTTTCTTTTATGAGGTATGTTTGCTAACGTCTTCCGCCCCAATGTTTCTATGGTCCTGCCAAAAACTTATCTTGCTTGTAATCCTTTTACAGTCAGGATGAGTTTAACCAGCAGTTGGGCAATGTCAAGCGAACAGTGCCGATATTGGAGACTTACGACTTCGACTATGTCAGCCTCTTGCAGGATACGCCGCTTCAGGACGAATTTGCCGAATTCGCTCACATCTTCAATACAATGTGGTGGCGCAACTTACGCATTGGCAATTGGCGTTTCTATTTGGACGCGCTGGCCGCACGTTCAAAGCTCATCTCATACAGGGTATATATTGGCACTTCTGGTGAGTTGAGAATACCGGACACTTCCAGCCACAACATAACCGCTGAAGGAGATCATTTGTCGATTGAGGTCGGCAGTTTAGTTGTACAGCCCCCGGTATATATTTGGTCATATTTGAAGTCACTGAAAGACGACGTGAACGAAGAGTTTGTTATCATCGCCCACAATTCACCTTATGTAAGCTCCAGCTTTCAAGTCCATTGTACTGAACAACTAAATTTTAAATATATATTCAACATTTTTTAGTTCTACTTAAAGAGCTCAGCAATATTCTGCCACGATATATGCGACAAAATTGATTGGCTGCAGAAGAGCAAATTTGGACACACCCGTTTGATGCCGACCTTCGGTATTGCATTTTGCTGTCGCCCAGAAGAGGTGGCACAGTCCTTCAAGCAATTTCCATTGGATTAATGTAGCAAAACGATTTAAAAACACTATTGAAAAGTACCAACTGTACGATGAACCGTACGAAATAACGGTTATTACTTTTGAATAAAAAATTTAAATAATATTTAATCGAGAACTTTTTGCTGCTTTCTTCAAACTCCGATAAAATAGTTGAAAAAGCTTGAGCGCATTTCGCGACTAATAATTGAATTAAGGTATATAATAACAACTTGATTGCAGCCCTTGTATAACCATTTAGAATGCGGCGTATTGTTTCATTAGGTTTTGTATTCGAAGTTATACAACCTACTGAGATAACAAATTAATAAAAATTAATATTAAAGGATTGCATATTAAAGTCGCAAAATTACAAATAAATGTGTCGCTGCAATACCTTGCCTTTATAAGAAAGAGAAAAGAAATTTTACAAAATTTAGATTCCAGTTATGAAAATTATTTGCTCGTAATGTAATGAGTTCAACAATTATGCAATCAGTTTTACCCTCATTGATATGGGTGAAGTGATGAAGATTGGCATCTGTTACGATCTGAACGTACTACGTCAAAACTAATGGCACAGAGGTTTTGGTACCGGCGTATATGTGGGCAAACTGGAAGTCCCTGATTACCGATGAAGTGGAAGAGTTCGCTGTCATCGGACATAATTCACCTGATGTAAGTGATACGTTCCACTCCGCAAAATCATCCTCAATATTTACTTTACATATACAAACGCACATACCTTATACACCATTCATTATATACCATTCTGCGCTGTTGATATGTGCGACGAAATTGAGTGGTTGAGCAAAGCAAATTCGGCGACTTGCGCCCTCTACCAACGCTTGGTTACCCTCTTCGCTCTTGGTTTGTTGGCTGATGTTGAAATTACAATAAAGAGTACAGTATGGGAGGATGGTTATTATAAAACTGATGGTGAAATATTTGAAAGTGATTATTGAATTAGTTTTTAATTTAATTAGTTATGTAAAATTATAAACAAAACTTTCACTCAAATAACTAAAATACATATCTATATACTCATTTTACAAAATAAATAGAATTTCATTCGAATACTCGGTTAGTTTATGTACAGAAGTATAAATGTTTTTCTATTGCAACTGTAAACCTTCTCTATGTTCACGTTTGTCTATGCACCCTGCAGTGAAATGAGGAAATTACAAACCAATTCCCAACTAGTATGAACCACAAGCCCGACTACACAGCCGACATCTACACTTGCACACATATATACATAGCAATTTCTACAAATATGATCGAATGGCAAGATTGCAAAAGTTGACTTCACTGTTTTTTCAGTGTTTTTTTCGAAATGACTACTCGCGGAATTAGATGAATGTATTACCTAACGAAACTGGTTAGTGCAGCAGCTCTGCATATGTACATTGCCTTGACCCCTTAATAAGTTGAACTAAACCGGATTTGTACACCATTTGTACAAACGGTGTTTCCATGAATATTTATTTACGATCCTCTTAAGCAGGGAGTGAGATTGTTTGAACATCTGTCCTTAATAGAGCTACACAACCGTTCCTGTCAATCTCAGCAAGGAGTAAAAGTCCATGCGTTCTCTTAGTATCCATTAGTACCAACTTAGTATCCAACAGTATCCATTTTTACCAAACCCCAGTTCAAAAAGTAAAAGAAAAGTACACCGACAGAGATTTAGAAATTACCACTTCTTCGTCATCACTATATTCTAGTTACATAATTTATTATCAAATTATAACCGAAATCAGTGACTAACCCTCTTTTGTGGTTTATATTCGAGCCTTGACAGATATGTCAATGGATGTACATACATATACATATGTTAATATGCTTCCACACAATGTGATATTGGCGAAATCTTTAAGAACTTTGAATGAAATAATGACGATCATATATTTTTTTATTTTAAGAAAAGGGCCTCATCTTCATAAATAGCTTTATGCATACAGTAAAAGGAATCGGCGGCAATGCCCTTCAGTGACAACCCTTTGAAATCGCAATACCACATTAAAGTAGAAAAATGCTGTCTCAGCAATATCGTATGCACATATAGCAAATATACATAAGCACAAATGCTTACATTTATAATATAAACAATATCAATAAAGTGGAGGCGCCTGATATAAAATGCTCAGACCCAGTCCAAGCCTTGTCAGTTTCATAATATTTGAGCGGCGAGTTGTAATGAAAAATGTTTGAAGTAAATCTTAAACTTTTTTTGTTGATTTTAGCAGCATTTAATTTTGCGAAAGCCTTTTCTTGCCGATTAAATGTGCGCCATCCGTTCCCTTTACTTTCGAAAAGTTTCGGTACTAAAAATTTAACATTCAGAGCCAGGGAAAGTGGAATAGAACTCAGTGAGAATGAAACTATCGAGATTTATTGTATGAGCGGCATAATCTATGAGTAAGTGGATTTTTTAAATCAATTGTTGTAATTACTTACTTATGGCGGCATGTATGTTTACATCGATATAGTGGCTACCTGGCCAACAGTAGGTCGCTTCATAAAAAGGCATTGCTATTCTGTGACGATAAGGGCTTCATCATTAACATGGAGCAATATGAAAATATGTATAATCGCGATTTGACTATTCATTGCTCGTCGTTGACTAGTTCAAATCTTTATGAGAGTAAAAAGACATTGGCGAACTGCGATAATTTCATGAGTTATTCAATTGGTGAAAATATACCGTTAGTTGGTACAGTTATTAAGTCAGGAATATGTTATGATATTGAGAGCTTTGCACTGAAGTATGCCAACTATGTAGCTTACCAACGGAAGGATATTTGGATTTCAAACGAGGTGAGTCCTCTTGATTATTCCATGCCAATTATAAATTTGAATAAGTACATAATGATTATAAAATAATAACACGTACTAACTTTTTTATATCTCTACCAAAGCCAAACCTATCAAACGAACTCGGTGTCGATCTTGGGCATACAGTTGGTAATCTTGAAAAATATTTCGATTTTATGAGGTAAGTAAATATTTTCACTCTATATTTTCAACATTACTCTTTTAATTTTGATTCACTGGCAGCCAGTTAACTTTCAATGAGTCAAGGGATGTAATGCGCAGCAATTCAAATCAATTTTTTAATGCATTCGAATTCGACTACGAGAGCATTTTGCAAGATGAATATTTTCATAATCAACTCAGTGATTTTACCTATATCTTCAATACGATGTGGTGGCGTCAGCTACGTCAAAATAATTGGCGTTTCTTCCTTAATGCGCTCAAGGAACGAACATACTCTGAGAAATATATAATTTTTATAGGACCTTATGGTAACACAACAATGCCAGCGAAGGAGAATCCAGATGGCAAGCCGGAAGAGGTGACTGTACAATCGTTTGACTTAACCGTATCGGCTCCTAAATATATATGGGCATATGTAAAACCCCTCATACCCAATAGTGAAGAGGAATTTGTTGTAATAGCAACGAATTCTCCCTATGTAAGCCAACAAAATCATACCATATACCATAAAGCACTTACGATTTTGACTCAATTTCGCTTACAGATAGAATCTCCAGGCCACTTGGAGTTCTGTGAAAGGGATATTTGTGACGACATTGTCTGGTTGAAAGAGAGTAGATTTGGACATCTTCGCCGAATCCCAACATTCGGTTATACATTCTGTTGTCATGTGGAAGAAGTAGCAAAGATCATCGAGCATTTTCCTGTGTCCACCAAAGACTTGGAAACAACAACTGCCGCTGTTCCCTTGCCCTAAACAAGAGTTCGACCAACCACAACTATAATGAATTTAATATAACAAACATGTATAGAATCTGAAACGTTTTCTTTTAAAAACTTTGTAACTGAAAATTCAAGTATGCTTATTTAATCGGATAGTATATATATACTATATATGTGTACGAAATACTTACAATGAAAACTTGAAAGGTATTTAGTGAGGAATCAATTCAAAGAAAAATATTGAAAAGAAAATAATTTTCGGCTTGACTCAAGAAACACACACATACGCGCATATGCTGAGTTAAACAAACAGGTTTGCAACTCATCAGCTAAACACATGAGAGTATTGACAATAACAGTTCTTATACAAATGAACGTATGAATATTATCAGACAAAACCCGGCAAAAATTTCAAAGAAAACCAAATAAGCGAAATATACTTTATTTAGCTCTGAACTTATTAGCTGTGCCTTTTAATTTTTCTATGCATTCAGGGTCTATTTCGACCACATGTAATCTGAGTAATCTGAAGACATATAGAGTTGGATTATATGGTCCGGCGTTAGGACTTATCAGACTTCATTGGGCCACATCTTTTATATGGAACGTGGTTAATTTTGGTGTACTGCTTGGTCAAAGTGGAATACTTCTTCATGCATACATAGGACTATCGCAATTCTCTGCAACAATAATGACATATACACAAACACAAATATAATAATTTCCTTAGTTTATATCAGTGGTCGAAAAACTTATGCATTCAAACGAATTATATTGTAAGTGTGGGTTCGTGTTGGGAGGTACTGAACTATCCAAGTGGTAAATATTTCTGGTCCCGACATTTTCAATTCAAGCGAGTTTTGACCCATCACTGAACCATTCTTAACAATTGTTTTTATATGACAATAGTGCACAAAAATTTTTCGAAAGTTTTTGTTCGAATTAACAATATAATTATTTATAATTTTTGAGTATTGTACAAAAATTAAAAAAATAGTAGAGTAAATATTTGTACTTTTAACTATGAACTACTTTGAAGAAATGTCCAACAAAAAAATAAATTTATTAAAATAAATAACCAAACCATAACCAAATGATTTTACAGAGAACAATTGTAAACCTGTAAACCTGTAAACCTGTCATCGTTTTTACGTTGTAATATCGATTGCAAGTATGTGTGAAACACACATAGTCAGAGTGCGCTGAGAGAGTGCGCGGCGAACAATGGACTGCCTATCACTATCTTCTGTATAATATTTAATCTCAGTTATAGATTATCAACGAACTGGTGAGGCTAATAATGTCGCATATCAGTTTTATATATTTATTCGCGATCGCGACCGGATGTAAAGTAATATCTGCATGTTAACTGGATATTCTAAGTCCCACTCCATTATTTACTCAAAATTTTGGTTCAAAAAAAATCATTTTCAAACCGCAAGCATCTTCGATACAACTAGATATCGGAGAATCGATTACAGCATACTGCAGTTCGGGATTAATTTATAAGAAAGCTAATGATCGGTAAGTTAGTACGAGCCCGCCAATAAATATGCACAAAGGAATTCTGCTCTCGCTAATTTAATGAAATATTTATAATCAATAGATATGGTTACAATTCTAATATCGACCAGGTTTTGTCTTCAAACACCGCAGAATTCAATTGTAACTCGGATAACGAAATTGGTATAAAGGGAATTCTCAGCGCCTCTGGTACACAAATGTCTATTTTATGCAGATCAAAAACAAACTATGATATTTATGAAAGTAAAAGAATGTTACCGAAATGCGAAAATTACATGACTTATGCAATCGGCGCGCCCATCCAGATGGTTGGAAGTGATATCAAAATCGGTGTTTGCTATGATCTCGATCATTTTAAATTGAAATTCGTCAGTTTTGTAGCACAATCGAATAACGCAGCAATCATCTTTGACGAGGTAGGTGATGTTCATTCTCTTACATAACCTCGCTTTTTCCGTTTATGTTACATGAAATTCTATTTTTAATTTCAATAGAGCAAACACCCTAATGAACTATCCATAGATTTAAGCCAAAAGGTTCGAAGCCTTAAAACGTATTTTCCATTTATGAGGTAAGTACTCACACGTTTCATAACCAATATAAACTTACTCAAATATCTGTCAGTCAGGACACATTTAATGAGACCCGAGACAGGTTGCGGAAATCACAAACTCTTTTCGATGCCTTCGAATTCGATTATACCAGTTTACTGCAAGGCGAACCGCTGAAGAGTCAACTTGAAAGTCACGCATACATTTTCAACACTATGTGGTGGCGCCAACTGCGTCAACATAACTGGCGCCACTTCCTCGATGCATTGAGGGAACGCACACAGTCCGTTAAATATCTTGTTCATATGGGCACTTACGGTAATATGACACCACCTTCGGGACGGGGAAATTGCGATTGGATCAAAAAAGAAATTTTCGCCATTCACAAAGATAACATAGCAGTTACGGCGCCTACGTATATTTGGGCCTATTTGAAATCAACAACTTCTACAGAAGAGGAAAAAGATGAAGATATCGTGGTCATTGCACACAATTCCCCTTATGTATGAAAATAATATCGACTATTAAGAAGTCTATTGAACTGTTATTGAATGCAAATGTCTTTTCAATTTTTTTAGGCGACGAATCCAACTCATGATGAATTCTGTGAGATTGATTTATGTAACGAAATTGAGTGGCTGAAAAATAGTACATTCGGAAATTTGCGACGTCTGCCAACACTGGGCTACATGTTCTGTTGCCGCCCTGATGATGTGGCCCTCATCATTGATTATTTTCCAATACAGGAAGTTAAAAATGGAATTACGAAGTCTGAAGAAGTAGAACAAGAACAAAGAAATACAAATACAAGCAAAACAATTGAACTATCGTCTAGCCATCCAAACTAAACAGACACCTTTATTAATAGCAGAAACTATTAGTTTATGTAATATGTAACTCAGAATGTTTATAAAATATACGCTCTTTATCTTTCTTTGCACTTTACATTTGCGACATAATTTAACTTTGTGCGGGTTTTTGCGGACATGTTTTAAACTGGACCGGATATGAGAGCACCCAACCAACTCCGCTAGGGCAATCGTTAAATCGTTAAACCAATTTTTAATGGTCTTCACCAAAGGAGAAGGGCCCCATACCGCATACGCATACTGTACCCAAGTGCTCTTTGATTTCCTTTCTAAAATTAAGAATCAAATCACCAAGCGATATCGCTCTGTTATCAAAACTGCCGATTCGGCTGAAATTTTGCCAGTAGCCGTCTACGAGAATGTACTATACTATAGTAAATTTTTTTGCCATAGTAGCGCCATCTGATGGTGAGCTAAGTATATATCGAACCGCAACCGTATGCTATAGAAAGACCTAATAATATTTTCCATTATTTCTCGATCTCCCATACATGTACATATATAATAATATACAACAGCTAGACCCTTATCAGCGTCTAAAATTTATTATTCGATATCTTAATTTAAGCTCCATTTGTTTATATACCGTATGTTTATTGACATCAGCTCGGGTCGCAGTGATTATTGTGAACTACTCCGATTACCCTTTCTTTATACATTCTATGTTTATGCAAACGTGCTTGAAGGCAAAGCTTTGTTGACATTGCACAATTTCCTATCTATATACCAAACACAACTATATGCCAACATATATATGTGTTTGAAACCGAACGAAGAGTCAGTAAGCTAAAATTCATTTAAACCCTTCATAACCCCGCTGTTAACATACATACATACATATACAGGGGCAAATAGCTGTCACTACAGTTAAGCATCAAATTAATCAGTAAATATATCAGGTAAAACAGCTACTTTATTAAATCAGTAGTTTTGCACTCAAATTCAAATAGAATATGCATTCAAATAGAATTCTTTCTGACCATTTCTTCAACTATTATGAACTGCTGTGATGTTCTGACCGAAATCTAACTAGTTGAGTTTTTTTTACGATTCGTACTAGTTGAAAAGTACTTAAAAGCATGTAATTTCATTGTAAGATTGTTTGCTAAGCTTAAATTACGGCAAACGAACCGGATGAAATTAATGGCGGGAGAATCTATTTTAATTAGTGACCAGATTAATATTCGTTGCACATCTCACACGTTCTATGATCTCTATATAAGTAAACGAATGTTGCGGAATTGCGTAGTTATGCCATCGGTAAGCCTATCCAGATGGGGGCCGGCATCTGACATGACAGTAAAAGTTTGCAGCTGCAATATTTGAATTTGATAATTGATATATACATATAAGTCTCAATTGTCTCTTTTACATTTATGTATAATCTCAACAGCAAAACATAAATAATGAACTAGCTGTAGGCTTGAGTGAAAAATATTGACAATCTACGTATTGGTGTAGTTTCGGATCACAACGGTTTTTAGATATTTTATTATAGAATGAGTTCACATGTTCGAGCACAACAAGCGAGACTTACAAGCAATTACGTTTTCTACCATAAAGTGATTTTTTTAATATTCCTAGGTAGTGGTGACACTTTTAATATAACCTGAGACCGTTTGCACGCAACTGAAACTTTTTTGATGCTTTCGGAATCGGTTTTACCAGTTTATTGCACGACAAAGCGAGTATGATTTTCAACTTGAAACTCTACAGTATAACAGTATAGTGGAGTGAATAAACTATAAAGTTTCAAAAAAATTTTTCAGCAGATAAATACAATAACAATAAACTGAAAATTTTTGGGAAATTCGATAAATTTTTATTTCGGTTTTTAATTTACAAAAGGAAAACATGTGTGTATACGTCTACATGTATGTTTGTTTCTTCGTGCACATTCATTTGTTTTTAGAACATCATTGTTTTACTTAATTTACATAAATAAAATACATCCGTATTTTTTGTTACAATTGCTTTCTCAAATATCAAACATTCATACATACATACGTATGGATGCATGTGAGCTTTTATAGCTTATTATATAGAGTTGTGTGTGCATATTTGTAATCTTAATCTTAAATCTATTGAAGAATCTCGCGATTTCATTTAAATGCAAGCATTTGTTCGTTTCATAACATGTATGTAAATATCTTGTATATTATATATGTATGTATATTAGTACCTATTTAAAGTCTTTAAACATATTCGTTATCGATTCTAGTCTACGACGAAGCAAACAGTCATTTGTATTAAAATTAAAATAAATCTTACAGATAATAGCATATACAAGTCTTCATTAATTTTTGGAGTTATTTACAATAAAATGTTTTCTGGAATATTGGCGGTATGTGGCTTGTTAAAGACCTTCTGCAGTTGGTTATAAATGTACCAGGTGAACAAACATACACATGTGCAGATATAATTAGAGAGTTTATTTGAGAAGAAATAGCTAAAAACTAGTTTATTAATGAAGCAACAACAAAAATCGTTCATCAGGTATGGCAACATGGTTCATTATAGCACTGCTTCCTGTTTCAATTAACCACACCAATTGAGATTACTACATACATATATATATATGCAGTACAATACAAATTTTCTGCGAAGAATTAAAAAAAAGTAAGACATTGGTGTATATAAATATAAAATAGCGAAATAATAAAATAAGAAAGAAAATGCACGTAAGACAAATTGAAGAATATTTCACGGTTATTCATTCCATAAATATCAATTATTTAGCTACCTCGTCATTGGCTTAACTACGGCGTATGTTTTCATTGAAAAACTAAAACGTGACATACAAATTATACAATTTCAAACACATACATTGCCCTTCCTTAGTTACTAACTACATACATACAAATAACTGCCTGGCGTTGATATGCTACTTTTAAGCTCGACTAACACCAGCCTAATTAGTTATTTACTATTTACATTGCTTCAACATGCACTGCACACTATGATTGATCGTGCAATGAATCTCTTAATTTTTTCCTATAATTTATTATTGACATTTTTACTCTAAAACTCCATCTTTCTATTAAACCGATTAATCACGCTAATTGAGAAAATGGCATTTTTCACAAGGAAAATTAATAAATACAAAAAATCTTTACACTATCAGTCCTTTACATGTATGTGTGTATAAATAGCAGTGTGTTCGTATATGTGCTATTTGAATGGCTGCTTGTGAAATTTGTTGGTGCTGCATAGCATTTAGCTTTGTTCTTAAACTTTTCTAACCTATGCGAGTGTGGCAATCGCCACATTAACACACTTCGTTCGTAGTTAATCATCAAAGAATGTCTGGTGTACTTGTGTCCTCATGTGAGTGTTGTAGCAAGCCCTTGCGTTCATCAGGTGCCGTACTCAAAACATTCTCAACCACCGCCGCCGGTTCGACAATTGCATCAGCGTACATGGATTCATACACCGGATTCGCAAAATTACCCTTGAAAGAACAAGAGTTGAAAGAAAAGTGATATACATATTTTCATTGTGTAAAGCTACCTTGTCGTCTTCGTGTACGAAGGCTGGCGTCTCATCTGCATCGCCTCTGTACATTGGATTCGTAAGCATTATTTCCACATTATCGGTGAGACGTGCGTGTGAAAATGGTTGTGATATGCGATGCTTCCTAATAGTAAAATTATATATTAATATATGTAATAAATATGTAAAAATAATAAATGTGTGTATAGGTAATATTTAATATTTAAATAAAACTGCTTTTTCTCAATTTAACTTTTTTACTCAATTAATGCATATCAATATCTCATATAGATTAATTGCATGTACGTACTTTAGGAAATATATCGCTCCTCCGAAGAGCGTTAGTAGTAATATGGCGACAGAAAGCACCACCGCTAATATCGAAAGTACATTTGCTGTGTGTTCCTGGCCTTGCTGGCGCTCAATATTGACATTATCCGCACTTTCCGCCAAGCATGGCGTGATTTTACCGCTTGAACAGCTAAAGTGATAAAAATAAGTATGTAAATCAATTTTTCAAATCATTTTGACGCTCTTGGTGCACACTTACAGACATTCATTAATAGCGCTGCCTGTGCGGCAAACACCACAGCTGCTGACGCATTTCGGTGGCATGTTGCAATCATCACCCTCCCATTCACCAATGCAACTACAATGTGGCACAGTGTACGCATCCAAGTGACAAACCCCGCTATTCCCGCAATAGCCAATGCAGGGATTCTCCTCGGAAACCAGTCGCTGCAATAGTAAATGCAATTAACTCAACCGTTGCATGTACAAACACACATATATGTTGAAGGGTGTGCTTACCTCACAAAACTCGCCATTCCATTGATCGGTGCAGTTGCACATAGCCATGCCTTTGATAACGTGGCATGTGCCACTATTCTGACATATGATGCCAGTGCAGGGATTACGTGATGGCAATTCAGATTCATCGCAAACTATTATAAAGCAAATTATAACAGTGGTGATACATTATCATTAAATGTGGAAACATTAGGCGGTATGGAAAACTCGTTACTTACAGTGAGGTGGTGTTGCAGTTTTGCACAAATCGGTTTCGCAGCGCTCACCTTCAAAGCGTTCACTGCAACTGCACGTCAAGTGCTGATCTCGTTCGGTGCATACGCCCCCGTTCAAGCAGTAAGTCTGGCAAGAGTCGGATTCACATTGTTCGCCATAGTAACCAACTGCACATTGGCATTGTGGTCCACCTTTGGTCCCAATACTACAAACACCCTGATTCTTACAGAAACCATCACAAACATTCACCTCGCAACGTTTTCCGGTGAAACTAATTGTAGAAATAAATAAGTCAATTTGAATTAGTAATATTCAATTTACATCCATTACGCATGCACACTTACCCATCCGGACATTCACACTGTGTAGTGCCTGTCAAAGTTTCGCGACAGATGCCGCCATTAGCGCAGGTCAAATTCACGCAGTGCTCACACTGTTCGCCGACATATAATTCCGGGCAAGTGCACTTCATGCCTTCGTCTGTGATCAAGCACGATCCGCCATTGTGACAGCGACTCTGGCATTCCGGTACCGAGGTCTCACAACGCGGACCAGACCAACCAGGCGTGCAGCTACATTTCAATGGTGGTGGGTCGGACGAGCCAGGCAGCTGGGGTGCCACTGTGCAGAGTCCATAATTTAAACAATAGCCTGAACAACGGGAGTGCTCACACAGCTCCCCCTCGAATTGTGGCTGGCAGATGCATTTCGGTACATGGTCAATCACCTTGCATGTACCTAAGTTACATTTTAGGGGACAATAATCGGGAACCTCGCTATGTGCCTTACATGCATCGTCCACCATAATCAGATCGTTGGGACATTTGCAGGCGAATCCATTGCGGGCCTCTGAGGAAAGTATGCACAGCGCACGTTTCATTTTACACGGCTCTTTTGCACAAGGATTCGTGACTGAAATTCCATGAAAGATTAAAACAATAACAACGTGGGGTCTATTTATTATTTTAGATAGTACTCACTGTTACGATTCTGTTTTAGTGGATGCAGTATACCAATATCCGATGAGCGATAGCCTTTTAACAAATATGTGCCATTATCCACTCCAAACTTGTTCATTTTAATAATACTTTGATCATACAACTTGATGTATAGATAATCCTCAAACACATCAATTTTCTGTGGTTTTTCTATAAATATATTTTTGCCGGGAATGTGCACGAAGTATAACCTGTCGAAGTTATTTACGTACCTTTGTTCGAAAACCGACGCACTACATTGCGATCTTTGCCATTCAATCTGCATGTCTCGATTGTGCCTTTGCGATAATCAGCCCAATACAAGCGACCAGTAGGATAGTCAATCGACAAACTAATGGGCCAGCCAACATCGCGTTCAACCAAGCTCTTCTTGCTGGTGCCATCGAGTGATGCCACCAAAATGCCATTTTCGAGGGTGGACCAAATCATAATACGCGATTCCGGCTCAAGTACAATATCGGTGGGATTCATGCCGGTCGAAGCCAATGAGACGTATTTTTTACCATCGATGTCCGTAGCAATAATTTGATTATGCCGCGAATCTATTATATAAACCATTTGGGTAATCCAATCCACCGCTAGTGACTTGGGATCGTTCAGATCAGGGATCTGAGTTGAAAAACAGTCAAGTATTAATGTATATTATGCTTTACATAGTGTTAATGCTCACATTAAAAGCGGTCAACTCCTTCAGATCTCTGCGCACACGCATACCCGTTTCTGCATGTGGAGTTGCAATTTTCATAGTATGCACTTTGCCATGATGAGAGTCAATCCAGAAGAGCAGTGTATCTTTCGATCTGATAAGTATGTCGAAAACGTCGATTTTTAAGCTATCTGTCTGAAAGAAACCCACCACAGTGGTGCCCTCTTGTTTGGCAGGCAAAATAAAACGGAACTCTTGTTCAGAGGCAAGTAAAAGTATTTGTTCTGGGCCTTTACCAATTACAAATAAAATAAATAGTTTACATTAATGTTAAATAAACGCTATGATATTACTGCCCTTAATAAGGAGCTTAATGAACATACCTGACGCCAAGCATGTGTCGTTCTTCCTTGATCCTTTCTGATAACCCTCCGTGCACTTACAATTGTAGTGACCAGCTTTTTTCTCAATACAGATCTGTGAGCATGTTCCGAAACCACAAACTGGTGGCTGGCAGTTCATTTCATCCGAACCATCTATACAGTTATATTGGCCATCACAGCGGAACGCTTTCGATATGCAATCATCATTCTCGCACTGGAATTGATCATGTCGACATTTCGGTAGCGCGGCGCAAACCTCATCTGACTCATCCTCTGAATTTACACAATCATTCACACCGTCACATAGAGCCGATTTACGAATACATTTTAAATTGGAGCATCTGCAAATATGTTGTATGTATTACATTAGTATAAGATACTGATTGCCATTGTAAACTTCTTATCCAACACTTACTTGAAAGCATTTGCATGACAGTGCTCGTGCGCACAGGTAGCTATACTTTCATCACTACCGTCAGTACAATCGTCCCAGCCATCGCACTTCCATCTCGACATTATGCACTTGCCGTTGGCACAAGTGAAATAATTTGCCGGACAAGTGCAATTCACCTCGTCCGAACCGTCCGGGCAATCGTCATCACCATCACACTGATATTGTCTAAGGTATGAAAAGTATACATTATAAATACAATGTTTCGTTAAAACCCCACTGGCAACTAAATTGCATTAAACTGATGGCACCTACTTATTTATGCAAGTATTAAATGCGACACATTTGAACTGGTTAGCCTTGCATGTGATGTTGCAGTTAATCTCATCGCTGCTGTCATCGCAATGGATCTCACCATCGCAGCGATAGTCGTGCTTTATACACTTTCCGGTACCACAACGGAATTCACTCTCGGAGCAGTTGCGCATCTGGCAGTTCAGCTCATCGCTGCCGTCGCCACAGTCGTTCTCATAATCGCAACGCCAACGTCCAGGAATGCATTTCGAATTATTACACTTGAAGTAGGTGGGGTCGCAGCTCTCCTTCGACGACTGGCAGGTGGGTGGTTCATCCTCGCCATTCGGACAGTCGTTTTCCCCATCACAACGCCAAGCCATCGGTATGCAGCGACCTGAGTTACACCTAAAAACCAAGAATTATGCAAATGTTAAGTACTCGAATTCGCCTATGTTATTAAACTTACTGGAAATCACTTGGCTCACATGTAACCAAGTCACAACCTTCCTCGTCCGATTTGTCCGCACAATCGGTGTCTCCATCACATACCCATACGTATGGCACACAACGATTATTACCGCACTGAAACTGTTCTTTATTACAGACGAGCGGCGTACATCCAGTCTCGTCCTCTCCATTCGGACAGTCGTTTACACCATCGCATTTCTTTCCATTGCTTATACAGAATGCGCTCGTGTTCGACGACGACTCGCATTTCATGTAATTCTCGAAACAAGTGAATTTCTCACAATTACGCTCATCCGAATTATCGCCACAGTTATTGACGTTATCACAAATAGCCGAGGGGTAAATGCATTTCTTATTGTCGCATTGGTACTGACCTGGGTCGCAGTGGAATGCCGGGCAAGTGGCTGGTTCATCGCTGCCATCACCACAGTCATCTTGTGTGTCACACTTCCAGTAGAAAGGAATGCACTTATATGTATTGGCACATTCAAAGTGGGCCGCTGTACAATTGGCATGGCATGATTTTCCATCTTCGCCCAATACAAAATTATTCGGACAAGCACACTTGTAGTACGGCGTCTCCGGTGATAGCAGACATAGTGTAGCACAACCGGCTGTTAGGCAGGGGTTGGGTGTTGACGGCTGCTGCTGTCTGTATGGATGGTAGACTCGTAGATCCATTGGCCGATGAATAATAGTTACAAGTGTGGAACAATTTTGCCCGTTATATTTGTTGCAATATTCAATTGATTTTGTCTCCCAGTCGGACCAGTATATTTTATCCTCCCACACTGCGATGGCGAAGATGTGGTGCAAATTCAACTGCGGATTGATACTACGCGCTAGCAATATACGTATATTTTTGCCATCTAAGTCGGATACAGAAATGGTGTCTTCACGCGCATCACCCCAAAAAAGCTCATTCGTTTCAAAGGAAATGGTAAGTGCATTCGGCCAACCCAAATTCTCTCTTATTATCATACGCGGATTAGAGCCATCCATGCCTGCTTTGCCAATGTGTGGATTATCGCCCCAATCTGACCAGAAAATATGACGATTGAAGGGATCCAGTGCAACACCACGTGGTTCACGCAAATTTTCATTTATTAGTACACGACGATATTTACCATCCAATTTTGAGACCTCAATTGTGTCTAAACCTTTGTCGCACCAATACAAATTCTTACTGACCCAATCCACGGCTAGACCATCCGGATTCTTCACCATCGCTTGATGTAATGTGCTTGTTTTGTTTTCAGCAGGGCAATAACGTTTTATCATGCCCACTGTTGATGTCACATCTGACCAATAAAGACACTTCGTCTCCCAATCGAAGTCTAAAGCGACCACGTTAGAAAGCTGGTGAATGAGTATGGAGCCATTACCACGCATGTCCACTTGGCGAATATAGTAGCGATTAGCAAAAATGAACTTCACGGTCTCGTTGCTTGTCGCTTTACATGTGTTGTGGTCCACTAATTCATACCCCCTGCCGCATAAACACTTGTAAGACCCGTATGTGTTTACACAGATCTGCGAGCAAGGATGCTGTTCATGACACTCATCTATATCGTCACA
Source organism: Bactrocera minax (assembly GCA_021498325.1). NCBI lineage: Eukaryota > Metazoa > Arthropoda > Insecta > Diptera > Tephritidae > Bactrocera > Bactrocera minax. Next base: position 246,467 of record JAKEEE010000082.1, on the reverse strand, counting down.
TAAATGCTGATTGGAAGCAAGCAGCTTGTAACCTGGATTGCACTGGCATTCAAAACCAATGATCTTGTCCACACATTTGTGTTCGCACAGGTCGGGAATAACACATTCGTTTACATTGCACAATTCCTCATCTGTGAAATCGGCACAATCGTTTCGTCCGTCGCACAGTAAATCTGTGGAAATACAGGCACCATTACTACAACGGAAATCACCTGGTCCCTGACACAAGTTATGTGAATTGGCGCAAAGCTGTGCATCTTCGTCCGAGCCATCCACACAATCGGGCTTCGTATCGCATGTAAGGTTTTTAGAAATACATTGCAAATCGTGGCATTGGAACTCTGCGTCATTGTCACAGACTTGCGCTTGCAAGAAAGGTTCACAATTGTCATACTCATCATCTCCGTCAGGACAATCTTGGTCACCATCACAAACATAACGACGGTCCAAACACATGCCACTCGAACAGAGAAAAGACGGTGGTAGGCACTCGATTTCATGCGGTACCGATCCCGCTGCACAATGCTTACCCTCATCTTCGCTACCTGGTGCAGGGCAATCATGCTCACCATCGCACACCCATTTCTGTGGTATACATCGTCCAGATGATTTGCATTGGAAGAAATGTGGCCGACAAGCTCTACTCGGGCACTGTGCACCCTCGTCCGAGCCATCCTCGCAATCCGGTTTGCCATCGCACTGCCAACTACTTGGTATACACGTATTGCCACAATGAAACTCATTCTTACGGCACTGCGTCTTACAACCAACCTCATCGGCACTTAACCCGCCCTTGACATCTTTGCAGTCGTTTTCACCGTCACAGCGCCATTTCTCATTTATGCAAAGCCCATTAGGACATTGAAACTGACCAGGTCCACAAGCAACCTTATGCACGTTTTCACAATTCATTTCGTCACTGCCGTCCGGACAGTCATTGTCGCCATCACATCGCCAAGAAGGCATGAAGCAAGCCGTTGAGTTAACACAGTGCTCGAATAGCACATCTCCACGAGGACATTCTCGCGGCGGACAGTGTTTCTCATCGCTAAAGTCCTTGCAATCGCGCACATTATCGCAAACGAACCGCATGGAGATGCACTCGCCACTATTGCAACGGAACTTGTCGGGCTCACATTTACAAATCAGCTCCGACTCATCTGAGCCATCACCACATTGCTGTATGTCATCACATGTTTGATTCTGCGGTATACAGCGATGATTGTTGCACATGAAGAAACGTGCTGGACACTCTCGTAGTATGCAGTAACTGCGGCGTTCGTCAGAACCATCGAGGCAATGTGTAATGTTGTCGCACGTCAACTCTAAGGGTATACATTCGCCCGATACACAGGAAAATTGATTTTTATCACAGTTTATATTCGGTAACAGTAAACAGCGTCGTCCATCCGGTGCCAAAGTACCTCTTGAGCACTGACAACTGGCCGTTCCATTCTTACTCAGGATACACACATCCTCGCATCCACCGTTCAATATTTTGCACTGATTCGAGTCGCAATTGATAGTGGTATTTTGCACAGCAATAATTCCCATTGGTCGATCGATATTCTCTCTCAAAAACACCACATCCGCGCCTGAGTACTTGCTTGCACGTACAACGGCATGTAACACCCAATCAGTCCAGAAGAGTAAATCGCCATAAACGGCCATCGAAAAGGCATGCTTTGGTGTGGAATGTGCCAACACAGTACGATGTGTACCATCATAGTTAGCACGCTCGATTTTATCAAGGCGTGCATCGGCCCAGTACAATTTATGCTCATCGAAATCTAGCGTAAGCGCATTAGGCATTTTTACGTCTGTACGAATGATGGACTCAACACCATAACCGGTAACGTATGCGCGCTGAATGGATGGGGTCTCTTCGTTCCAATTAGTCCAATAAATCATGCCCATACAAGGTTCTACCGCAATACCACGTGGTTTGTCGTTAGAATTCAACATCAGTATTCGTTTCACAAATTGAGTATTATTATCAGCATTCTCGCTAACATGGAGTAATTCCAAACTGCGTATAGATGCGTCATTATTCGAGGTCCAAAAGAGCATTTTGTTCACAATGTCGTAAGTGAGACCCTCGACGCGTCCTTGATGGCTTACCAACACCTGATTTCTACTACCATTGAATTGAACCGAATTAATTGTGCTCATCTGTACATCCGAATAGAATATGACACTATTCTCGTAATCATAGCTTAAAGCTATAACATTTCTCATAAATGTTGTATTATGTACCGCATGAATTGGTCCATTTTTGTTCGTATGATCTGTCATATGAATACTCTCGATGGTGCTGCGATACGAGAACAATAAAAAGTTATCATATGGTTCACAGGAAGAACCATCCACTGCTACTCGGCTGTGAGAGCAAGCACAAATGGCGCTGGTGCCATTGTATAAACACAAATGCTCGCAACCACCATTGTTTTCTGCGCATATGTTTGAACCTTTCTGCACACGCCGTGAGAAAATCTTTAAATCTTTAAGTGCATTTCCCTCCGATTTGAGTATATCCTTAAAATCGGGTAAATTCGACAGAGCAGCCACTTTTATGCTGCCCTTGTTGTTGTTATTGTCCGCCCAGTAAAGATAATCGTCGATTTTAGCTAGCGCCACGGGGTTGTCAAGACTATGATTGAGTAGTGGCGTCTTCAAGTTGCCATCATAATCTACCTTCATGATGCTATTCGACCCACTGTCGCACCAATATACTTTGGTAGCATCAATGTCCAAAATAAGATTACTAACTGTGCCAGTTTGATTTACCAGTATAAATGATTGGCTTCCATCTAGCCCCGTTCGACCAATAATTCCGCTACCCGCATAGAATAGTAAGCCCTGGACAGGATCAATAGCTAGTGCCGTCGGTGTCTCTACACTGGAGACAACCACATGGCGGTGGGAACCATCAAGCCGAGCCACTTCAATTAGATTACGCTTCATATCGCTCCAGTAAATATTTCCAGCCACCCAGTCCACAGCGATTCCGCCTAACCAATCTTGCTGCTTAGGGTCAGTGGTGTCAATGGCGGGTAGTAAGTCAAATCGCTGTGTACCATCGCGTTTAATACGCGAGATCGTACCACGTTCACTATCTCCCCAATACAAATAGTCCTTATCCGCGTCATAGTCAATATAAGTGGCCAGAGAAATTCGTGAAATCGGACCCAAAGCCTGAAAAGCGGAATCAAGTTGTGGAAGGATTTTTATACATATAAGGTTTGTATGAATCGAGAGTACTTAGTTGTTTACTTACTGGTTTCTCTTCAAACTGTGTGTCTGGTGTGCTGGGATCGTAAAGTTCAATTCCTTTGAGTTCGTGATTTGAATAGAAAATGAATTCAGCTTTTCCCACGCAGCGCGTGGTATTTGTACTGAGTACATCATAACCAATAGAACATCGACAGACATGCGCTGTAGATGATATAGCTAAGCAAAGATGCTCGCAACCACCTCTTTGTGACCCTTCACAGGTATTGCTTCCGGTTTGTGCCTCCGAGTAAAACATCTTCAGCGATTGAATACTTTCTGCAATACAAAAGCAAACTCATAATTCAGAAGTTATAAGTAAAATTGCAGACTCACTTGTGTTTGTGCGCACACTGGCCATGTTGTGACAAGAGTCTTTTTCACAGCTCATAATAGCACTTTGTATGTTTTCCGGAAAATATATGGAGCCATTATAGACCGTCACCGAGCTTATGGTCATAATTTCACTTGAAGGCAATGTTTCAACTACAATCTTTCGCACGACATCGTAGTATGCAATGCCGGAATTGTCGTAGACGTAATACAAACGCTGCGAATCAAAGTCCATCGTCAAGCTCAGCAATGTCTTGTTGTGTTGGAAAATAACGCCACGAGAAGAGCCGTCCAAATTGCTCTGCTCAATTAACCACAATTCTGAGTCTCGTTCGGAATGTATCCAATACATCTTTCCCCTACAAAACACAAAATATAAAGTAACAACGGTTTTATTTATTTTTAATATTTCTCGGCTAACATACTTTGCTGGATCCAAAGCAATACTCTCCACCAAATTGAGATCTCTGTGTATTTCTGTGACGAACTCCCCTTTTAAATTGCTCGCCAGTATTTGACATTTACTTTTGCCGGTCGAGAAGTACATATGTCGCGCTATCCAATCAATGGCGAAACCATACGGTTTATGTATGTCAGTGTTGATGATGGTGTCGATAAGCCCATTTGAAATCCCAGCCGTTTTGATTTCATTTAGTTGTATGTCAGAGCAATAAATTCGGCTATCGTCAACGGTAAAGTCAATACGTTGTGGCGCAAGCACCTGAAATATTGTAATCTCTTTCAAATTTGTTTTTATTATTCCTAGTTTTGACTATAACTTGCCTGTGGTGATTGCCGTATGGTGGGTATTGTGTGATGGTTAGGCTGCATCAAATCAATGCCACGTATCTCGTCACCCATTATGAAAAGCAGCACCTGTTCATTGGGCACACAAGTGCGGTGGTCTGAAGGATCCAAGCGCATTATGTGCGGACATTCGCATTTGTAACCTTTTTTAACACTAAACCAACAAATAAATTAAATTAAATATAGCAAACTGACAGAAATTAATTAATACCACTTTACTTACGTCAGCAAACATAAATGCGAACAACCGCCATTATTATTACCGCAGGGGTTCTCACCCTGCGGTTGTCGACTTGAATGCAACACCTGTATACCAAAGGGTTGGGTCTGCGTGCGTTGTATTACCTGTATATTCGAACCGTTCCACTTGTTGGCACGTATTACTGAAGTTGTTCGCCAATCCGTCCAATATACGTAATTTTCAAAGACAGATATTGCGAAGGGGTGTGATAATATGTCCTTATCACGCACCACCAAATGATGATCAGAACCGTCATATTTGATGGTTGATATTGAGTCCGACTTAGCATCCACCCAATACACACGTTTCTGTGTGTAATCCAGTGTCAGACCGTTTGGCCAACCAGCAGATACTTGTGACGTAGTGGATATTGTGCGCCGATATTCACCTGCCATCGAACAACGTTCGATACGAGGAAAATTGTCATCCCAATCAGTCCAGAAAAGAAGACCTTCACGAGGATCCAGTGCGATAGCACGTGGGCTTTCCATTGCGCCGGCAACCAATGTACGTCGAAAACTGCCATTTAACTTAGCTACTTCTATCTGATCCAAATTCGAATCGACCCAATACAGATTCATGCCGATCCAATCTACCGCCAAACCTTCGGTAGTCGATAAGCCTGAATGCACAACCGCCTCCACTTTTCGCAAACTCTCGCCCACCAGATAACCACGATATATTTTATCATCAATTACATCTGTCCAAAAAATCTGTACCGATTCATTGTTGTATAGAAAGTCCAAAGCTATCGTATTACGCAGCGACGTGTAGAAGTTGCTCACCACCGACTTCCTCAAATTGACTCCACGTATCTCCTGGCGATTGGTGAATATAACATAAGGTTCATCGACAGCGGTGCTCTTACAACTAAAGCGATCGTATTCCAACTCATAACCTTCGTGGCATTTGCATTCGTACACTTTGCCGACAGTTTCACAAATTTGCGAACAAGTGTCCCAATGTTCACACGCATGCTGCATGCTGCAGCGGCGTCGATTCGGTTGCAGGAACATATGCGGCGGACACGAACACACGAAACCCTCGGGGGCATTGTGACAATAGTGCGAGCACTCGTTCGTTTTGTCGCACATTTTGATGGCACAGAAAAGTCCTTCATCGGTCGAGTCTTCACAGTCGATGTTGCCATCACACAACTGATGCACACCAATGCATTTATTCGATACAGCACAAAGCCGATCCGGTGCCTCGCATGAAAATATGGTTTCATTGAAATCCGCTCGGGAAGCATTTAATGTCGTGCAATTAAGTTCGTCTGACTTGTCGAAACAGTGTGGAATACCATCGCAGCGTAAAAACTCCGGGATGCATTCAAAAGGATCTGTACAACCGAACTCTTTACTCCCACAGACATGTGCCTCACCCAAATCGATTGGATGATTGTCGCTCTTCGTTTCATTGCAATTGGCTTCGTCACTAAAATCAACACAGTCTTGTATGCCGTCGCACATGTGAAGTTCTCCATAGCAGCCAATGGGTACACAGTAGTGCTCATCCCGTCCACACTCAAATTCGCAACCACGCTCGTCAGAATTATCGCTGCAACGCAATGAAAGGAAAAAGTGAATTTAGAAAATGTGTAGAACGTTTACAAGATGTTCATAACACATAACAATCTAGTAGTGGTAAACCTTACCCACACTGATCTATGCCGTCACAAACGTCGGAAAATGGTCGACATTTGCCATTTTTACAATCGAATTCTGGACACTTTTCTTCTAAATCGAAGTCCGCCATCTCGTCCGAAGAGTCATCAGGACCTAAATTTCGAAGTACACGCCCATAAACCAAACGACTTTTCAGATTACGCTCAATATACTCACCACAATCTGCCACGCCATCATTCACCCACGACAACTGGATGCACTTTCCGCTTTTTGCGCACGTGAATTCGTTGCTATTACAAGTGTGTGTCTCACAATTCCGCTGATCGGTTCCATCTTTGCAATACACAATAGAACTGCATAGCAGAGCACGTTGGTAGCAACGATTATTGCAGATAAAATGCAAACTCAAATCACATCTATTTAAATTGCAGGGTCCATTCGGTTCACTGCTCTCATCGCTGCCATCATTGCAATCGTCAAATCCATCACACACATCCTTCGTATTTATGCATTGCTTCGATTTGATGCATTGAAATCCCGTGCAGTTGTCCATCGGCTCACTTAGCACCACTTGAGGAATGCACTGCAGGCCATTGGCGTTGAGCGTGAAATTATCTGGGCAACGGCAAACAGGACCTTGTGGGGTGTTCAAGCAAATACCTGGACACTTTGATATTTTACATGCGTTCAAAGCAACTGTTGCTGGCTGGTTTTCGGCATCGTACACTTTAAGGTGAGTGATATCGCCACGTTCCAAAATATGCACGCTCATTTGACTGAATGGAGTTTGGAATGTTTATACTTATGCATAATTATTTTTTTATCTTTTCGTATTTACCTGTCCTTCATAGCTGTTTTAACGGTATAAGAGTTCATAGTGAAACGATGTATAGTTCCTTTCTTCTTATCCGCCCAAAAAACAACGCCGTTATGGAACGCCACTGATATAGGTTGATATTTGGCATCCTTAAAGAGTAAAGTACGCTGCGATCCATCCAAATTCATTCGTTCTATGCTATTTGTTTTCACATCACACCTAATTTTGAGTTCGAAAATGTAGCAAGTTATATATAAGCTCTTAATAAAACATACAAACATACCAATATAATTTTTTGCCTCTGCGATCGATGCTCAAGCTGAGTGGCCATGACATGGGCATATCCTTCACACTCTCAGCAAGTACCTTTTTATGCGTACCATCGAGCCACGCACTATAAATTTTCCCCTTTGCATCGCCTATCCAATAGGTAAAATACAACATGCCCTCGGCGGGATGAAGCACCAATGAGCTGATTGAACAAAATATGAAAATATACAATAACTCATTATGCTATGTGTCCACTCACATGGGCATTTCCGCTAGGGGTAGTGTAAAAATGTTGCTCATATTTTTGATAGGCGCCACACGCAATGAATTCCCCTCACCCCAATACATGTGCTGAGCGATCCAATCGTAGGCTAAGATCGAAGAGCTGTCGCTGCCATTAGCCAGCACTATACGTTTCCCGCTTACAATAGAGTGGCTGTAGAGCGCGTAACTTGAGCTGCAAGCGGAGCAAAAGTTTTAGCAATATTCGGATGTGGTCCCTACGCCAATAGCATTGGCCCGCTAGAGAGGCACACAAATACTTACGCTTTCATCACAACGAAATATATTAATTTATCATGCACGTTAATGTCGATACTCAGCGGTCTGGTTACATTATATAGCGGTACAATTGCGTCTGTGTGCTCGTCTCGTTTAAGCAACTGTTGCACCTCCAGCACATTCAACGAGACACCGGCTATGCTGGACAAACGTTCCTTGGCATAAAGCAGAAATTTGTTCTTGCTAACCTGTACGCAGTCGGTGCGGTTGAGCAATTTATAGCCGGCGGTACACTGGCATTGGACCGTCGCGAAATTCTTCGTCCATAACGGCACACAAATTTGACTGCAATCGCCGTTGTTATCACGACATTGGTGTGCAACTGTGGAGAAAAACGACCAACGAAGTTTAGAAGTGAAGTCAAAATAAACTGAACTACTTCATTACTATTGTACTTTCAAATTGATGTATTTTGAACTTCTTTGAAAAATGATTGCTCAAAATTGTTATTTACCTTCAGGCTGTTTCTGCCGATGAAAAACACGAAAATCATACGGCCTTTCTGCATCCTTCACGATGACCTCAGCTTTCAGGGTGAATTTGTTTATTTTCACGATAACGGTATCAATCCAAGGCGCTATGTATACGGTGTTCTCAAACACTTCCACGGCATGCAGCGATTTCAGGACCACGTGAGTCTGCATAAATCGAAAATTGAATTAAATAGACCATTTGTCATTATTATTATTTTTTTCTCTTTTAATTTTCAACATCTCTCTTGAGAAAGAAAACTTAAAGTTCAAATCGCTACTTACGTCTGCGGTCTTTTTCATGGCCCAACGGTTACGGCCCTCGTAATTGACTCGCTCTATAAAGTCCTTATAGATGTCTATCCAGTAAATGTGTTCATTGGGTAAATCCAACGTCATGCGACTGGGGTAGTAAATCTGTGTAGAAACCAAAATGGTGCGATTGCGACCATCGAGGGTGACGCGAGACAAACTGGGACTCCATTCGGTATAAAATAGAAAACTGTACATTCAAGAAAGATATATATATGGACATATAATGAAATCCCTCATAATGTTGCCTACCCTTTGGTGGGATCCAAAACCAATGACGAGGGATTCATTACATCATCCAGCAATAGATTGCAGTATTGCATAGAATTCGTGCACATAAACACGACGCTCAGCTCATTGTTGAGAAAATACCAGTTCCCCGATATCCAGTCCAATAGTAATTTATCGATGGCTGCATTTAAGTAAAATGTTAATATATGCGTATGTTGATGAGAACATGTATATGGTACTTACAATGCATGCTGGCGACCATTTCTGGCAATGGCATTAGCCAATTGGCATTCATATCATCGATGCGATGACAGCGCATGCTTACCGTCGTCCAAGCACTGGAGTACATGGCGCATACCGTTCGGTTGCGATGCCATATCTCAATGGCGGATACCTCACCTGACACAAAATGATCCAGCAGCCCACCGGTGCTGTTGACGCGACGCATATCAATTTGCGTGAAAAATACTAGCGAAGCATTTTCACTGGGTGGCACTGTGGACAAAAAATTGCGCGAATTAAAGGATGAATTTTGTTGCTTTTGTTTTTGTTTTGTTACCATTTATTGCCATGCACCGATTCTTTTGCTTCGAATAGCCCGCTACGCAGCTGCACTCAAACGACCCGGGCGTGTTGCGGCAAAGCTGATCACAGCTGCCCTCCACGCCGCACTCGTCGAAATCCGTACACTGGGTGCCATTGACGGCCACCTGACCCAGCGGACAATAGCAAGTGGGACCATCACGCGAGGTTAACTTACAGTTGAAGGAACAATTGAGGTGCGCGCATTCTGCATCCTGTTTATCTGGAAAGGTTTGAGGACCAGCTGCTGGTTATTTGCTCCAGATTTTTGTTTTTGTTTTGTATTTTTCCTCATTCGCCAACTTACCACACTTCAGCTCGTCGCTATCACAATCCCAGGTGCCGTCGCAGAAGCGCGATATCTCCAAACACAGGCCGTTGTTGCATTCACTCTGGTATGGGAGGCATTTCTGTTCATCGGTGTGACCTATTTTTCGTTGAGATATTAAGATAAATTAAATCCTTTGATGTATGCCAAATAGCAATGATACTCACAATTTGTCTCATCAGATGTATCGAATTCTCCGCAGTCATATTCGCTGTCACATACCCAATTGTTGGGTATGCATTTGCGGGAACGTGTGCATTGAAATTGGCCCTCATTGCATTTGGAGGCATTCACTGCAATTTTTAAAACAAAAGAGATTATTATTTGTGAGAGAGCATATTGGTAATCAGAAAACGAATGCTTCAACATTTACGATTTCGAAAAAGGACATTATAAAGGGGGAAAAACAACTGCAATAGCATCAAGGCTTGGTGTAATTTATAATATTAGGCCCGTCCACACACTACTATGCCAAAAAATTACAACACATCCGGTCTTCAAAAACACATATAAAAATTTCTGATGAGTTTTATAAGCAACCAAACACTCACCACATTCACTCGGCTCATCAGAGCCGTCGGCACAATCGGGCTTAGAGTCGCATTTCCAGCGCATTGGGATGCAACCGCCATCAGTGCATGTAAAGTAGGTGGATGGGCAGGTGCCTACAAAATGAAAATAAACGAAAAAACAATAAATTAATCAATTAATTAAATTTAGTGTATTCAATGAAACAAATATTTATAAATAAATTAGCCATCATAATGAAAAAATAGCATAAAGTACGGACCCATTTTTTTATATAAACGATTTGAAAACAAGTAAGGAAGGGCTAAGTTCGGGTGTAACCGAAGACGGGAAAACAATTTCTAGTGCTGGCAAAATTTTATATTAAAAAATTGTGCATAAGAATTAAACATTCATTATTCGACGAATTTATGATTGGATTACAATCATATTTGGTACCTTTTTAACTAATATTACAGGCTATGGACTCACATACTTTCATAACTATACTATATTCCGCTTCGTGTCCGAAATATGTACATTAAAATCAACCAAATTAACTGAAGTGAGATATATACGATATAAACTCCATAAAAGTGGCTTAATTAAATATATTAGGTATATGAAGAAGAAGTCAATCAGAGAAACGTAATAATAAAACGGAATAGGAATAGGGGGCTTAGACCACGGTCTAAACCGATTAAATTCATCACACTAGAGAACATGTTTACACGTAATGAAGATAACTCACACACTGTTCGACATATTCGGCATAAAGTCTACTAGCATAACGAAAATCATTATATGTAGCATATCGAAGCTGGGATAATTCGTTTACCGATTTTACACACACTTTCGGCATTAAACTATGGTGGATATACGTGTATTATTCGTTCACTAAATTTTGCTAAGATATCGTACATATTGACCGATATATAGCGTATAAAGCTATTTTGTTGTTGTTGGATGTTTGAAATTCTTAAGTTTGGTATATGAGGGCTAGAGGTTATATTTATCCAATTTTATTCATTTAAGGCACACGGACACACTGTTAACCGGAAGAGATGCTCTCTGAATTTCACAGCGATAACTCTTACATTGACCGAAATATATGATATAAAGTCTAACGGAAGGTTCGAAAGCCCTATATTAGGTATATGGGGATAAGGGAAATATTTACCCGATTTTCCCTATTTTTGACAGAAGGGCACATTATTATCATGAAAATATACGATTTATATTACGATATCTCTTCGATTTACTGATATTTTCGGAATAAAGTCAGTACTTTAGTTATTAGTTGTTGACCTCGCCAAATTTAAACAAAAAGGCAAACAAAGTTATTGACCCAGATAAAGGTGGTGGACGTCGCTAAATGTAAACAAAGGGGTCATTGACCTCGAGAAGGGCTGTTGCCCTATTATTATATTTTATGAGATTATGAAATGAGATTATATCGAAGAAAACTCAGGCTGACACCGGAACCAGAAACCGTTAAGAATAAATGTAAAACTTGTGTACATTTGTTTAAATTTATTTTCATTTTCGCCGCCGACGAAAAGTGCGCGTATCATAGCACCACTCGGTTGCACAGTGATATTGTGAAAGCTTAGTATAGCGTACATCGTTAGTACGATCTTATATATATTTATGAGTCCATAAAAATTCATTTGTCTTCTGAAAATATATTTTGTTAGATGTCTCTCGAAAACACGTATTTGTGACCCTTTAGCGAAGTCAACATCCCTAGCAATTTCCATAACCTTGAACAATTTTGAAAAAACTGTCAAAAAGAACTTTTTCGAGTTAAAGTGCTGAATATAAAACAATAAACCAAATGAATTGCTCATTGAGAATCTGCAAATATATGGGGTCCAGCGAACATTATGGAATCAAAATGCGTTTACACTAAAAACTTACAAAACAAATTTCAACCACAGATGCCCCTGCCCACTACGACTCTATGTACCAAACTACTCGTTTGTATCTTAATTTGTTGCTTAGTTATAGCACTTATAAGTTTTCCATTAACGACATTTTGTGGCCGTCGCAATAGTGCGATTAAGCCCAACTGCAATACCAACCTTCTTATGGTGACAAGGAACACGTGTACCAAATTTCACCAAGATATTTTAATTTTTACTCAAGTTATCGCTTGCACGGCCGGACAGACAGTCACCCGGAATTCAACTCGTCTCGTCATCCTGATCATTTATATATATATAACTCTATATATCTCGAGTAGTTTTAGGTGTTACAAACAACCGTTAGTTGAATAAAACTACTACACTCTCTTGCGACATTTTGTGGGAATATAAAAATATCGAATTTCATCAAAACATATTTACTCACCCAATTTTATAATTTTTCACTTATAAATGCATTTCTTTATTTTTAGTTAATTGAAATTCACCTATATTTCTGCATAAATATAGTACAAATATAAATATGTACATACTTGTGTGTAAACGTGTTCAACGAAAGCAGTCAAGTCTATTTTGGGGGGTGTTTAAGAACAGATGTTAGCTGGATGGAGCGTACACACTTAGTGTTACATATCCGTATGTTGAATACGAACGGGAAAAATCCGAACGGGAGGTAATAAAAATTTCGTGCAAACTAATAAATTATTATGGCCCAAGCGGCTATTGAAATTGCCAACATTATTGTTGTTGTTGTCAACACTTTTCAAAACGATTATTTCATTGCTTGCCATTTACGAACACAGTAGTGCGAACAAATACACACACATACAAAATATCTGCGATAAATTCAACGGTAGGTCTGTTGTCCATCCATTTGAATGCGCGGTAGCCAAATTGCTAACAAATTGCTAGATATTGTTAGGCGCACGCGGACCACATGAACAACAACAACGACGTTGACATCGATTGCTGACGTTGTTGTTGCTCTGCTACATGCCTACACATGGACATACATACACTGAATACAATAAATATATGTGCAGTATTTAATTAATATTACCGGTACGGTCAATGACATGGAGCCATCGGCAGCGGAGCGGAGCGAGAGAACGTTGTTGCCGCATTTGCCGCCAAATGTGTGAAATGCTTTGTTCGCTTGCTTCTCCCCGAGTGTGAAGTGCGCTTCGGTGACGGTGGCGACTTTTATTACAGACATAATGGGCATTGTTTTTATTGTTTCTTTTTTTTCGACTGTACAAACAGAGACGCACACACTCAAGCACTGTTTGGTTCGCTGACTTTGCGCCAATGATGGGAGTTTAATAATTATTCTCATTCATTCATGTGGAAACAAATCAATAACCATAATTAATGAACGCAAACGATTGGAGGCGAATTGTTGGAAAGCGAGTGCCGCTGCGCTTTGAATGTTGAATGTTCCAACTGCCAGTTGAATGTGAATGTGTATGAAATGCACATAAATTTGACACGACAGCGTTGTTGTTAATGAAAGAAGGCCATTGTAGCAAAACAAAAACAATATCAAAAATATCAACAATAACACAAACTAGATCAGACCGCGTTGACTGATTATGTTGTGTTGTGTTGTTAGTGTTGTGGTTGTTGTTATGCAGCGAATGCAAACTGAATGAACAAATAATGAATGAATCTGTTCGAAACTCTGAGCAAATGAATAAATGAATGAGTGAGTGTTGTTATATTATCTTCGTTTCGTTACTTCTAAAAAAAATTTCGAAAAAGATGAATTGCATTGACAAAAAAAAATAAAAAATAAATAACATAAAATAGTTGGATCAGACATAAAAAAAAAGGAAAAGTTAGAAACATAGTAGAGTGTGCTCTACTTGGGAACTTGGCTACGTGAGCGCGCATTTCGAATATATGATATGATAAGCGATTTCCAGTTTCCAGGAAAAGCCACTGATCGCTCCTCACACTTATGATGATGAGACTTAAAGAGGCATATATATTGTGAAGAAATAGACTTATGTAATTTGAAAATACCCACTTTGTAATGAAAGACTCGCCTTCGAATGGAAACAAACGAAGCGGTAATACGAAACAAGCGGTTGGAATATTTAGGCTGATCTTAATTCACTAAATAACAAGAAGGTTTGTGCTGTAGTACAAACATTTAGCATTATTCTCTATAGTAGTGTCAAAATCATTTCTATTTTCCAGGCGCAGCCGCTCCCAATTTAACTATAGATTTTTGCTTTGTAGTTCTGTTTATACAAATGCAGTAGGTGCACATGGCGGATGAATAACTTTTTGCTCTGATTATATTTTCACATTCTATAGGAGACTTTTTATGCTTTTTCGTTTATTTCACATAACTACATTTACTACAACTACTACTACTACTACTACTACTAACTACTTAAATCGAACTTTCAATGCACTAATTTCATGATCGACTTATGCAAATGAAAATTGTTAATTATATTTAATACATTATGCCACTTTTGCCGTCGTCTAGAATTTTTAATTATCAGACTTTTTCGGCGGAAATGCAATTGTTTTCATCGTTTTCCTAAGGCATAGCAGAAAATAAGAAAAATATATATTTCAATGTTTTATGTATGCGGTGGGCATCTGGGCACCAGGGCTATATTGTCGATGCGCCACAAGGACAATTCATATAAATTTATTTGCAGGTGCTGTACGAACAAAACTAACACAATATACGCCGGCTTTGTATGTTTTGCTTATTGTGAATATTATTTTTGTTGTTGTTTCCTGTGGCACATTTCATTTTGTGTACGGTAGTAAATTTTGATTTTATTGCAAAAATGCTCAAAAGCAATTTTTTCGGCTTCTGCTGGTGCATAATATAATAATGTTCGCACACGTTCGTTTATAAGAATACACACACACGCATACATATAAATAAATGCATAAGCTAGGGAGTGTGTTGAAATATATTTAGTGTACATATTTATGTGTGTAGGTGAAGGAACAAGCATTACGCTTTACTCGGCGATTCTCTTAACCCAATCGTCAGTTTGTGCCCTTTCACCTCTTCGCCTGCCCAGTTATAACGTGAAATTATGTATTATGCAATAGCATCATAAATTTATATTTTTACGAGCGCACATGTTAGTGGAATAACGTCTTTTGTTTTGCGTTCTTTTTTTCTCATTTTTTTTCGTTTTTGTTATTCAGAATATATTCTTGCATTTATTTCGTTTTTATGGGAGTTAATTTTTGCTTTTGTTCCTTATTGATATACGCAAAGACGCACATACATACGAGCGTTTAGAGAACTGATATCTGGAAATACTTCAACTGTTTAGCTAATTTTGGTAGATATTTCGATAATTTTAAGAATTTCCTGCGCAGAAATTGCTGTCTGATATTTCAATTAAATTTTTGAGTGTCAAAAAGAAATTACTGTCTTCAACTTTCTGTGTACCCACTCATAAGGAACTCATACAGAGAGCCTTCTTGTCCCAGTACATTCTAATGCTCCTTGAGCTCGCAAAAAAGTTGAGCCATAAATTTTCGCTTTCATTTATTATTTACAACTCTGTATTAAGTTGAAAGGCATTCATATCAACATTAAAGCAGAATGAGAACATAATAACTATTTTGAATGCTGTAAAATATTTGAATAGATTCTTATATTTACCAAAAACTTATACATTCTCTGCCAATAAACACCTTAAAATTCAAAGGCAGCAAAGTTTCCAAAGCAAAAATCTTTAAAAGCAAAAAATAACAATAGGAAACAAAAGAGAATCTCCAACTATTTGCTCACCAAAATCGTTTGAGGAATGAGGACAAAAGATGGCAGCGCTTTGTGTAACGGCATGCAACCGGCGTCAAGAAACTTTTGGAAACACTACGGAAAATACACAAAAATTGAGAAATTAAATAAAAAGAACTTAATAAAAGTCGCAACTGCTCGTAGATTGCGGCGATTAAAAGGGAAAAAAATTAAAGGATCAAAGAAAAATGTCTAATGTGCTGATTATTTGCCAAGGAAAAATGTTGAAAAAGGGATTAACACTCAGATATGACCCGAATTTCGGCTGTCGGTGTGACCTTCTAAATAGAAAATTCTTATTTAGAGTGTGAAACTTGAAGAGTAGTACCGAGAGTGGGAAGACCTATTTGTGCTGTGAGTGATGATGTTATCCCACCAATGGGGGTCGTAGAAGTTTTCAACCGCCTCCTAATGCCTAATAGATTTTTTGAGAACTTTTAGTTCTTTTTTTTCTTTTTTTCAAAGTAAAAATGTGCTTTGAGTTTTTCCATTGTCTGCTGAGATGTGACCTCTGTTAGAAGAAACGAGGAAGCCCTGATCCTACGTAGAGGTACTGTGCACATCTAACTGTAGCGGCCGACGAAAATAGAGTACACAAATATTTATATTTCTGTGCTTTAAATTTAATGACGGCCTACACACACAAATTAAGCTGAAGCTAAAGAAATGCTGCACTTCTGCGTAAAGCCATCATAATTTTCGACAAAATAGTAACAACTAGGCTAGTTGTTAGTTAGTTAGGCTAGGCTAACAGAGGCTAGTGACCACCGTTGCCCACTCCAATGTTCGCCTGCCCACCATTAACAACCTCCACAGTTACCTTAACGCAGGCTGTGGTTCTGCGGTTCTATGCTGTTGGCTGGTGAGTGAATCTGTGTTTTAGCCTCCCTAACTGAGTTTGTTAATAGCGACATGTGTCACAGTGACATATAGTATAGTATAGTATAGTATAGTATAGTATAGTGACAAATAGACAAAATCGGATAAAAACCACGCATCAATTAAGATATTGGAATAAAGATTTTCACTAATAGTACGTTCAAGATATGCCATCTCATGCGTAAAAACACCCGAAATCGGTTTATAACTTTTCAAACCAGATACCCAATATATGGACCTCAGTGCCTCTATCTGACTTCTTACCGAAAATATCGGTAAATCTGTAAGATATCGTAATGAAATTGGAAGATTATCTCTCTATGATGGTAATGTGATCTGGTATCAAAAATGGGAAAATCGGGTAAATACTTCACCTAGCCTCCATATACCTAATACAAGGATTTTCAACAGCCGGGCAGACTTTATACCATATATTTCGGACAATATGTAAGATAGCAGAATTAAGTGAATTAGTCCAATATTACATGGATATACCATAGTTTAATGCCGCAAATGTATGAAATCGGTCAACGAATTATCCCAGGCCCCTTATACTACATATAATGATTTTACGCTATTCTAGCAGACTTTATGCCGAATATGTTGGTCGCTGTGTGAGTTACCTTCACAAAATTGGGTGAAAACATGTTCCCTAATATACATGAATAATGAAGAGAGTTAATGTGATCCACCCCACCACCCCCTATTTGTTTACATTTAGCGAGGTCCACCGCCCTTTGTTTACCTTTAGCGAAGTGCACCACCCCAGGGTCAAGGTCAATGACCTCTTTGTTTACATTTAGCGCAGTCCACCACCCTTTGTTTACCTTTTGCTTGTTTACATTTAGCGAGGTCCACCACCCCAGGGTCAAGGTCAATGACCTCTTTGTTTACATTTAGCGAGGTCCACCACCCTTTGTTTACATTTTCGTTTGTTTACCTTTAGCGAGGTCCACCACCCCAGCGTCAAGGTCAATGACCTCTTTGTTTACCTTTACCGAAGTCCACTACCCTTGCTTACCTTTTTCTTTGTTTACATTTAGCGAGGTCCACCACCCCAGGGTCAAGGTCAATGACCTCTTTGTTTACCTTTAGCGAAGTCCACCACCCTTGTTTACCTTTTGTTTGTTTACCTTTAGCGAGGTCCACCACCCCAGGGTCAAGGTCAATGACCTCTTTGTTTACATTTAGCGAGGTCCACCACCCTTTGTTTACATTTTCGTTTGTTTACATTTAGCGAAGTCCACCACCCCAGTGTCAAGGTCAATGACCTCTTTGTTTACATTTAGCGAAGTCCACCACCCTTGTTTACCTTTTTCTTTGTTTACCTTTAGCGAGGTCCACCACCCCAGGGTCAAGGTCAATGACCTCTTTGTTTACATTTAGCGAGGTCCACCACCCTTTGTTTACCTTTTGTTTGTTTACATTTAACGAGGTCCACCACCCCAGGGTCAAGGTCAATGACCTCTTTGTTTACCTTTAGCGAAGTCCACCACCCTCGTTTACCTTTCTCTTTGTTTACATTTAGCGAGGTCCACCACCCCAGGGTCAAGGTCAATGACCTCTTTGTTTACCTTTAGCGAAGTCCACCACCCTTGTTTACCTTTTGTTTGTTTACCTTTAGCGAGGTCCACCACCCCAGGGTCAAGGTCAATGACCTCTTTGTTTACATTTAGCGAGGTCCACCACCCTTGTTTACCTTTTTCTTTGTTTACCTTTAGCGAGGTCCACCACCCTTTATTTACCTTTTGTTTGTTTACCTTTAGCGAGGCCCACCACCCCAGGGTCAAGGTCAATGACCTCTTTGTTTACCTTTAGCGAGGTCCACCACCCTTGTTTACCTTTTTCTTTGTTTACCTTTAGCGAGGTCCACCACCCTTTATTTACCTTTTGTTTGTTTACCTTTAGCGAGGCCCACCACCCCAGGGTCAAGGTCAATGACCTCTTTGTTTCCGGGTGGTGGACTTCGCTAAATGTAAACAAAGAGGTCATTGACCTTGACCCTGGGGTGGTGGACTTCGCTAAAGGTAAACAAAGAGGTCAGAGACCTTGACCCTGGGGTGGTGGACCTCGCTAAATGTAAACAAACAAAAGGTAAACAAAGGGTGGTGGACCTCGCTAAATGTAAACAAAGAGGTCATTGACCTTGACCCTGGGGTGGTGGACTTCGCTAAAGGTAAACAAACAAAAAGTAAACAAGGGTGGTGGACTTCGCTAAAGGTAAACAAAGAGGTCATTGACCTTGACCCTGGGGTGGTGGACCTCGCTAAATGTAAACAAAGAAAAAGGTAAACGAGGGTGGTGGACTTCGCTAAAGGTAAACAAAGAGGTCATTGACCTTGACCCTGGGGTGGTGGGCCTCGCTAAAGGTAAACAAACAAAAGGTAAATAAAGGGTGGTGGACCTCGCTAAAGGTAAACAAAGAGGTCATTGAACTTGACACTGGGGTGGTGGACCTCGCTAAAGGTAAACAATGAAGAAGAATTAGTAAGTGTAGGAGAATAGCTCGCCCGTATTTTGGTCCATCTACCGTGTGCTAGCTAGAGAGCGTCAAAGTGTAAAAAACGGTAGAAAATTACTCAAAATACACCATGGTGCACGCTAGTGGATTGCCACGCTTCTGGTGAACCTATATGTGTGACTGTTGCTGAGAACGGTAGTGCATGAAACCTACTAGGTGTTCCCAAGCGTTTCATTGACCTAGCTGACGCACCCCGTTAGCTGGATAGCGAAAAAAGCCGATTTTTGCCAAAAACCCAATTTTGGCGGTTTTTTGACGATTGCCGCTCTCCCGGTCATAATAGGCGGGCGAACGTAGTAGAACGTTAGTAGAATTGTGCACGCAGATATATAAGAAGGCTCCATCCACTTAGTACGCATAGTGCGTACTAATAAATGAAATATTTATAATCAATAGATATGGTTACAATTCTAATATCGACCAGGTTTTGTCTTCAAACACCGCAGAATTCAATTGTAACTCGGATAACGAAATTGGTATAAAGGGAATTCTCAGCGCCTCTGGTACACAAATGTCTATTTTATGCAGATCAAAAACAAACTATGATATTTATGAAAGTAAAAGAATGTTACCGAAATGCGAAAATTACATGACTTATGCAATCGGCGCGCCCATCCAGATGGTTGGAAGTGATATCAAAATCGGTGTTTGCTATGATCTCGATCATTTTAAATTGAAATTCGTCAGTTTTGTAGCACAATCGAATAACGCAGCAATCATCTTTGACGAGGTAGGTGATGTTCATTCTCTTACATAACCTCGCTTTTTCCGTTTATGTTACATGAAATTCTATTTTTAATTTCAATAGAGCAAACACCCTAATGAACTATCCATAGATTTAAGCCAAAAGGTTCGAAGCCTTAAAACGTATTTTCCATTTATGAGGTAAGTACTCACACGTTTCATAACCAATATAAACTTACTCAAATATCTGTCAGTCAGGACACATTTAATGAGACCCGAGACAGGTTGCGGAAATCACAAACTCTTTTCGATGCCTTCGAATTCGATTATACCAGTTTACTGCAAGGCGAACCGCTGAAGAGTCAACTTGAAAGTCACGCATACATTTTCAACACTATGTGGTGGCGCCAACTGCGTCAACATAACTGGCGCCACTTCCTCGATGCATTGAGGGAACGCACACAGTCCGTTAAATATCTTGTTCATATGGGCACTTACGGTAATATGACACCACCTTCGGGACGGGGAAATTGCGATTGGATCAAAAAAGAAATTTTCGCCATTCACAAAGATAACATAGCAGTTACGGCGCCTACGTATATTTGGGCCTATTTGAAATCAACAACTTCTACAGAAGAGGAAAAAGATGAAGATATCGTGGTCATTGCACACAATTCCCCTTATGTATGAAAATAATATCGACTATTAAGAAGTCTATTGAACTGTTATTGAATGCAAATGTCTTTTCAATTTTTTTAGGCGACGAATCCAACTCATGATGAATTCTGTGAGATTGATTTATGTAACGAAATTGAGTGGCTGAAAAATAGTACATTCGGAAATTTGCGACGTCTGCCAACACTGGGCTACATGTTCTGTTGCCGCCCTGATGATGTGGCCCTCACCATTGATTATTTTCCAATACAGGAAGTTACAAATGGAATTACGAAGTCTGAAGAAGTAGAACAAGAACAAAGAAATACAAATACAAGCAAAACAATTGAACTATCGTCTAGCCATCCAAACTAAACAGACACCTTTATTAATAGCAGAAACTATTAGTTTATGTAATATGTAACTCAGAATGTTTATAAAATATACGCTCTTTATCTTTCTTTGCACTTTACATTTGCGACATAATTTAACTTTGTGCGGGTTTTTGCGGACATGTTTTAAACTGGACCGGATATGAGAGCACCCAACCAACTCCGCTAGGGCAATCGTTAAATCGTTAAACCAATTTTTAATGGTCTTCACCAAAGGAGAAGGGCCCCATACCGCATACGCATACTGTACCCAAGTGCTCTTTGATTTCCTTTCTAAAATTAAGAATCAAATCACCAAGCGATATCGCTCTGTTATCAAAACTGCCGATTCGGCTGAAATTTTGCCAGTAGCCGTCTACGAGAATGTACTATACTATAGTAAATTTTTTTGCCATAGTAGCGCCATCTGATGGTGAGCTAAGTATATATCGAACCGCAACCGTATGCTATAGAAAGACCTAATAATATTTTCCATTATTTCTCGATCTCCCATACATGTACATATATAATAATATACAACAGCTAGACCCTTATCAGCGTCTAAAATTTATTATTCGATATCTTAATTTAAGCTCCATTTGTTTATATACCGTATGTTTATTGACATCAGCTCGGGTCGCAGTGATTATTGTGAACTACTCCGATTACCCTTTCTTTATACATTCTATGTTTATGCAAACGTGCTTGAAGGCAAAGCTTTGTTGACATTGCACAATTTCCTATCTATATACCAAACACAACTATATGCCAACATATATATGTGTTTGAAACCGAACGAAGAGTCAGTAAGCTAAAATTCATTTAAACCCTTCATAACCCCGCTGTTAACATACATACATACATATACAGGGGCAAATAGCTGTCACTACAGTTAAGCATCAAATTAATCAGTAAATATATCAGGTAAAACAGCTACTTTATTAAATCAGTAGTTTTGCACTCAAATTCAAATAGAATATGCATTCAAATAGAATTCTTTCTGACCATTTCTTCAACTATTATGAACTGCTGTGATGTTCTGACCGAAATCTAACTAGTTGAGTTTTTTTTACGATTCGTACTAGTTGAAAAGTACTTAAAAGCATGTAATTTCATTATAAGATTGTTTGCTAAGCTTAAATTACGGCAAACGAACCGGATGAAATTAATGGCGGGAGAATCTATTTTAATTAGTGACCAGATTAATATTCGTTGCACATCTCACACGTTCTATGATCTCTATATAAGTAAACGAATGTTGCGGAATTGCGTAGTTATGCCATCGGTAAGCCTATCCAGATGGGGGCCGGCATCTGACATGACAGTAAAAGTTTGCAGCTGCAATATTTGAATTTGATAATTGATATATACATATAAGTCTCAATTGTCTCTTTTACATTTATGTATAATCTCAACAGCAAAACATAAATAATGAACTAGCTGTAGGCTTGAGTGAAAAATATTGACAATCTACGTATTGGTGTAGTTTCGGATCACAACGGTTTTTAGATATTTTATTATAGAATGAGTTCACATGTTCGAGCACAACAAGCGAGACTTACAAGCAATTACGTTTTCTACCATAAAGTGATTTTTTTAATATTCCTAGGTAGTGGTGACACTTTTAATATAACCTGAGACCGTTTGCACGCAACTGAAACTTTTTTGATGCTTTCGGAATCGGTTTTACCAGTTTATTGCACGACAAAGCGAGTATGATTTTCAACTTGAAACTCTACAGTATAACAGTATAGTGGAGTGAATAAACTATAAAGTTTCAAAAAAATTTTTCAGCAGATAAATACAATAACAATAAACTGAAAATTTTTGGGAAATTCGATAAATTTTTATTTCGGTTTTTAATTTACAAAAGGAAAATATGTGTGTATACGTCTACATGTATGTTTGTTTCTTCGTGCACATTCATTTGTTTTTAGAACATCATTGTTTTACTTAATTTACATAAATAAAATACATCCGTATTTTTTGTTACAATTGCTTTCTCAAATATCAAACATTCATACATACATACGTATGGATGCATGTGAGCTTTTATAGCTTATTATATAGAGTTGTGTGTGCATATTTGTAATCTTAATCTTAAATCTATTGAAGAATCTCGCGATTTCATTTAAATGCAAGCATTTGTTCGTTTCATAACATGTATGTAAATATCTTGTATATTATATATGTATGTATATTAGTACCTATTTAAAGTCTTTAAACATATTCGTTATCGATTCTAGTCTACGACGAAGCAAACAGTCATTTGTATTAAAATTAAAATAAATCTTACAGATAATAGCATATACAAGTCTTCATTAATTTTTGGAGTTATTTACAATAAAATGTTTTCTGGAATATTGGCGGTATGTGGCTTGTTAAAGACCTTCTGCAGTTGGTTATAAATGTACCAGGTGAACAAACATACACATGTGCAGATATAATTAGAGAGTTTATTTGAGAAGAAATAGCTAAAAACTAGTTTATTAATGAAGCAACAACAAAAATCGTTCATCAGGTATGGCAACATGGTTCATTATAGCACTGCTTCCTGTTTCAATTAACCACACCAATTGAGATTACTACATACATATATATATATGCAGTACAATACAAATTTTCTGCGAAGAATTAAAAAAAAGTAAGACATTGGTGTATATAAATATAAAATAGCGAAATAATAAAATAAGAAAGAAAATGCACGTAAGACAAATTGAAGAATATTTCACGGTTATTCATTCCATAAATATCAATTATTTAGCTACCTCGTCATTGGCTTAACTACGGCGTATGTTTTCATTGAAAAACTAAAACGTGACATACAAATTATACAATTTCAAACACATACATTGCCCTTCCTTAGTTACTAACTACATACATACAAATAACTGCCTGGCGTTGATATGCTACTTTTAAGCTCGACTAACACCAGCCTAATTAGTTATTTACTATTTACATTGCTTCAACATGCACTGCACACTATGATTGATCGTGCAATGAATCTCTTAATTTTTTCCTATAATTTATTATTGACATTTTTACTCTAAAACTCCATCTTTCTATTAAACCGATTAATCACGCTAATTGAGAAAATGGCATTTTTCACAAGGAAAATTAATAAATACAAAAAATCTTTACACTATCAGTCCTTTACATGTATGTGTGTATAAATAGCAGTGTGTTCGTATATGTGCTATTTGAATGGCTGCTTGTGAAATTTGTTGGTGCTGCATAGCATTTAGCTTTGTTCTTAAACTTTTCTAACCTATGCGAGTGTGGCAATCGCCACATTAACACACTTCGTTCGTAGTTAATCATCAAAGAATGTCTGGTGTACTTGTGTCCTCATGTGAGTGTTGTAGCAAGCCCTTGCGTTCATCAGGTGCCGTACTCAAAACATTCTCAACCACCGCCGCCGGTTCGACAATTGCATCAGCGTACATGGATTCATACACCGGATTCGCAAAATTACCCTTGAAAGAACAAGAGTTGAAAGAAAAGTGATATACATATTTTCATTGTGTAAAGCTACCTTGTCGTCTTCGTGTACGAAGGCTGGCGTCTCATCTGCATCGCCTCTGTACATTGGATTCGTAAGCATTATTTCCACATTATCGGTGAGACGTGCGTGTGAAAATGGTTGTGATATGCGATGCTTCCTAATAGTAAAATTATATATTAATATATGTAATAAATATGTAAAAATAATAAATGTGTGTATAGGTAATATTTAATATTTAAATAAAACTGCTTTTTCTCAATTTAACTTTTTTACTCAATTAATGCATATCAATATCTCATATAGATTAATTGCATGTACGTACTTTAGGAAATATATCGCTCCTCCGAAGAGCGTTAGTAGTAATATGGCGACAGAAAGCACCACCGCTAATATCGAAAGTACATTTGCTGTGTGTTCCTGGCCTTGCTGGCGCTCAATATTGACATTATCCGCACTTTCCGCCAAGCATGGCGTGATTTTACCGCTTGAACAGCTAAAGTGATAAAAATAAGTATGTAAATCAATTTTTCAAATCATTTTGACGCTCTTGGTGCACACTTACAGACATTCATTAATAGCGCTGCCTGTGCGGCAAACACCACAGCTGCTGACGCATTTCGGTGGCATGTTGCAATCATCACCCTCCCATTCACCAATGCAACTACAATGTGGCACAGTGTACGCATCCAAGTGACAAACCCCGCTATTCCCGCAATAGCCAATGCAGGGATTCTCCTCGGAAACCAGTCGCTGCAATAGTAAATGCAATTAACTCAACCGTTGCATGTACAAACACACATATATGTTGAAGGGTGTGCTTACCTCACAAAACTCGCCATTCCATTGATCGGTGCAGTTGCACATAGCCATGCCTTTGATAACGTGGCATGTGCCACTATTCTGACATATGATGCCAGTGCAGGGATTACGTGATGGCAATTCAGATTCATCGCAAACTATTATAAAGCAAATTATAACAGTGGTGATACATTATCATTAAATGTGGAAACATTAGGCGGTATGGAAAACTCGTTACTTACAGTGAGGTGGTGTTGCAGTTTTGCACAAATCGGTTTCGCAGCGCTCACCTTCAAAGCGTTCACTGCAACTGCACGTCAAGTGCTGATCTCGTTCGGTGCATACGCCCCCGTTCAAGCAGTAAGTCTGGCAAGAGTCGGATTCACATTGTTCGCCATAGTAACCAACTGCACATTGGCATTGTGATCCACCTTTGGTCCCAATACTACAAACACCCTGATTCTTACAGAAACCATCACAAACATTCACCTCGCAACGTTTTCCGGTGAAACTAATTGTAGAAATAAATAAGTCAATTTGAATTAGTAATATTCAATTTACATCCATTACGCATGCACACTTACCCATCCGGACATTCACACTGTGTAGTGCCTGTCAAAGTTTCGCGACAGATGCCGCCATTAGCGCAGGTCAAATTCACGCAGTGCTCACACTGTTCGCCGACATATAATTCCGGGCAAGTGCACTTCATGCCTTCGTCTGTGATCAAGCACGATCCGCCATTGTGACAGCGACTCTGGCATTCCGGTACCGAGGTCTCACAACGCGGACCAGACCAACCAGGCGTGCAGCTACATTTCAATGGTGGTGGGTCGGACGAGCCAGGCAGCTGGGGTGCCACTGTGCAGAGTCCATAATTTAAACAATAGCCTGAACAACGGGAGTGCTCACACAGCTCCCCCTCGAATTGTGGCTGGCAGATGCATTTCGGTACATGGTCAATCACCTTGCATGTACCTAAGTTACATTTTAGGGGACAATAATCGGGAACCTCGCTATGTGCCTTACATGCATCGTCCACCATAATCAGATCGTTGGGACATTTGCAGGCGAATCCATTGCGGGCCTCTGAGGAAAGTATGCACAGCGCACGTTTCATTTTACACGGCTCTTTTGCACAAGGATTCGTGACTGAAATTCCATGAAAGATTAAAACAATAACAACGTGGGGTCTATTTATTATTTTAGATAGTACTCACTGTTACGATTCTGTTTTAGTGGATGCAGTATACCAATATCCGATGAGCGATAGCCTTTTAACAAATATGTGCCATTATCCACTCCAAACTTGTTCATTTTAATAATACTTTGATCATACAACTTGATGTATAGATAATCCTCAAACACATCAATTTTCTGTGGTTTTTCTATAAATATATTTTTGCCGGGAATGTGCACGAAGTATAACCTGTCGAAGTTATTTACGTACCTTTGTTCGAAAACCGACGCACTACATTGCGATCTTTGCCATTCAATCTGCATGTCTCGATTGTGCCTTTGCGATAATCAGCCCAATACAAGCGACCAGTAGGATAGTCAATCGACAAACTAATGGGCCAGCCAACATCGCGTTCAACCAAGCTCTTCTTGCTGGTGCCATCGAGTGATGCCACCAAAATGCCATTTTCGAGGGTGGACCAAATCATAATACGCGATTCCGGCTCAAGTACAATATCGGTGGGATTCATGCCGGTCGAAGCCAATGAGACGTATTTTTTACCATCGATGTCCGTAGCAATAATTTGATTATGCCGCGAATCTATTATATAAACCATTTGGGTAATCCAATCCACCGCTAGTGACTTGGGATCGTTCAGATCAGGGATCTGAGTTGAAAAACAGTCAAGTATTAATGTATATTATGCTTTACATAGTGTTAATGCTCACATTAAAAGCGGTCAACTCCTTCAGATCTCTGCGCACACGCATACCCGTTTCTGCATGTGGAGTTGCAATTTTCATAGTATGCACTTTGCCATGATGAGAGTCAATCCAGAAGAGCAGTGTATCTTTCGATCTGATAAGTATGTCGAAAACGTCGATTTTTAAGCTATCTGTCTGAAAGAAACCCACCACAGTGGTGCCCTCTTGTTTGGCAGGCAAAATAAAACGGAACTCTTGTTCAGAGGCAAGTAAAAGTATTTGTTCTGGGCCTTTACCAATTACAAATAAAATAAATAGTTTACATTAATGTTAAATAAACGCTATGATATTACTGCCCTTAATAAGGAGCTTAATGAACATACCTGACGCCAAGCATGTGTCGTTCTTCCTTGATCCTTTCTGATAACCCTCCGTGCACTTACAATTGTAGTGACCAGCTTTTTTCTCAATACAGATCTGTGAGCATGTTCCGAAACCACAAACTGGTGGCTGGCAGTTCATTTCATCCGAACCATCTATACAGTTATATTGGCCATCACAGCGGAACGCTTTCGATATGCAATCATCATTCTCGCACTGGAATTGATCATGTCGACATTTCGGTAGCGCGGCGCAAACCTCATCTGACTCATCCTCTGAATTTACACAATCATTCACACCGTCACATAGAGCCGATTTACGAATACATTTTAAATTGGAGCATCTGCAAATATGTTGTATGTATTACATTAGTATAAGATACTGATTGCCATTGTAAACTTCTTATCCAACACTTACTTGAAAGCATTTGCATGACAGTGCTCGTGCGCACAGGTAGCTATACTTTCAT
This sequence comes from Bactrocera minax, assembly GCA_021498325.1. Classification (NCBI taxonomy): domain Eukaryota; kingdom Metazoa; phylum Arthropoda; class Insecta; order Diptera; family Tephritidae; genus Bactrocera; species Bactrocera minax. The sequence goes on along the minus strand of JAKEEE010000082.1, from coordinate 218,249 downwards.
CACTACCGTCAGTACAATCGTCCCAGCCATCGCACTTCCATCTCGACATTATGCACTTGCCGTTGGCACAAGTGAAATAATTTGCCGGACAAGTGCAATTCACCTCGTCCGAACCGTCCGGGCAATCGTCATCACCATCACACTGATATTGTCTAAGGTATGAAAAGTATACATTATAAATACAATGTTTCGTTAAAACCCCACTGGCAACTAAATTGCATTAAACTGATGGCACCTACTTATTTATGCAAGTATTAAATGCGACACATTTGAACTGGTTAGCCTTGCATGTGATGTTGCAGTTAATCTCATCGCTGCTGTCATCGCAATGGATCTCACCATCGCAGCGATAGTCGTGCTTTATACACTTTCCGGTACCACAACGGAATTCACTCTCGGAGCAGTTGCGCATCTGGCAGTTCAGCTCATCGCTGCCGTCGCCACAGTCGTTCTCATAATCGCAACGCCAACGTCCAGGAATGCATTTCGAATTATTACACTTGAAGTAGGTGGGGTCGCAGCTCTCCTTCGACGACTGGCAGGTGGGTGGTTCATCCTCGCCATTCGGACAGTCGTTTTCCCCATCACAACGCCAAGCCATCGGTATGCAGCGACCTGAGTTACACCTAAAAACCAAGAATTATGCAAATGTTAAGTACTCGAATTCGCCTATGTTATTAAACTTACTGGAAATCACTTGGCTCACATGTAACCAAGTCACAACCTTCCTCGTCCGATTTGTCCGCACAATCGGTGTCTCCATCACATACCCATACGTATGGCACACAACGATTATTACCGCACTGAAACTGTTCTTTATTACAGACGAGCGGCGTACATCCAGTCTCGTCCTCTCCATTCGGACAGTCGTTTACACCATCGCATTTCTTTCCATTGCTTATACAGAATGCGCTCGTGTTCGACGACGACTCGCATTTCATGTAATTCTCGAAACAAGTGAATTTCTCACAATTACGCTCATCCGAATTATCGCCACAGTTATTGACGTTATCACAAATAGCCGAGGGGTAAATGCATTTCTTATTGTCGCATTGGTACTGACCTGGGTCGCAGTGGAATGCCGGGCAAGTGGCTGGTTCATCGCTGCCATCACCACAGTCATCTTGTGTGTCACACTTCCAGTAGAAAGGAATGCACTTATATGTATTGGCACATTCAAAGTGGGCCGCTGTACAATTGGCATGGCATGATTTTCCATCTTCGCCCAATACAAAATTATTCGGACAAGCACACTTGTAGTACGGCGTCTCCGGTGATAGCAGACATAGTGTAGCACAACCGGCTGTTAGGCAGGGGTTGGGTGTTGACGGCTGCTGCTGTCTGTATGGATGGTAGACTCGTAGATCCATTGGCCGATGAATAATAGTTACAAGTGTGGAACAATTTTGCCCGTTATATTTGTTGCAATATTCAATTGATTTTGTCTCCCAGTCGGACCAGTATATTTTATCCTCCCACACTGCGATGGCGAAGATGTGGTGCAAATTCAACTGCGGATTGATACTACGCGCTAGCAATATACGTATATTTTTGCCATCTAAGTCGGATACAGAAATGGTGTCTTCACGCGCATCACCCCAAAAAAGCTCATTCGTTTCAAAGGAAATGGTAAGTGCATTCGGCCAACCCAAATTCTCTCTTATTATCATACGCGGATTAGAGCCATCCATGCCTGCTTTGCCAATGTGTGGATTATCGCCCCAATCTGACCAGAAAATATGACGATTGAAGGGATCCAGTGCAACACCACGTGGTTCACGCAAATTTTCATTTATTAGTACACGACGATATTTACCATCCAATTTTGAGACCTCAATTGTGTCTAAACCTTTGTCGCACCAATACAAATTCTTACTGACCCAATCCACGGCTAGACCATCCGGATTCTTCACCATCGCTTGATGTAATGTGCTTGTTTTGTTTTCAGCAGGGCAATAACGTTTTATCATGCCCACTGTTGATGTCACATCTGACCAATAAAGACACTTCGTCTCCCAATCGAAGTCTAAAGCGACCACGTTAGAAAGCTGGTGAATGAGTATGGAGCCATTACCACGCATGTCCACTTGGCGAATATAGTAGCGATTAGCAAAAATGAACTTCACGGTCTCGTTGCTTGTCGCTTTACATGTGTTGTGGTCCACTAATTCATACCCCCTGCCGCATAAACACTTGTAAGACCCGTATGTGTTTACACAGATCTGCGAGCAAGGATGCTGTTCATGACACTCATCTATATCGTCACATAAATGCTGATTGGAAGCAAGCAGCTTGTAACCTGGATTGCACTGGCATTCAAAACCAATGATCTTGTCCACACATTTGTGTTCGCACAGGTCGGGAATAACACATTCGTTTACATTGCACAATTCCTCATCTGTGAAATCGGCACAATCGTTTCGTCCGTCGCACAGTAAATCTGTGGAAATACAGGCACCATTACTACAACGGAAATCACCTGGTCCCTGACACAAGTTATGTGAATTGGCGCAAAGCTGTGCATCTTCGTCCGAGCCATCCACACAATCGGGCTTCGTATCGCATGTAAGGTTTTTAGAAATACATTGCAAATCGTGGCATTGGAACTCTGCGTCATTGTCACAGACTTGCGCTTGCAAGAAAGGTTCACAATTGTCATACTCATCATCTCCGTCAGGACAATCTTGGTCACCATCACAAACATAACGACGGTCCAAACACATGCCACTCGAACAGAGAAAAGACGGTGGTAGGCACTCGATTTCATGCGGTACCGATCCCGCTGCACAATGCTTACCCTCATCTTCGCTACCTGGTGCAGGGCAATCATGCTCACCATCGCACACCCATTTCTGTGGTATACATCGTCCAGATGATTTGCATTGGAAGAAATGTGGCCGACAAGCTCTACTCGGGCACTGTGCACCCTCGTCCGAGCCATCCTCGCAATCCGGTTTGCCATCGCACTGCCAACTACTTGGTATACACGTATTGCCACAATGAAACTCATTCTTACGGCACTGCGTCTTACAACCAACCTCATCGGCACTTAACCCGCCCTTGACATCTTTGCAGTCGTTTTCACCGTCACAGCGCCATTTCTCATTTATGCAAAGCCCATTAGGACATTGAAACTGACCAGGTCCACAAGCAACCTTATGCACGTTTTCACAATTCATTTCGTCACTGCCGTCCGGACAGTCATTGTCGCCATCACATCGCCAAGAAGGCATGAAGCAAGCCGTTGAGTTAACACAGTGCTCGAATAGCACATCTCCACGAGGACATTCTCGCGGCGGACAGTGTTTCTCATCGCTAAAGTCCTTGCAATCGCGCACATTATCGCAAACGAACCGCATGGAGATGCACTCGCCACTATTGCAACGGAACTTGTCGGGCTCACATTTACAAATCAGCTCCGACTCATCTGAGCCATCACCACATTGCTGTATGTCATCACATGTTTGATTCTGCGGTATACAGCGATGATTGTTGCACATGAAGAAACGTGCTGGACACTCTCGTAGTATGCAGTAACTGCGGCGTTCGTCAGAACCATCGAGGCAATGTGTAATGTTGTCGCACGTCAACTCTAAGGGTATACATTCGCCCGATACACAGGAAAATTGATTTTTATCACAGTTTATATTCGGTAACAGTAAACAGCGTCGTCCATCCGGTGCCAAAGTACCTCTTGAGCACTGACAACTGGCCGTTCCATTCTTACTCAGGATACACACATCCTCGCATCCACCGTTCAATATTTTGCACTGATTCGAGTCGCAATTGATAGTGGTATTTTGCACAGCAATAATTCCCATTGGTCGATCGATATTCTCTCTCAAAAACACCACATCCGCGCCTGAGTACTTGCTTGCACGTACAACGGCATGTAACACCCAATCAGTCCAGAAGAGTAAATCGCCATAAACGGCCATCGAAAAGGCATGCTTTGGTGTGGAATGTGCCAACACAGTACGATGTGTACCATCATAGTTAGCACGCTCGATTTTATCAAGGCGTGCATCGGCCCAGTACAATTTATGCTCATCGAAATCTAGCGTAAGCGCATTAGGCATTTTTACGTCTGTACGAATGATGGACTCAACACCATAACCGGTAACGTATGCGCGCTGAATGGATGGGGTCTCTTCGTTCCAATTAGTCCAATAAATCATGCCCATACAAGGTTCTACCGCAATACCACGTGGTTTGTCGTTAGAATTCAACATCAGTATTCGTTTCACAAATTGAGTATTATTATCAGCATTCTCGCTAACATGGAGTAATTCCAAACTGCGTATAGATGCGTCATTATTCGAGGTCCAAAAGAGCATTTTGTTCACAATGTCGTAAGTGAGACCCTCGACGCGTCCTTGATGGCTTACCAACACCTGATTTCTACTACCATTGAATTGAACCGAATTAATTGTGCTCATCTGTACATCCGAATAGAATATGACACTATTCTCGTAATCATAGCTTAAAGCTATAACATTTCTCATAAATGTTGTATTATGTACCGCATGAATTGGTCCATTTTTGTTCGTATGATCTGTCATATGAATACTCTCGATGGTGCTGCGATACGAGAACAATAAAAAGTTATCATATGGTTCACAGGAAGAACCATCCACTGCTACTCGGCTGTGAGAGCAAGCACAAATGGCGCTGGTGCCATTGTATAAACACAAATGCTCGCAACCACCATTGTTTTCTGCGCATATGTTTGAACCTTTCTGCACACGCCGTGAGAAAATCTTTAAATCTTTAAGTGCATTTCCCTCCGATTTGAGTATATCCTTAAAATCGGGTAAATTCGACAGAGCAGCCACTTTTATGCTGCCCTTGTTGTTGTTATTGTCCGCCCAGTAAAGATAATCGTCGATTTTAGCTAGCGCCACGGGGTTGTCAAGACTATGATTGAGTAGTGGCGTCTTCAAGTTGCCATCATAATCTACCTTCATGATGCTATTCGACCCACTGTCGCACCAATATACTTTGGTAGCATCAATGTCCAAAATAAGATTACTAACTGTGCCAGTTTGATTTACCAGTATAAATGATTGGCTTCCATCTAGCCCCGTTCGACCAATAATTCCGCTACCCGCATAGAATAGTAAGCCCTGGACAGGATCAATAGCTAGTGCCGTCGGTGTCTCTACACTGGAGACAACCACATGGCGGTGGGAACCATCAAGCCGAGCCACTTCAATTAGATTACGCTTCATATCGCTCCAGTAAATATTTCCAGCCACCCAGTCCACAGCGATTCCGCCTAACCAATCTTGCTGCTTAGGGTCAGTGGTGTCAATGGCGGGTAGTAAGTCAAATCGCTGTGTACCATCGCGTTTAATACGCGAGATCGTACCACGTTCACTATCTCCCCAATACAAATAGTCCTTATCCGCGTCATAGTCAATATAAGTGGCCAGAGAAATTCGTGAAATCGGACCCAAAGCCTGAAAAGCGGAATCAAGTTGTGGAAGGATTTTTATACATATAAGGTTTGTATGAATCGAGAGTACTTAGTTGTTTACTTACTGGTTTCTCTTCAAACTGTGTGTCTGGTGTGCTGGGATCGTAAAGTTCAATTCCTTTGAGTTCGTGATTTGAATAGAAAATGAATTCAGCTTTTCCCACGCAGCGCGTGGTATTTGTACTGAGTACATCATAACCAATAGAACATCGACAGACATGCGCTGTAGATGATATAGCTAAGCAAAGATGCTCGCAACCACCTCTTTGTGACCCTTCACAGGTATTGCTTCCGGTTTGTGCCTCCGAGTAAAACATCTTCAGCGATTGAATACTTTCTGCAATACAAAAGCAAACTCATAATTCAGAAGTTATAAGTAAAATTGCAGACTCACTTGTGTTTGTGCGCACACTGGCCATGTTGTGACAAGAGTCTTTTTCACAGCTCATAATAGCACTTTGTATGTTTTCCGGAAAATATATGGAGCCATTATAGACCGTCACCGAGCTTATGGTCATAATTTCACTTGAAGGCAATGTTTCAACTACAATCTTTCGCACGACATCGTAGTATGCAATGCCGGAATTGTCGTAGACGTAATACAAACGCTGCGAATCAAAGTCCATCGTCAAGCTCAGCAATGTCTTGTTGTGTTGGAAAATAACGCCACGAGAAGAGCCGTCCAAATTGCTCTGCTCAATTAACCACAATTCTGAGTCTCGTTCGGAATGTATCCAATACATCTTTCCCCTACAAAACACAAAATATAAAGTAACAACGGTTTTATTTATTTTTAATATTTCTCGGCTAACATACTTTGCTGGATCCAAAGCAATACTCTCCACCAAATTGAGATCTCTGTGTATTTCTGTGACGAACTCCCCTTTTAAATTGCTCGCCAGTATTTGACATTTACTTTTGCCGGTCGAGAAGTACATATGTCGCGCTATCCAATCAATGGCGAAACCATACGGTTTATGTATGTCAGTGTTGATGATGGTGTCGATAAGCCCATTTGAAATCCCAGCCGTTTTGATTTCATTTAGTTGTATGTCAGACCAATAAATTCGGCTATCGTCAACGGTAAAGTCAATACGTTGTGGCGCAAGCACCTGAAATATTGTAATCTCTTTCAAATTTGTTTTTATTATTCCTAGTTTTGACTATAACTTGCCTGTGGTGATTGCCGTATGGTGGGTATTGTGTGATGGTTAGGCTGCATCAAATCAATGCCACGTATCTCGTCACCCATTATGAAAAGCAGCACCTGTTCATTGGGCACACAAGTGCGGTGGTCTGAAGGATCCAAGCGCATTATGTGCGGACATTCGCATTTGTAACCTTTTTTAACACTAAACCAACAAATAAATTAAATTAAATATAGCAAACTGACAGAAATTAATTAATACCACTTTACTTACGTCAGCAAACATAAATGCGAACAACCGCCATTATTATTACCGCAGGGGTTCTCACCCTGCGGTTGTCGACTTGAATGCAACACCTGTATACCAAAGGGTTGGGTCTGCGTGCGTTGTATTACCTGTATATTCGAACCGTTCCACTTGTTGGCACGTATTACTGAAGTTGTTCGCCAATCCGTCCAATATACGTAATTTTCAAAGACAGATATTGCGAAGGGGTGTGATAATATGTCCTTATCACGCACCACCAAATGATGATCAGAACCGTCATATTTGATGGTTGATATTGAGTCCGACTTAGCATCCACCCAATACACACGTTTCTGTGTGTAATCCAGTGTCAGACCGTTTGGCCAACCAGCAGATACTTGTGACGTAGTGGATATTGTGCGCCGATATTCACCTGCCATCGAACAACGTTCGATACGAGGAAAATTGTCATCCCAATCAGTCCAGAAAAGAAGACCTTCACGAGGATCCAGTGCGATAGCACGTGGGCTTTCCATTGCGCCGGCAACCAATGTACGTCGAAAACTGCCATTTAACTTAGCTACTTCTATCTGATCCAAATTCGAATCGACCCAATACAGATTCATGCCGATCCAATCTACCGCCAAACCTTCGGTAGTCGATAAGCCTGAATGCACAACCGCCTCCACTTTTCGCAAACTCTCGCCCACCAGATAACCACGATATATTTTATCATCAATTACATCTGTCCAAAAAATCTGTACCGATTCATTGTTGTATAGAAAGTCCAAAGCTATCGTATTACGCAGCGACGTGTAGAAGTTGCTCACCACCGACTTCCTCAAATTGACTCCACGTATCTCCTGGCGATTGGTGAATATAACATAAGGTTCATCGACAGCGGTGCTCTTACAACTAAAGCGATCGTATTCCAACTCATAACCTTCGTGGCATTTGCATTCGTACACTTTGCCGACAGTTTCACAAATTTGCGAACAAGTGTCCCAATGTTCACACGCATGCTGCATGCTGCAGCGGCGTCGATTCGGTTGCAGGAACATATGCGGCGGACACGAACACACGAAACCCTCGGGGGCATTGTGACAATAGTGCGAGCACTCGTTCGTTTTGTCGCACATTTTGATGGCACAGAAAAGTCCTTCATCGGTCGAGTCTTCACAGTCGATGTTGCCATCACACAACTGATGCACACCAATGCATTTATTCGATACAGCACAAAGCCGATCCGGTGCCTCGCATGAAAATATGGTTTCATTGAAATCCGCTCGGGAAGCATTTAATGTCGTGCAATTAAGTTCGTCTGACTTGTCGAAACAGTGTGGAATACCATCGCAGCGTAAAAACTCCGGGATGCATTCAAAAGGATCTGTACAACCGAACTCTTTACTCCCACAGACATGTGCCTCACCCAAATCGATTGGATGATTGTCGCTCTTCGTTTCATTGCAATTGGCTTCGTCACTAAAATCAACACAGTCTTGTATGCCGTCGCACATGTGAAGTTCTCCATAGCAGCCAATGGGTACACAGTAGTGCTCATCCCGTCCACACTCAAATTCGCAACCACGCTCGTCAGAATTATCGCTGCAACGCAATGAAAGGAAAAAGTGAATTTAGAAAATGTGTAGAACGTTTACAAGATGTTCATAACACATAACAATCTAGTAGTGGTAAACCTTACCCACACTGATCTATGCCGTCACAAACGTCGGAAAATGGTCGACATTTGCCATTTTTACAATCGAATTCTGGACACTTTTCTTCTAAATCGAAGTCCGCCATCTCGTCCGAAGAGTCATCAGGACCTAAATTTCGAAGTACACGCCCATAAACCAAACGACTTTTCAGATTACGCTCAATATACTCACCACAATCTGCCACGCCATCATTCACCCACGACAACTGGATGCACTTTCCGCTTTTTGCGCACGTGAATTCGTTGCTATTACAAGTGTGTGTCTCACAATTCCGCTGATCGGTTCCATCTTTGCAATACACAATAGAACTGCATAGCAGAGCACGTTGGTAGCAACGATTATTGCAGATAAAATGCAAACTCAAATCACATCTATTTAAATTGCAGGGTCCATTCGGTTCACTGCTCTCATCGCTGCCATCATTGCAATCGTCAAATCCATCACACACATCCTTCGTATTTATGCATTGCTTCGATTTGATGCATTGAAATCCCGTGCAGTTGTCCATCGGCTCACTTAGCACCACTTGAGGAATGCACTGCAGGCCATTGGCGTTGAGCGTGAAATTATCTGGGCAACGGCAAACAGGACCTTGTGGGGTGTTCAAGCAAATACCTGGACACTTTGATATTTTACATGCGTTCAAAGCAACTGTTGCTGGCTGGTTTTCGGCATCGTACACTTTAAGGTGAGTGATATCGCCACGTTCCAAAATATGCACGCTCATTTGACTGAATGGAGTTTGGAATGTTTATACTTATGCATAATTATTTTTTTATCTTTTCGTATTTACCTGTCCTTCATAGCTGTTTTAACGGTATAAGAGTTCATAGTGAAACGATGTATAGTTCCTTTCTTCTTATCCGCCCAAAAAACAACGCCGTTATGGAACGCCACTGATATAGGTTGATATTTGGCATCCTTAAAGAGTAAAGTACGCTGCGATCCATCCAAATTCATTCGTTCTATGCTATTTGTTTTCACATCACACCTAATTTTGAGTTCGAAAATGTAGCAAGTTATATATAAGCTCTTAATAAAACATACAAACATACCAATATAATTTTTTGCCTCTGCGATCGATGCTCAAGCTGAGTGGCCATGACATGGGCATATCCTTCACACTCTCAGCAAGTACCTTTTTATGCGTACCATCGAGCCACGCACTATAAATTTTCCCCTTTGCATCGCCTATCCAATAGGTAAAATACAACATGCCCTCGGCGGGATGAAGCACCAATGAGCTGATTGAACAAAATATGAAAATATACAATAACTCATTATGCTATGTGTCCACTCACATGGGCATTTCCGCTAGGGGTAGTGTAAAAATGTTGCTCATATTTTTGATAGGCGCCACACGCAATGAATTCCCCTCACCCCAATACATGTGCTGAGCGATCCAATCGTAGGCTAAGATCGAAGAGCTGTCGCTGCCATTAGCCAGCACTATACGTTTCCCGCTTACAATAGAGTGGCTGTAGAGCGCGTAACTTGAGCTGCAAGCGGAGCAAAAGTTTTAGCAATATTCGGATGTGGTCCCTACGCCAATAGCATTGGCCCGCTAGAGAGGCACACAAATACTTACGCTTTCATCACAACGAAATATATTAATTTATCATGCACGTTAATGTCGATACTCAGCGGTCTGGTTACATTATATAGCGGTACAATTGCGTCTGTGTGCTCGTCTCGTTTAAGCAACTGTTGCACCTCCAGCACATTCAACGAGACACCGGCTATGCTGGACAAACGTTCCTTGGCATAAAGCAGAAATTTGTTCTTGCTAACCTGTACGCAGTCGGTGCGGTTGAGCAATTTATAGCCGGCGGTACACTGGCATTGGACCGTCGCGAAATTCTTCGTCCATAACGGCACACAAATTTGACTGCAATCGCCGTTGTTATCACGACATTGGTGTGCAACTGTGGAGAAAAACGACCAACGAAGTTTAGAAGTGAAGTCAAAATAAACTGAACTACTTCATTACTATTGTACTTTCAAATTGATGTATTTTGAACTTCTTTGAAAAATGATTGCTCAAAATTGTTATTTACCTTCAGGCTGTTTCTGCCGATGAAAAACACGAAAATCATACGGCCTTTCTGCATCCTTCACGATGACCTCAGCTTTCAGGGTGAATTTGTTTATTTTCACGATAACGGTATCAATCCAAGGCGCTATGTATACGGTGTTCTCAAACACTTCCACGGCATGCAGCGATTTCAGGACCACGTGAGTCTGCATAAATCGAAAATTGAATTAAATAGACCATTTGTCATTATTATTATTTTTTTCTCTTTTAATTTTCAACATCTCTCTTGAGAAAGAAAACTTAAAGTTCAAATCGCTACTTACGTCTGCGGTCTTTTTCATGGCCCAACGGTTACGGCCCTCGTAATTGACTCGCTCTATAAAGTCCTTATAGATGTCTATCCAGTAAATGTGTTCATTGGGTAAATCCAACGTCATGCGACTGGGGTAGTAAATCTGTGTAGAAACCAAAATGGTGCGATTGCGACCATCGAGGTGACGAGAGACAAACTGGGACTCCATTCGGTATAAAATAGAAAACTGTACATTCAAGAAAGATATATATATGGACATATAATGAAATCCCTCATAATGTTGCCTACCCTTTGGTGGGATCCAAAACCAATGACGAGGGATTCATTACATCATCCAGCAATAGATTGCAGTATTGCATAGAATTCGTGCACATAAACACGACGCTCAGCTCATTGTTGAGAAAATACCAGTTCCCCGATATCCAGTCCAATAGTAATTTATCGATGGCTGCATTTAAGTAAAATGTTAATATATGCGTATGTTGATGAGAACATGTATATGGTACTTACAATGCATGCTGGCGACCATTTCTGGCAATGGCATTAGCCAATTGGCATTCATATCATCGATGCGATGACAGCGCATGCTTACCGTCGTCCAAGCACTGGAGTACATGGCGCATACCGTTCGGTTGCGATGCCATATCTCAATGGCGGATACCTCACCTGACACAAAATGATCCAGCAGCCCACCGGTGCTGTTGACGCGACGCATATCAATTTGCGTGAAAAATACTAGCGAAGCATTTTCACTGGGTGGCACTGTGGACAAAAAATTGCGCGAATTAAAGGATGAATTTTGTTGCTTTTGTTTTTGTTTTGTTACCATTTATTGCCATGCACCGATTCTTTTGCTTCGAATAGCCCGCTACGCAGCTGCACTCAAACGACCCGGGCGTGTTGCGGCAAAGCTGATCACAGCTGCCCTCCACGCCGCACTCGTCGAAATCCGTACACTGGGTGCCATTGACGGCCACCTGACCCAGCGGACAATAGCAAGTGGGACCATCACGCGAGGTTAACTTACAGTTGAAGGAACAATTGAGGTGCGCGCATTCTGCATCCTGTTTATCTGGAAAGGTTTGAGGACCAGCTGCTGGTTATTTGCTCCAGATTTTTGTTTTTGTTTTGTATTTTTCCTCATTCGCCAACTTACCACACTTCAGCTCGTCGCTATCACAATCCCAGGTGCCGTCGCAGAAGCGCGATATCTCCAAACACAGGCCGTTGTTGCATTCACTCTGGTATGGGAGGCATTTCTGTTCATCGGTGTGACCTATTTTTCGTTGAGATATTAAGATAAATTAAATCCTTTGATGTATGCCAAATAGCAATGATACTCACAATTTGTCTCATCAGATGTATCGAATTCTCCGCAGTCATATTCGCTGTCACATACCCAATTGTTGGGTATGCATTTGCGGGAACGTGTGCATTGAAATTGGCCCTCATTGCATTTGGAGGCATTCACTGCAATTTTTAAAACAAAAGAGATTATTATTTGTGAGAGAGCATATTGGTAATCAGAAAACGAATGCTTCAACATTTACGATTTCGAAAAAGGACATTATAAAGGGGGAAAAGCAACTGCAATAGCATCAAGGCTTGGTGTAATCTATAATATTAGGCCCGTCCACACACTACTATGCCAAAAAATTACAACACATCCGGTCTTCAAAAACACATATAAAAATTTCTGATGAGTTTTATAAGCAACCAAACACTCACCACATTCACTCGGCTCATCAGAGCCGTCGGCACAATCGGGCTTAGAGTCGCATTTCCAGCGCATTGGGATGCAACCGCCATCAGTGCATGTAAAGTAGGTGGATGGGCAGGTGCCTACAAAATGAAAATAAACGAAAAAACAATAAATTAATCAATTAATTAAATTTAGTGTATTCAATGAAACAAATATTTATAAATAAATTAGCCATCATAATGAAAAAATAGCATAAAGTACGGACCCATTTTTTTATATAAACGATTTGAAAACAAGTAAGGAAGGGCTAAGTTCGGGTGTAACCGAAGACGGGAAAACAATTTCTAGTGCTGGCAAAATTTTATATTAAAAAATTGTGCATAAGAATTAAACATTCATTATTCGACGAATTTATGATTGGATTACAATCATATTTGGTACCTTTTTAACTAATATTACAGGCTATGGACTCACATACTTTCATAACTATACTATATTCCGCTTCGTGTCCGAAATATGTACATTAAAATCAACCAAATTAACTGAAGTGAGATATATACGATATAAACTCCATAAAAGTGGCTTAATTAAATATATTAGGTATATGAAGAAGAAGTCAATCAGAGAAACGTAATAATAAAACGGAATAGGAATAGGGGGCTTAGACCACGGTCTAAACCGATTAAATTCATCACACTAGAGAACATGTTTACACGTAATGAAGATAACTCACACACTGTTCGACATATTCGGCATAAAGTCTACTAGCATAACGAAAATCATTATATGTAGCATATCGAAGCTGGGATAATTCGTTTACCGATTTTACACACACTTTCGGCATTAAACTATGGTGGATATACGTGTATTATTCGTTCACTAAATTTTGCTAAGATATCGTACATATTGACCGATATATAGCGTATAAAGCTATTTTGTTGTTGTTGGATGTTTGAAATTCTTAAGTTTGGTATATGAGGGCTAGAGGTTATATTTATCCAATTTTATTCATTTAAGGCACACGGACACACTGTTAACCGGAAGAGATGCTCTCTGAATTTCACAGCGATAACTCTTACATTGACCGAAATATATGATATAAAGTCTAACGGAAGGTTCGAAAGCCCTATATTAGGTATATGGGGATAAGGGAAATATTCACCCGATTTTCCCTATTTTTGCCACAAGGGCGCATTATTATCATGAAAATATACGATTTATATTACGATATCTCTTCGATTAGTTGTTAGTTGTTGACCTCGCCAAATTTAAACAAAAAGGTAAACAAAGTTATTGAACCAGATAAAGGTGGTGGACGTCGCTAAATGTAAACAAAGGGGTCATTGACCTCGAGAAGGGCTGTTGCCATATTATTATATATTTTATGAGATTATGAAATGAGATTATATCGAAGAAAACTCAGGCTGACACCGGAACCAGAAACCGTTAAGAATAAATGTAAAACTTGTGTACATTTGTTTAAATTTATTTTCATTTTCGCCGCCGACGAAAAGTGCGCGTATCATAGCACCACTCGGTTGCACAGTGATATTGTGAAAGCTTAGTATAGCGTACATCGTTAGTACGATCTTATATATATTTATGAGTCCATAAAAATTCATTTGTCTTCTGAAAATATATTTTGTTAGATGTCTCTCGAAAACACGTATTTGTGACCCTTTAGCGAAGTCAACATCCCTAGCAATTTCCATAACCTTGAACAATTTTGAAAAAACTGTCAAAAAGAACTTTTTCGAGTTAAAGTGCTGAATATAAAACAATAAACCAAATGAATTGCTCATTGAGAATCTGCAAATATATGGGGTCCAGCGAACATTATGGAATCAAAATGCGTTTACACTAAAAACTTACAAAACAAATTTCAACCACAGATGCCCCTGCCCACTACGACTCTATGTACCAAACTACTCGTTTGTATCTTAATTTGTTGCTTAGTTATAGCACTTATAAGTTTTCCATTAACGACATTTTGTGGCCGTCGCAATAGTGCGATTAAGCCCAACTGCAATACCAACCTTCTTATGGTGACAAGGAACACGTGTACCAAATTTCACCAAGATATTTTAATTTTTACTCAAGTTATCGCTTGCACGGCCGGACAGACAGTCACCCGGAATTCAACTCGTCTCGTCATCCTGATCATTTATATATATATAACTCTATATATCTCGAGTAGTTTTAGGTGTTACAAACAACCGTTAGTTGAATAAAACTACTACACTCTCTTGCGACATTTTGTGGGAATATAAAAATATCGAATTTCATCAAAACATATTTACTCACCCAATTTTATAATTTTTCACTTATAAATGCATTTCTTTATTTTTAGTTAATTGAAATTCACCTATATTTCTGCATAAATATAGTACAAATATAAATATGTACATACTTGTGTGTAAACGTGTTCAACGAAAGCAGTCAAGTCTATTTTGGGGGGTGTTTAAGAACAGATGTTAGCTGGATGGAGCGTACACACTTAGTGTTACATATCCGTATGTTGAATACGAACGGGAAAAATCCGAAGGGGAGGTAATAAAAATTTCGTGCAAACTAATAAATTATTATGGCCCAAGCGGCTATTGAAATTGCCAACATTATTGTTGTTGTTGTCAACACTTTTCAAAACGATTATTTCATTGCTTGCCATTTACGAACACAGTAGTGCGAACAAATACACACACATACAAAATATCTGCGATAAATTCAACGGTAGGTCTGTTGTCCATCCATTTGAATGCGCGGTAGCCAAATTGCTAACAAATTGCTAGATATTGTTAGGCGCACGCGGACCACATGAACAACAACAACGACGTTGACATCGATTGCTGACGTTGTTGTTGCTCTGCTACATGCCTACACATGGACATACATACACTGAATACAATAAATATATGTGCAGTATTTAATTAATATTACCGGTACGGTCAATGACATGGAGCCATCGGCAGCGGAGCGGAGCGAGAGAACGTTGTTGCCGCATTTGCCGCCAAATGTGTGAAATGCTTTGTTCGCTTGCTTCTCCCCGAGTGTGAAGTGCGCTTCGGTGACGGTGGCGACTTTTATTACAGACATAATGGGCATTGTTTTTATTGTTTCTTTTTTTT
Organism: Bactrocera minax; assembly: GCA_021498325.1. Lineage (NCBI taxonomy): Eukaryota > Metazoa > Arthropoda > Insecta > Diptera > Tephritidae > Bactrocera > Bactrocera minax. The sequence continues at coordinate 202,483 of JAKEEE010000082.1, read as the reverse complement.
CGACTGTACAAACAGAGACGCACACACTCAAGCACTGTTTGGTTCGCTGACTTTGCGCCAATGATGGGAGTTTAATAATTATTCTCATTCATTCATGTGGAAACAAATCAATAACCATAATTAATGAACGCAAACGATTGGAGGCGAATTGTTGGAAAGCGAGTGCCGCTGCGCTTTGAATGTTGAATGTTCCAACTGCCAGTTGAATGTGAATGTGTATGAAATGCACATAAATTTGACACGACAGCGTTGTTGTTAATGAAAGAAGGCCATTGTAGCAAAACAAAAACAATATCAAAAATATCAACAATAACACAAACTAGATCAGACCGCGTTGACTGATTATGTTGTGTTGTGTTGTTAGTGTTGTGGTTGTTGTTATGCAGCGAATGCAAACTGAATGAACAAATAATGAATGAATCTGTTCGAAACTCTGAGCAAATGAATAAATGAATGAGTGAGTGTTGTTATATTATCTTCGTTTCGTTACTTCTAAAAAAAATTTCGAAAAAGATGAATTGCATTGACAAAAAAAAATAAAAAATAAATAACATAAAATAGTTGGATCAGACATAAAAAAAAAGGAAAAGTTAGAAACATAGTAGAGTGTGCTCTACTTGGGAACTTGGCTACGTGAGCGCGCATTTCGAATATATGATATGATAAGCGATTTCCAGTTTCCAGGAAAAGCCACTGATCGCTCCTCACACTTATGATGATGAGACTTAAAGAGGCATATATATTGTGAAGAAATAGACTTATGTAATTTGAAAATACCCACTTTGTAATGAAAGACTCGCCTTCGAATGGAAACAAACGAAGCGGTAATACGAAACAAGCGGTTGGAATATTTAGGCTGATCTTAATTCACTAAATAACAAGAAGGTTTGTGCTGTAGTACAAACATTTAGCATTATTCTCTATAGTAGTGTCAAAATCATTTCTATTTTCCAGGCGCAGCCGCTCCCAATTTAACTATAGATTTTTGCTTTGTAGTTCTGTTTATACAAATGCAGTAGGTGCACATGGCGGATGAATAACTTTTTGCTCTGATTATATTTTCACATTCTATAGGAGACTTTTTATGCTTTTTCGTTTATTTCACATAACTACATTTACTACAACTACTACTACTACTACTACTACTAACTACTTAAATCGAACTTTCAATGCACTAATTTCATGATCGACTTATGCAAATGAAAATTGTTAATTATATTTAATACATTATGCCACTTTTGCCGTCGTCTAGAATTTTTAATTATCAGACTTTTTCGGCGGAAATGCAATTGTTTTCATCGTTTTCCTAAGGCATAGCAGAAAATAAGAAAAATATATATTTCAATGTTTTATGTATGCGGTGGGCATCTGGGCACCAGGGCTATATTGTCGATGCGCCACAAGGACAATTCATATAAATTTATTTGCAGGTGCTGTACGAACAAAACTAACACAATATACGCCGGCTTTGTATGTTTTGCTTATTGTGAATATTATTTTTGTTGTTGTTTCCTGTGGCACATTTCATTTTGTGTACGGTAGTAAATTTTGATTTTATTGCAAAAATGCTCAAAAGCAATTTTTTCGGCTTCTGCTGGTGCATAATATAATAATGTTCGCACACGTTCGTTTATAAGAATACACACACACGCATACATATAAATAAATGCATAAGCTAGGGAGTGTGTTGAAATATATTTAGTGTACATATTTATGTGTGTAGGTGAAGGAACAAGCATTACGCTTTACTCGGCGATTCTCTTAACCCAATCGTCAGTTTGTGCCCTTTCACCTCTTCGCCTGCCCAGTTATAACGTGAAATTATGTATTATGCAATAGCATCATAAATTTATATTTTTACGAGCGCACATGTTAGTGGAATAACGTCTTTTGTTTTGCGTTCTTTTTTTCTCATTTTTTTTCGTTTTTGTTATTCAGAATATATTCTTGCATTTATTTCGTTTTTATGGGAGTTAATTTTTGCTTTTGTTCCTTATTGATATACGCAAAGACGCACATACATACGAGCGTTTAGAGAACTGATATCTGGAAATACTTCAACTGTTTAGCTAATTTTGGTAGATATTTCGATAATTTTAAGAATTTCCTGCGCAGAAATTGCTGTCTGATATTTCAATTAAATTTTTGAGTGTCAAAAAGAAATTACTGTCTTCAACTTTCTGTGTACCCACTCATAAGGAACTCATACAGAGAGCCTTCTTGTCCCAGTACATTCTAATGCTCCTTGAGCTCGCAAAAAAGTTGAGCCATAAATTTTCGCTTTCATTTATTATTTACAACTCTGTATTAAGTTGAAAGGCATTCATATCAACATTAAAGCAGAATGAGAACATAATAACTATTTTGAATGCTGTAAAATATTTGAATAGATTCTTATATTTACCAAAAACTTATACATTCTCTGCCAATAAACACCTTAAAATTCAAAGGCAGCAAAGTTTCCAAAGCAAAAATCTTTAAAAGCAAAAAATAACAATAGGAAACAAAAGAGAATCTCCAACTATTTGCTCACCAAAATCGTTTGAGGAATGAGGACAAAAGATGGCAGCGCTTTGTGTAACGGCATGCAACCGGCGTCAAGAAACTTTTGGAAACACTACGGAAAATACACAAAAATTGAGAAATTAAATAAAAAGAACTTAATAAAAGTCGCAACTGCTCGTAGATTGCGGCGATTAAAAGGGAAAAAATTAAAGGATCAAAGAAAAATGTCTAATGTGCTGATTATTTGCCAAGGAAAAATGTTGAAAAAGGGATTAACACTCAGATATGACCCGAATTTCGGCTGTCGGTGTGACCTTCTAAATAGAAAATTCTTATTTAGAGTGTGAAACTTGAAGAGTAGTACCGAGAGTGGGAAGACCTATTTGTGCTGTGAGTGATGATGTTATCCCACCAATGGGGGTCGTAGAAGTTTTCAACCGCCTCCTAATGCCTAATAGATTTTTTGAGAACTTTTAGTTCTTTTTTTTCTTTTTTTCAAAGTAAAAATGTGCTTTGAGTTTTTCCATTGTCTGCTGAGATGTGACCTCTGTTAGAAGAAACGAGGAAGCCCTGATCCTACGTAGAGGTACTGTGCACATCTAACTGTAGCGGCCGACGAAAATAGAGTACACAAATATTTATATTTCTGTGCTTTAAATTTAATGACGGCCTACACACACAAATTAAGCTGAAGCTAAAGAAATGCTGCACTTCTGCGTAAAGCCATCATAATTTTCGACAAAATAGTAACAACTAGGCTAGTTGTTAGTTAGTTAGGCTAGGCTAACAGAGGCTAGTGACCACCGTTGCCCACTCCAATGTTCGCCTGCCCACCATTAACAACCTCCACAGTTACCTTAACGCAGGCTGTGGTTCTGCGGTTCTATGCTGTTGGCTGGTGAGTGAATCTGTGTTTTAGCCTCCCTAACTGAGTTTGTTAATAGCGACATGTGTCACAGTGACATATAGTATAGTATAGTATAGTATAGTATAGTATAGTGACAAATAGACAAAATCGGATAAAAACCACGCATCAATTAAGATATTGGAATAAAGATTTTCACTAATAGTACGTTCAAGATATGCCATCTCATGCGTAAAAACACCCGAAATCGGTTTATAACTTTTCAAACCAGATACCCAATATATGGACCTCAGTGCCTCTATCTGACTTCTTACCGAAAATATCGGTAAATCTGTAAGATATCGTAATGAAATTGGAAGATTATCTCTCTATGATGGTAATGTGATCTGGTATCAAAAATGGGAAAATCGGGTAAATACTTCACCTAGCCTCCATATACCTAATACAAGGATTTTCAACAGCCGGGCAGACTTTATACCATATATTTCGGACAATATGTAAGATAGCAGAATTAAGTGAACATGTAATATTGGATATACCATAGTTTAATGCCGCAAATGTATGAAATCGGTCAACGAATTATCCCAGGCCCCTTATACTACATATAATGATTTTACGCTATTCTAGCAGACTTTATGCCGAATATGTTGGTCGCTGTGTGAGTTACCTTCACAAAATTGGGTGAAAACATGTTCCCTAATATACATGAATAATGAAGAGAGTTAATGTGATCCACCCCACCACCCCTATTTGTTTACATTTAGCGAGGTCCACCGCCCTTTGTTTACCTTTAGCGAAGTCCACCACCCCAGGGTCAAGGTGAATGACCTCTTTGTTTACATTTAGCGCAGACCACCACCCTTTGTTTACCTTTTGCTTGTTTACATTTAGCGAGGTCCACCACCCCAGGGTCAAGGTCAATGACCTCTTTGTTTACATTTAGCGAGGTCCACCACCCTTTGTTTACATTTTCGTTTGTTTACCTTTAGCGAGGTCCACCACCCCAGCGTCAAGGTCAATGACCTCTTTGTTTACCTTTACCGAAGTCCACTACCCTTGCTTACCTTTTTCTTTGTTTACCTTTAGCGAGGTCCACCACCCCAGGGTCAAGGTCAATGACCTCTTTGTTTACCTTTAGCGAAGTCCACCACCCTTGTTTACCTTTTGTTTGTTTACCTTTAGCGAAGTCCACCACCCCAGGGTCAAGGTCAATGACCTCTTTGTTTACATTTAGCGAGGTCCACCACCCTTTGTTTACATTTTCGTTTGTTTACATTTAGCGCGGTCCACCACCCCAGGGTCAAGGTCAATGACCTCTTTGTTTACATTTAGCGAGGTCCACCACCCTTGTTTACCTTTTTCTTTGTTTACCTTTAGCGAGGTCCACCACCCCAGGGTCAAGGTCAATGACCTCTTTGTTTACATTTAGCGAGGTCCACCACCCTTTGTTTACCTTTTGTTTGTTTACATTTAACGAGGTCCACCACCCCAGGGTCAAGGTCAATGACCTCTTTGTTTACCTTTAGCGAAGTCCACCACCCTCGTTTACCTTTCTCTTTGTTTACATTTAGCGAGGTCCACCACCCCAGGGTCAAGGTCAATGACCTCTTTGTTTACCTTTAGCGAAGTCCACCACCCTTGTTTACCTTTTGTTTGTTTACCTTTAGCGAGGTCCACCACCCCAGGGTCAAGGTCAATGACCTCTTTGTTTACATTTAGCGAGGTCCACCACCCTTGTTTACCTTTTTCTTTGTTTACCTTTAGCGAGGTCCACCACCCTTTATTTACCTTTTGTTTGTTTACCTTTAGCGAGGCCCACCACCCCAGGGTCAAGGTCAATGACCTCTTTGTTTACCTTTAGCGAGGTCCACCACCCTTGTTTACCTTTTTCTTTGTTTACCTTTAGCGAGGTCCACCACCCTTTATTTACCTTTTGTTTGTTTACCTTTAGCGAGGCCCACCACCCCAGGGTCAAGGTCAATGACCTCTTTGTTTCCGGGTGGTGGACTTCGCTAAATGTAAACAAAGAGGTCATTGACCTTGACCCTGGGGTGGTGGACTTCGCTAAAGGTAAACAAAGAGGTCAGAGACCTTGACCCTGGGGTGGTGGACCTCGCTAAATGTAAACAAACAAAAGGTAAACAAAGGGTGGTGGACCTCGCTAAATGTAAACAAAGAGGTCATTGACCTTGACCCTGGGGTGGTGGACTTCGCTAAAGGTAAACAAACAAAAAGTAAACAAGGGTGGTGGACTTCGCTAAAGGTAAACAAAGAGGTCATTGACCTTGACCCTGGGGTGGTGGACCTCGCTAAATGTAAACAAAGAAAAAGGTAAACGAGGGTGGTGGACTTCGCTAAAGGTAAACAAAGAGGTCATTGACCTTGACCCTGGGGTGGTGGGCCTCGCTAAAGGTAAACAAACAAAAGGTAAATAAAGGGTGGTGGACCTCGCTAAAGGTAAACAAAGAGGTCATTGAACTTGACACTGGGGTGGTGGACCTCGCTAAAGGTAAACAATGAAGAAGAATTAGTAAGTGTAGGAGAATAGCTCGCCCGTATTTTGGTCCATCTACCGTGTGCTAGCTAGAGAGCGTCAAAGTGTAAAAAACGGTAGAAAATTACTCAAAATACACCATGGTGCACGCTAGTGGATTGCCACGCTTCTGGTGAACCTATATGTGTGACTGTTGCTGAGAACGGTAGTGCATGAAACCTACTAGGTGTTCCCAAGCGTTTCATTGACCTAGCTGACGCACCCCGTTAGCTGGATAGCGAAAAAAGCCGATTTTTGCCAAAAACCCAATTTTGGCGGTTTTTTGACGATTGCCGCTCTCCCGGTCATAATAGGCGGGCGAACGTAGTAGAACGTTAGTAGAATTGTGCACGCAGATATATAAGAAGGCTCCATCCACTTAGTACGCATAGTGCGTCTGGCAGTTGATCCGAAAGGTTGACGTGTCCACCATTCAAAGCCTTTTGAAGCTTATTGCCACGCCCCCCGTTATCCCGGGTGGGTGATTTTTGGTGATAATGAAAGCCCATAAAATATACTAACTCACCCACAACATTTGATCCACCTGGTGGACGCACTCTTCCAGCCACAGAGCGTCAAAGTCATTTTCATGCTTAGCTGGGTAGCGAAAAAACCGCATTTTTGCAATTTTCCGATTTTCGCGGTTTTTTCTATATTGCCGCGCTCCTGGTCATCGTATCCAGGCGACCGATGGCTATGATGGAAGGGGACGGATGCGCGCATGTAAATAAGAAGGTTTCATGCACCTGGTGCATCAGATGCGTCTTCCAGCTGCTATAAAATGGTGACATGTACACCATTGAAAGTGGTTTTTAGCTTACTGCCACTCCCCTGGCCATTGTAGGCGGCCAGTTTTTGGTGATAATGAAAGGTCATAAAACGTACTAACTCATCCGCAGCGTCTGAACCACCTGGTGGACGCAGTCATCCAGCTAGAGAGCGTCAAAGTGTAAAAAACGGTAGAAAATTACTCAAAATACACCATGGTGCACGCTAGTGGATTGCCACGCTCCTGGTGAACCTATATGTGTGATTGTTGGTGATAACGGTAGTGCATGAAACCTACTAGGTGTTCCCAAGCGTTTCATCCACCTAGCTGTCGCACCCCATTAGCTGGGTAACGAAAAAAGCCGATTTTTGCAAAATCCCAAGTTTGGCGGTTTTTTGACGATTGCCGCTCTCCCGGTCATAATAGGCGGGAAAACGATGGCAATAATGTTAGTAGACCTGTGCGCGCACAATATATAAGAAGGTTCCATCCACTTAGTACGCATAGTGTGTCTGGCAGTTGATCCGAAAGGTTGACGTGTCCACCATTCAAAGCCTTTTGAAGCTTATTGCCACGCCCCCCGTTATCCCGGGTGGGTGATTTTTGGTGATAGTGAAAGCCCATAAAATATACTAACTCACCCACAACATTTTGATCCACCTGGTGGACGCACTCTTCCAGCCACAGAGCGTCAAAGTCATTTTCATGCTTAGCTGGGTAGCGAAAAAACCGCATTTTTGCAATTTTCCGATTTTCGCGGTTTTTTCTATATTGCCGCGCTCCTGGTCATCGTATCCAGGCGACCGATGGCTATAATAGAAGGGGACGGATGCGCGCATGTAAATAAGAAGGTTTCATGCACCTGGTGCATCAGATGCGTCTTCCAGCTGCTATAAAATGGTGACATGTACACCATTGAAAGTGGTTTTTAGCTTACTGCCACTCCCCTGGCCATTGTAGGCGGCCAGTTTTTGGTGATAATGAAAGGTCATAAAACGTACTAACTCATCCGCAGCGTCTGAACCACCTGGTGGACGCAGTCATCCAGCTAGAGAGCGTCAAAGTGTAAAAAACGGTAGAAAATTACTCAAAATACACCATGGTGCACGCTAGTGGATTGCCACGCTCCTGGTGAACCTATATGTGTGATTGTTGGTGATAACGGTAGTGCATGAAACCTACTAGGTGTTCCCAAGCGTTTCATCCACCTAGCTGTCGCACCCCATTAGCTGGGTAACGAAAAAAGCCGATTTTTGCAAAATCCCAAGTTTGGCGGTTTTTTGACGATTGCCGCTCTCCCGGTCATAATAGGCGGGAAAACGATGGCAATAATGTTAGTAGACCTGTGCGCGCACAATATATAAGAAGGTTCCATCCACTTAGTACGCATAGTGTGTCTGGCAGTTGATCCGAAAGGTTGACGTGTCCACCATTCAAAGCCTTTTGAAGCTTATTGCCACGCCCCCCGTTATCCCGGGTGGGTGATGTTTGGTGATAGTGAAAGCCCATAAAATATACTAACTCACCCACAACATTTTGATCCACCTGGTGGACGCACTCTTCCAGCCACAGAGCGTCAAAGTCATTTTCATGCTTAGCTGGGTAGCGAAAAAACCGCATTTTTGCAATTTTCCGATTTTCGCGGTTTTTTCTATATTGCCGCGCTCCTGGTCATCGTATCCAGGCGACCGATGGCTATAATGGAAGGGGACGGATGCGCGCATGTAAATAAGAAGGTTTCATGCACCTGGTGCATCAGATGCGTCTTCCAGCTGCTATAAAATGGTGACATGTACACCATTGAAAGTGGTTTTTAGCTTACTGCCACTCCCCTGGCCATTGTAGGCGGCCAGTTTTTGGTGATAATGAAAGGTCATAAAACGTACTAACTCATCCGCAGCGTCTGAACCACCTGGTGGACGCAGTCATCCAGCTAGAGAGCGTCAAAAGCCGATTTTTGCCAAAACCCAATTTTGGCGGTTTTTTGTCGATTCCCGCTCTCCCAGTCATAATAGGCGGGAAAACGATGGCAATAATGTTAGTAGACCTGTGCGCGCACAATATATAAGAAGGTTCCATCCACTTAGTACGCATAGTGCGTCTGGCAGTTGATCCGAAAGGTTGACGTGTCCACCATTCAAAGCCTTTTGAAGCTTATTGCCACGCCCCCCGTTATCCCGGGTGGGTGATTTTTGGTGATAGTGAAAGCCCATAAAATATACTAACTCACCCACAACATTTTGATCCACCTGGTGGACGCACTCTTCCAGCCACAGAGCGTCAAAGTCATTTTCATGCTTAGCTGGGTAGCGAAAAAACCGCATTTTTGCAATTTTCCGATTTTCGCGGTTTTTTCTATATTGCCGCGCTCCTGGTCATCGTATCCAGGCGACCGATGGCTATAATGGAAGGGGACGGATGCGCGCATGTAAATAAGAAGGTTTCATGCACCTGGTGCATCAGATGCGTCTTCCAGCTGCTATAAAATGGTGACATGTACACCATTGAAAGTGGTTTTTAGCTTACTGCCACTCCCCTGGCCATTGTAGGCGGCCAGTTTTTGGTGATAATGAAAGGTCATAAAACGTACTAACTCATCCGCAGCGTCTGAACCACCTGGTGGACGCAGTCATCCAGCTAGAGAGCGTCAAAGTGTAAAAAACGGTAGAAAATTACTCAAAATACACCATGGTGCACGCTAGTGGATTGCCACGCTCCTGGTGAACCTATATGTGTGATTGTTGGTGATAACGGTAGTGCATGAAACCTACTAGGTGTTCCCAAGCGTTTCATCCACCTAGCTGTCGCACCCCATTAGCTGGGTAACGAAAAAAGCCGATTTTTGCAAAATCCCAAGTTTGGCGGTTTTTTGACGATTGCCGCTCTCCCGGTCATAATAGGCGGGAAAACGATGGCAATAATGTTAGTAGACCTGTGCGCGCACAATATATAAGAAGGTTCCATCCACTTAGTACGCATAGTGTGTCTGGCAGTTGATCCGAAAGGTTGACGTGTCCACCATTCAAAGCCTTTTGAAGCTTATTGCCACGCCCCCCGTTATCCCGGGTGGGTGATTTTTGGTGATAGTGAAAGCCCATAAAATATACTAACTCACCCACAACATTTTGATCCACCTGGTGGACGCACTCTTCCAGCCACAGAGCGTCAAAGTCATTTTCATGCTTAGCTGGGTAGCGAAAAAACCGCATTTTTGCAATTTTCCGATTTTCGCGGTTTTTTCTATATTGCCGCGCTCCTGGTCATCGTATCCAGGCGACCGATGGCTATAATGGAAGGGGACGGATGCGCGCATGTAAATAAGAAGGTTTCATGCACCTGGTGCATCAGATGCGTCTTCCAGCTGCTATAAAATGGTGACATGTACACCATTGAAAGTGGTTTTTAGCTTACTGCCACTCCCCTGGCCATTGTAGGCGGCCAGTTTTTGGTGATAATGAAAGGTCATAAAACGTACTAACTCATCCGCAGCGTCTGAACCACCTGGTGGACGCAGTCATCCAGCTAGAGAGCGTCAAAGTGTAAAAAACGGTAGAAAATTACTCAAAATACACCATGGTGCACGCTAGTGGATTGCCACGCTCCTGGTGAACCTATATGTGTGATTGTTGGTGATAACGGTAGTGCATGAAACCTACTAGGTGTTCCCAAGCGTTTCATCCACCTAGCTGTCGCACCCCATTAGCTGGGTAACGAAAAAAGCCGATTTTTGCAAAATCCCAAGTTTGGCGGTTTTTTGACGATTGCCGCTCTCCCGGTCATAATAGGCGGGAAAACGATGGCAATAATGTTAGTAGACCTGTGCGCGCACAATATATAAGAAGGTTCCATCCACTTAGTACGCATAGTGTGTCTGGCAGTTGATCCGAAAGGTTGACGTGTCCACCATTCAAAGCCTTTTGAAGCTTATTGCCACGCCCCCCGTTATCCCGGGTGGGTGATTTTTGGTGATAATGAAAGCCCATAAAATATACTAACTCACCCACAACATTTTGATCCACCTGGTGGACGCACTCTTCCAGCCACAGAGCGTCAAAGTCATTTTCATGCTTAGCTCGGTAGCGAAAAAACCGCATTTTTGCAATTTTCCGATTTTCGCGGTTTTTTCTATATTGCCGCGCTCCTGGTCATCGTATCCAGGCGACCGATGGCTATGATGGAAGGGGACGGATGCGCGCATGTAAATAAGAAGGTTTCATGCACCTGGTGCATCAGATGCGTCTTCCAGCTGCTATAAAATGGTGACGTGTACACCATTGAAAGTGGTTTTTAGCTTACTGCCACTCCCCTGGCCATTGTAGGCGGCCAGTTTTTGGTGATAATGAAAGGTCATAAAACGTACTAACTCATCCGCAGCGTCTGAACCACCTGGTGGACGCAGTCATCCAGCTAGAGAGCGTCAAAGTGTAAAAAACGGTAGAAAATTACTCAAAATACACCATGGTGCACGCTAGTGGATTGCCACGCTCCTGGTGAACCTATATGTGTGATTGTTGGTGATAACGGTAGTGCATGAAACCTACTAGGTGTTCCCAAGCGTTTCATCCACCTAGCTGTCGCACCCCATTAGCTGGGTAACGAAAAAAGCCGATTTTTGCAAAATCCCAAGTTTGGCGGTTTTTTGACGATTGCCGCTCTCCCGGTCATAATAGGCGGGAAAACGATGGCAATAATGTTAGTAGACCTGTGCGCGCACAATATATAAGAAGGTTCCATCCACTTAGTACGCATAGTGTGTCTGGCAGTTGATCCGAAAGGTTGACGTGTCCACCATTCAAAGCCTTTTGAAGCTTATTGCCACGCCCCCCGTTATCCCGGGTGGGTGATTTTTGGTGATAGTGAAAGCCCATAAAATATACTAACTCACCCACAACATTTTGATCCACCTGGTGGACGCACTCTTCCAGCCACAGAGCGTCAAAGTCATTTTCATGCTTAGCTGGGTAGCGAAAAAACCGCATTTTTGCAATTTTCCGATTTTCGCGGTTTTTTCTATATTGCCGCGCTCCTGGTCATCGTATCCAGGCGACCGATGGCTATAATGGAAGGGGACGGATGCGCGCATATAAATAAGAAGGTTTCATGCACCTGGTGCATCAGATGCGTCTTCCAGCTGTTCCAAAATGGTGACATGTACCCCATTGAAAGTGGTTTTTAGCTTACTGCCACTCCCCTGGCCATTGTAGGCGGCCAGTTTTTGGTGATAACGAAAGGTCATAAAACGTACTAACTCATCCGCAGCGTCTGAACCACCTGGTGGACGCAGTCATCCAGCTAGAGAGCGTCAAAAGCCGATTTTTGCCAAAACCCAATTTTGGCGGTTTTTTGACGATTCCCGCTCTCCCAGTCATAATAGGCGGGAAAACGATGGCAATAATGTTAGTAGACCTGTGCGCGCACAATATATAAGAAGGTTCCATCCACTTAGTACGCATAGTGCGTCTGGCAGTTGATCCGAAAGGTTGACGTGTCCACCATTCAAAGCCTTTTGAAGCTTATTGCCACGCCCCCCGTTATCCCGGGTGGGTGATTTTTGGTGATAATGAAAGCCCATAAAATATACTAACTCACCCACAACATTTTGATCCACCTGGTGGACGCACTCTTCCAGCCACAGAGCGTCAAAGTCATTTTCATGCTTAGCTGGGTAGCGAAAAAACCGCATTTTTGCAATTTTCCGATTTTCGCGGTTTTTTCTATATTGCCGCGCTCCTGGTCATCGTATCCAGGCGACCGATGGCTATGATGGAAGGGGACGGATGCGCGCATGTAAATAAGAAGGTTTCATGCACCTGGTGCATCAGATGCGTCTTCCAGCTGCTCCAAAATGGTGACATGTACACCATTGAAAGTGGTTTTTAGCTTACTGCCACTCCCCTGGCCATTGTAGGCGGCCAGTTTTTGGTGATAATGAAAGGTCATAAAACTACTAACTCATCCGCAGCGTTTTAACCACCTGGTGGACGCAGTCATCCAGCTAGAGAGCGTCAAAGTGTAAAAAACGGTAGAAAATTACTCAAAATACACCATGGTGCACGCTAGTGGATTGCCACGCTCCTGGTGAACCTATATGTGTGATTGTTGGTGATAACGGTAGTGCATGAAACCTACTAGGTGCTCCCAAGCGTTTCATCCACCTAGCTGACGCACCCCATTAGCTGGGTAGCGAAAAAAGCCGATTTTTGCAAAATCCCAAGTTTGGCGGTTTTTTGACGATTGCCGCTCTCCCGGTCATAATAGGCGGGAAAACGATGGCAATAATGTTAGTAGACCTGTGCGCGCACAATATATAAGAAGGTTCCATCCACTTAGTACGCATAGTGTGTCTGGCAGTTGATCCGAAAGGTTGACGTGTCCACCATTCAAAGCCTTTTGAAGCTTATTGCCACGCCCCCCGTTATCCCGGGTGGGTGATTTTTGGTGATAATGAAAGCCCATAAAATATACTAACTCACCCACAACATTTTGATCCACCTGGTGGACGCACTCTTCCAGCCACAGAGCGTCAAAGTCATTTTCATGCTTAGCTGGGTAGCGAAAAAACCGCATTTTTGCAATTTTCCGATTTTCGCGGTTTTTTCTATATTGCCGCGCTCCTGGTCATCGTATCCAGGCGACCGATGGCTATAATGGAAGGGGACGGATGCGCGCATGTAAATAAGAAGGTTTCATGCACCTGGTGCATCAGATGCGTCTTCCAGCTGCTCCAAAATGGTGACATGTACACCATTGAAAGTGGTTTTTAGCTTACTGCCACTCCCCTGGCCATTGTAGGCGGCCAGTTTTTGGTGATAATGAAAGGTCATAAAACGTACTAACTCATCCGCAGCGTCTGAACCACCTGGTGGACGCAGTCATCCAGCTAGAGAGCGTCAAAAGCCGATTTTTGCCAAAACCCAATTTTGGCGGTTTTTTGACGATTCCCGCTCTCCCAGTCATAATAGGCGGGAAAACGATGGCAATAATGTTAGTAGACCTGTGCGCGCACAATATATAAGAAGGTTCCATCCACTTAGTACGTGACGTGGTTGACGTGTCCACCATTCAAAGCCTTTTGAAGCTTATTGCCACGCCCCCCGTTATCCCGGGTGGGTGATTTTTGGTGATAATGAAAGCCCATAAAATATACTAACTCACCCACAACATTTTGATCCACCTGGTGGACGCACTCTTCCAGCCACAGAGCGTCAAAGTCATTTTCATGCTTAGCTGGGTAGCGAAAAAACCGCATTTTTGCAATTTTCCGATTTTCGCGGTTTTTTCTATATTGCCGCGTTCCTGGTCATCGTATTCAGGCGACCGATGGCTATAATGGAAGGGGACGGATGCGCGCATATAAATAAGGTTTCATGCACCTGGTGCATCAGATGCGTCTTCCAGCTGCTATAAAATGGTGACGTGTACACCATTGAAAGTGGTTTTTAGCTTACTGCCACTCCCCTGGCCATTGTAGGCGGCCAGTTTTTGGTGATAATGAAAGGTCATAAAACGTACTAACTCATCCGCAGCGTCTGAACCACCTGGTGGACGCAGTCATCCAGCTAGAGAGCGTCAAAGTGTAAAAAACGGTAGAAAATTACTCAAAATACACCATGGTGCACGCTAGTGGATTGCCACGCTCCTGGTGAACCTATATGTGTGATTGTTGGTGATAACGGTAGTGCATGAAACCTACTAGGTGTTCCCAAGCGTTTCATCCACCTAGCTGTCGCACCCCATTAGCTGGGTAACGAAAAAAGCCGATTTTTGCAAAATCCCAAGTTTGGCGGTTTTTTGACGATTGCCGCTCTCCCGGTCATAATAGGCGGGAAAACGATGGCAATAATGTTAGTAGACCTGTGCGCGCACAATATATAAGAAGGTTCCATCCACTTAGTACGCATAGTGTGTCTGGCAGTTGATCCGAAAGGTTGACGTGTCCACCATTCAAAGCCTTTTGAAGCTTATTGCCACGCCCCCCGTTATCCCGGGTGGGTGATTTTTGGTGATAGTGAAAGCCCATAAAATATACTAACTCACCCACAACATTTTGATCCACCTGGTGGACGCACTCTTCCAGCCACAGAGCGTCAAAGTCATTTTCATGCTTAGCTGGGTAGCGAAAAAACCGCATTTTTGCAATTTTCCGATTTTCGCGGTTTTTTCTATATTGCCGCGCTCCTGGTCATCGTATCCAGGCGACCGATGGCTATAATGGAAGGGGACGGATGCGCGCATGTAAATAAGAAGGTTTCATGCACCTGGTGCATCAGATGCGTCTTCCAGCTGCTATAAAATGGTGACATGTACACCATTGAAAGTGGTTTTTAGCTTACTGCCACTCCCCTGGCCATTGTAGGCGGCCAGTTTTTGGTGATAATGAAAGGTCATAAAACGTACTAACTCATCCGCAGCGTCTGAACCACCTGGTGGACGCAGTCATCTAGCTAGAGAGCGTCAAAAGCCGATTTTTGCCAAAACCCAATTTTGGCGGTTTTTTGTCGATTCCCGCTCTCCCAGTCATAATAGGCGGGAAAACGATGGCAATAATGTTAGTAGACCTGTGCGCGCACAATATATAAGAAGGTTCCATCCACTTAGTACGCATAGTGCGTCTGGCAGTTGATCCGAAAGGTTGACGTGTCCACCATTCAAAGCCTTTTGAAGCTTATTGCCACGCCCCCCGTTATCCCGGGTGGGTGATTTTTGGTGATAGTGAAAGCCCATAAAATATACTAACTCACCCACAACATTTTGATCCACCTGGTGGACGCACTCTTCCAGCCACAGAGCGTCAAAGTCATTTTCATGCTTAGCTGGGTAGCGAAAAAACCGCATTTTTGCAATTTTCCGATTTTCGCGGTTTTTTCTATATTGCCGCGCTCCTGGTCATCGTATCCAGGCGACCGATGGCTATAATGGAAGGGGACGGATGCGCGCATGTAAATAAGAAGGTTTCATGCACCTGGTGCATCAGATGCGTCTTCCAGCTGCTATAAAATGGTGACATGTACACCATTGAAAGTGGTTTTTAGCTTACTGCCACTCCCCTGGCCATTGTAGGCGGCCAGTTTTTGGTGATAATGAAAGGTCATAAAACGTACTAACTCATCCGCAGCGTCTGAACCACCTGGTGGACGCAGTCATCCAGCTAGAGAGCGTCAAAGTGTAAAAAACGGTAGAAAATTACTCAAAATACACCATGGTGCACGCTAGTGGATTGCCACGCTCCTGGTGAACCTATATGTGTGATTGTTGGTGATAACGGTAGTGCATGAAACCTACTAGGTGTTCCCAAGCGTTTCATCCACCTAGCTGTCGCACCCCATTAGCTGGGTAACGAAAAAAGCCGATTTTTGCAAAATCCCAAGTTTGGCGGTTTTTTGACGATTGCCGCTCTCCCGGTCATAATAGGCGGGAAAACGATGGCAATAATGTTAGTAGACCTGTGCGCGCACAATATATAAGAAGGTTCCATCCACTTAGTACGCATAGTGTGTCTGGCAGTTGATCCGAAAGGTTGACGTGTCCACCATTCAAAGCCTTTTGAAGCTTATTGCCACGCCCCCCGTTATCCCGGGTGGGTGATTTTTGGTGATAGTGAAAGCCCATAAAATATACTAACTCACCCACAACATTTTGATCCACCTGGTGGACGCACTCTTCCAGCCACAGAGCGTCAAAGTCATTTTCATGCTTAGCTGGGTAGCGAAAAAACCGCATTTTTGCAATTTTCCGATTTTCGCGGTTTTTTTCTATATTGCCGCGCTCCTGGTCATCGTATCCAGGCGACCGATGGCTATAATGGAAGGGGACGGATGCGCGCATGTAAATAAGAAGGTTTCATGCACCTGGTGCATCAGATGCGTCTTCCAGCTGCTATAAAATGGTGACATGTACACCATTGAAAGTGGTTTTTAGCTTACTGCCACTCCCCTGGCCATTGTAGGCGGCCAGTTTTTGGTGATAATGAAAGGTCATAAAACGTACTAACTCATCCGCAGCGTCTGAACCACCTGGTGGACGCAGTCATCCAGCTAGAGAGCGTCAAAGTGTAAAAAACGGTAGAAAATTACTCAAAATACACCATGGTGCACGCTAGTGGATTGCCACGCTCCTGGTGAACCTATATGTGTGATTGTTGGTGATAACGGTAGTGCATGAAACCTACTAGGTGTTCCCAAGCGTTTCATCCACCTAGCTGTCGCACCCCATTAGCTGGGTAACGAAAAAAGCCGATTTTTGCAAAATCCCAAGTTTGGCGGTTTTTTGACGATTGCCGCTCTCCCGGTCATAATAGGCGGGAAAACGATGGCAATAATGTTAGTAGACCTGTGCGCGCACAATATATAAGAAGGTTCCATCCACTTAGTACGCATAGTGTGTCTGGCAGTTGATCCGAAAGGTTGACGTGTCCACCATTCAAAGCCTTTTGAAGCTTATTGCCACGCCCCCCGTTATCCCGGGTGGGTGATTTTTGGTGATAATGAAAGCCCATAAAATATACTAACTCACCCACAACATTTTGATCCACCTGGTGGACGCACTCTTCCAGCCACAGAGCGTCAAAGTCATTTTCATGCTTAGCTCGGTAGCGAAAAAACCGCATTTTTGCAATTTTCCGATTTTCGCGGTTTTTTCTATATTGCCGCGCTCCTGGTCATCGTATCCAGGCGACCGATGGCTATGATGGAAGGGGACGGATGCGCGCATGTAAATAAGAAGGTTTCATGCACCTGGTGCATCAGATGCGTCTTCCAGCTGCTATAAAATGGTGACATGTACACCATTGAAAGTGGTTTTTAGCTTACTGCCACTCCCCTGGCCATTGTAGGCGGCCAGTTTTTGGTGATAATGAAAGGTCATAAAACGTACTAACTCATCCGCAGCGTCTGAACCACCTGGTGGACGCAGTCATCCAGCTAGAGAGCGTCAAAGTGTAAAAAACGGTAGAAAATTACTCAAAATACACCATGGTGCACGCTAGTGGATTGCCACGCTCCTGGTGAACCTATATGTGTGATTGTTGGTGATAACGGTAGTGCATGAAACCTACTAGGTGTTCCCAAGCGTTTCATCCACCTAGCTGTCGCACCCCATTAGCTGGGTAACGAAAAAAGCCGATTTTTGCAAAATCCCAAGTTTGGCGGTTTTTTGACGATTGCCGGTCTCCCGGTCATAATAGGCGGGAAAGCGATGGCAATAATGTTAGTAGACCTGTGCGCGCACAATATATAAGAAGGTTCCATCCACTTAGTACGCATAGTGTGTCTGGCAGTTGATCCGAAAGGTTGACGTGTCCACCATTCAAAGCCTTTTGAAGCTTATTGCCACGCCCCCCGTTATCCCGGGTGGGTGATTTTTGGTGATAGTGAAAGCCCATAAAATATACTAACTCACCCACAACATTTTGATCCACCTGGTGGACGCACTCTTCCAGCCACAGAGCGTCAAAGTCATTTTCATGCTTAGCTGGGTAGCGAAAAAACCGCATTTTTGCAATTTTCCGATTTTCGCGGTTTTTTCTATATTGCCGCGCTCCTGGTCATCGCATCCAGGCGACCGATGGCTATGATGGAAGGGGACGGATGCGCGCATGTAAATAAGAAGGTTTCATGCACCTGGTGCATCAGATGCGTCTTCCAGCTGCTCCAAAATGGTGACATGTACACCATTGAAAGTGGTTTTTAGCTTACTGCCACTCCCCTGGCCATTGTAGGCGGCCAGTTTTTGGTGATAATGAAAGGTCATAAAACTACTAACTCATCCGCAGCGTTTTAACCACCTGGTGGACGCAGTCATCCAGCTAGAGAGCGTCAAAGTGTAAAAAACGGTAGAAAATTACTCAAAATACACCATGGTGCACGCTAGTGGATTGCCACGCTCCTGGTGAACCTATATGTGTGATTGTTGGTGATAACGGTAGTGCATGAAACCTACTAGGTGTTCCCAAGCGTTTCATCCACCTAGCTGACGCACCCCATTAGCTGGGTAGCGAAAAAAGCCGATTTTTGCAAAATCCCAAGTTTGGCGGTTTTTTGACGATTGCCGCTCTCCCGGTCATAATAGGCGGGAAAACGATGGCAATAATGTTAGTAGACCTGTGCGCGCACAATATATAAGAAGGTTCCATCCACTTAGTACGCATAGTGTGTCTGGCAGTTGATCCGAAAGGTTGACGTGTCCACCATTCAAAGCCTTTTGAAGCTTATTGCCACGCCCCCCGTTATCCCGGGTGGGTGATTTTTGGTGATAATGAAAGCCCATAAAATATACTAACTCACCCACAACATTTTGATCCACATGGTGGACGCACTCTTCCAGCCACAGAGCGTCAAAGTCATTTTCATGCTTAGCTGGGTAGCGAAAAAACCGCATTTTTGCAATTTTCCGATTTTCGCGGTTTTTTCCATATTGCCGCGTTCCTGGTCATCGTATTCAGGCGACCGATGGCTATAATGGAAGGGGACGGATGCGCGCATATAAATAAGGTTTCATGCACCTGGTGCATCAGATGCGTCTTCCAGCTGCTATAAAATGGTGACATGTACACCATTCAAAGTGGTTTTTAGCTTACTGCCACTCCCCTGGCCATTGTAGGCGGCCAGTTTTTGGTGATAACGAAAGGTCATAAAACGTACTAACTCATCCGCAGCGTTTGAACCACCTGGTGGACGCAGTCATCCAGCTAGAAGGCGTCAAAGTGTAAAAAACGGTAGAAAATTACTCAAAATACACCACGGTGCACGCTAGTGGATTACCACGCTCCTGGTGAACCTATATGTGTGATTGTTGCTGATAACGGTAGTGAATGAAACCTACTAGGTGCTCCCAAGCGTTTCATCCACCTAGCTGACGCATCCCGTTAGCTGGGTAGCGAAAAAAGCCGATTTTTGCCAAAACCCAAGTTTGGCGGTTTTTTGACGATTGCCGCTCTCCCGGTCATAATATGCGGGCGAACGATGGCAATAACGTTAGTAGAATTGTGCACGCACATATATAAGAAGGCTCCATCCACTTAGTACGCATAGTGCGTCTGGCAGTTGATCCGAAAGGTTGACGTGTTCACCATTCGAAGCCTTTTGAAGCTTATTGCCACGCCCCCCGTTATCCCGGGTGGGTGATTTTTGGTGATAATGAAAGCCCATAAAATATACTAACTCACCCACAACATTTTGATCCACCTGGTGGACGCACTCTTCCAGCCACAGAGCGTCAAAGTCATTTTCATGCTTAGCTGGGTAGCGAAAAAACCGCATTTTTGCAATTTTCCGATTTTCGCGGTTTTTTCTATATTGCCGCGCTCCTGGTCATCGTATCCAGGCGACCGATGGCTATGATGGAAGGGGACGGATGCGCGCATGTAAATAAGAAGGTTTCATGCACCTGGTGCATCAGATGCGTCTTCCAGCTGCTATAAAATGGTGACATGTACACCATTGAAAGTGGTTTTTAGCTTACTGCCACTCCCCTGGCCATTGTAGGCGGCCAGTTTTTGGTGATAATGAAAGGTCATAAAACGTACTAACTCATCCGCAGCGTCTGAACCACCTGGTGGACGCAGTCATCCAGCTAGAGAGCGTCAAAGTGTAAAAAACGGTAGAAAATTACTCAAAATACACCATGGTGCACGCTAGTGGATTGCCACGCTCCTGGTGAACCTATATGTGTGATTGTTGGTGATAACGGTAGTGCATGAAACCTACTAGGTGTTCCCAAGCGTTTCATCCACCTAGCTGTCGCACCCCATTAGCTGGGTAACGAAAAAAGCCGATTTTTGCAAAATCCCAAGTTTGGCGGTTTTTTGACGATTGCCGCTCTCCCGGTCATAATAGGCGGGAAAACGATGGCAATAATGTTAGTAGACCTGTGCGCGCACAATATATAAGAAGGTTCCATCCACTTAGTACGCATAGTGTGTCTGGCAGTTGATCCGAAAGGTTGACGTGTCCACCATTCAAAGCCTTTTGAAGCTTATTGCCACGCCCCCCGTTATCCCGGGTGGGTGATTTTTGGTGATAGTGAAAGCCCATAAAATATACTAACTCACCCACAACATTTTGATCCACCTGGTGGACGCACTCTTCCAGCCACAGAGCGTCAAAGTCATTTTCATGCTTAGCTGGGTAGCGAAAAAACCGCATTTTTGCAATTTTCCGATTTTCGCGGTTTTTTCTATATTGCCGCGCTCCTGGTCATCGTATCCAGGCGACCGATGGCTATAATAGAAGGGGACGGATGCGCGCATGTAAATAAGAAGGTTTCATGCACCTGGTGCATCAGATGCGTCTTCCAGCTGCTATAAAATGGTGACATGTACACCATTGAAAGTGGTTTTTAGCTTACTGCCACTCCCCTGGCCATTGTAGGCGGCCAGTTTTTGGTGATAATGAAAGGTCATAAAACGTACTAACTCATCCGCAGCGTCTGAACCACCTGGTGGACGCAGTCATCCAGCTAGAGAGCGTCAAAGTGTAAAAAACGGTAGAAAATTACTCAAAATACACCATGGTGCACGCTAGTGGATTGCCACGCTCCTGGTGAACCTATATGTGTGATTGTTGGTGATAACGGTAGTGCATGAAACCTACTAGGTGTTCCCAAGCGTTTCATCCACCTAGCTGTCGCACCCCATTAGCTGGGTAACGAAAAAAGCCGATTTTTGCAAAATCCCAAGTTTGGCGGTTTTTTGACGATTGCCGCTCTCCCGGTCATAATAGGCGGGAAAACGATGGCAATAATGTTAGTAGACCTGTGCGCGCACAATATATAAGAAGGTTCCATCCACTTAGTACGCATAGTGTGTCTGGCAGTTGATCCGAAAGGTTGACGTGTCCACCATTCAAAGCCTTTTGAAGCTTATTGCCACGCCCCCCGTTATCCCGGGTGGGTGATGTTTGGTGATAGTGAAAGCCCATAAAATATACTAACTCACCCACAACATTTTGATCCACCTGGTGGACGCACTCTTCCAGCCACAGAGCGTCAAAGTCATTTTCATGCTTAGCTGGGTAGCGAAAAAACCGCATTTTTGCAATTTTCCGATTTTCGCGGTTTTTTCTATATTGCCGCGCTCCTGGTCATCGTATCCAGGCGACCGATGGCTATAATGGAAGGGGACGGATGCGCGCATGTAAATAAGAAGGTTTCATGCACCTGGTGCATCAGATGCGTCTTCCAGCTGCTATAAAATGGTGACATGTACACCATTGAAAGTGGTTTTTAGCTTACTGCCACTCCCCTGGCCATTGTAGGCGGCCAGTTTTTGGTGATAATGAAAGGTCATAAAACGTACTAACTCATCCGCAGCGTCTGAACCACCTGGTGGACGCAGTCATCCAGCTAGAGAGCGTCCAAAGCCGATTTTTTGCCAAAACCCAATTTTGGCGGTTTTTTGTCGATTCCCGCTCTCCCAGTCATAATAGGCGGGAAAACGATGGCAATAATGTTAGTAGACCTGTGCGCGCACAATATATAAGAAGGTTCCATCCACTTAGTACGCATAGTGCGTCTGGCAGTTGATCCGAAAGGTTGACGTGTCCACCATTCAAAGCCTTTTGAAGCTTATTGCCACGCCCCCCGTTATCCCGGGTGGGTGATTTTTGGTGATAGTGAAAGCCCATAAAATATACTAACTCACCCACAACATTTTGATCCACCTGGTGGACGCACTCTTCCAGCCACAGAGCGTCAAAGTCATTTTCATGCTTAGCTGGGTAGCGAAAAAACCGCATTTTTGCAATTTTCCGATTTTCGCGGTTTTTTCTATATTGCCGCGCTCCTGGTCATCGTATCCAGGCGACCGATGGCTATAATGGAAGGGGACGGATGCGCGCATGTAAATAAGAAGGTTTCATGCACCTGGTGCATCAGATGCGTCTTCCAGCTGCTATAAAATGGTGACATGTACACCATTGAAAGTGGTTTTTAGCTTACTGCCACTCCCCTGGCCATTGTAGGCGGCCAGTTTTTGGTGATAATGAAAGGTCATAAAACGTACTAACTCATCCGCAGCGTCTGAACCACCTGGTGGACGCAGTCATCCAGCTAGAGAGCGTCAAAGTGTAAAAAACGGTAGAAAATTACTCAAAATACACCATGGTGCACGCTAGTGGATTGCCACGCTCCTGGTGAACCTATATGTGTGATTGTTGGTGATAACGGTAGTGCATGAAACCTACTAGGTGTTCCCAAGCGTTTCATCCACCTAGCTGTCGCACCCCATTAGCTGGGTAACGAAAAAAGCCGATTTTTGCAAAATCCCAAGTTTGGCGGTTTTTTGACGATTGCCGCTCTCCCGGTCATAATAGGCGGGAAAACGATGGCAATAATGTTAGTAGACCTGTGCGCGCACAATATATAAGAAGGTTCCATCCACTTAGTACGCATAGTGTGTCTGGCAGTTGATCCGAAAGGTTGACGTGTCCACCATTCAAAGCCTTTTGAAGCTTATTGCCACGCCCCCCGTTATCCCGGGTGGGTGATTTTTGGTGATAGTGAAAGCCCATAAAATATACTAACTCACCCACAACATTTTGATCCACCTGGTGGACGCACTCTTCCAGCCACAGAGCGTCAAAGTCATTTTCATGCTTAGCTGGGTAGCGAAAAAAAGCATTTTTGCAATTTTCCGATTTTCGCGGTTTTTTCTATATTGCCGCGCTCCTGGTCATCGTATCCAGGCGACCGATGGCTATAATGGAAGGGGACGGATGCGCGCATGTAAATAAGAAGGTTTCATGCACCTGGTGCATCAGATGCGTCTTCCAGCTGCTATAAAATGGTGACATGTACACCATTGAAAGTGGTTTTTAGCTTACTGCCACTCCCTGGCCATTGTAGGCGGCCAGTTTTTGGTGATAATGAAAGGTCATAAAACGTACTAACTCATCCGCAGCGTCTGAACCACCTGGTGGACGCAGTCATCCAGCTAGAGAGCGTCAAAGTGTAAAAAACGGTAGAAAATTACTCAAAATACACCATGGTGCACGCTAGTGGATTGCCACGCTCCTGGTGAACCTATATGTGTGATTGTTGGTGATAACGGTAGTGCATGAAACCTACTAGGTGTTCCCAAGCGTTTCATCCACCTAGCTGTCGCACCCCATTAGCTGGGTAACGAAAAAAGCCGATTTTTGCAAAATCCCAAGTTTGGCGGTTTTTTGACGATTGCCGCTCTCCCGGTCATAATAGGCGGGAAAACGATGGCAATAATGTTAGTAGACCTGTGCGCGCACAATATATAAGAAGGTTCCATCCACTTAGTACGCATAGTGTGTCTGGCAGTTGATCCGAAAGGTTGACGTGTCCACCATTCAAAGCCTTTTGAAGCTTATTGCCACGCCCCCGTTATCCCGGGTGGGTGATTTTTGGTGATAATGAAAGCCCATAAAATATACTAACTCACCCACAACATTTTGATCCACCTGGTGGACGCACTCTTCCAGCCACAGAGCGTCAAAGTCATTTTCATGCTTAGCTCGGTAGCGAAAAAACCGCATTTTTGCAATTTTCCGATTTTCGCGGTTTTTTCTATATTGCCGCGCTCCTGGTCATCGTATCCAGGCGACCGATGGCTATGATGGAAGGGGACGGATGCGCGCATGTAAATAAGAAGGTTTCATGCACCTGGTGCATCAGATGCGTCTTCCAGCTGCTATAAAATGGTGACGTGTACACCATTGAAAGTGGTTTTTTAGCTTACTGCCACTCCCCTGGCCATTGTAGGCGGCCAGTTTTTGGTGATAATGAAAGGTCATAAAACGTACTAACTCATCCGCAGCGTCTGAACCACCTGGTGGACGCAGTCATCCAGCTAGAGAGCGTCAAAGTGTAAAAAACGGTAGAAAATTACTCAAAATACACCATGGTGCACGCTAGTGGATTGCCACGCTCCTGGTGAACCTATATGTGTGATTGTTGGTGATAACGGTAGTGCATGAAACCTACTAGGTGTTCCCAAGCGTTTCATCCACCTAGCTGTCGCACCCCATTAGCTGGGTAACGAAAAAAGCCGATTTTTGCAAAATCCCAAGTTTGGCGGTTTTTTGACGATTGCCGCTCTCCCGGTCATAATAGGCGGGAAAACGATGGCAATAATGTTAGTAGACCTGTGCGCGCACAATATATAAGAAGGTTCCATCCACTTAGTACGCATAGTGTGTCTGGCAGTTGATCCGAAAGGTTGACGTGTCCACCATTCAAAGCCTTTTGAAGCTTATTGCCACGCCCCCCGTTATCCCGGGTGGGTGATTTTTGGTGATAGTGAAAGCCCATAAAATATACTAACTCACCCACAACATTTTGATCCACCTGGTGGACGCACTCTTCCAGCCACAGAGCGTCAAAGTCATTTTCATGCTTAGCTGGGTAGCGAAAAAACCGCATTTTTGCAATTTTCCGATTTTCGCGGTTTTTTCTATATTGCCGCGCTCCTGGTCATCGTATCCAGGCGACCGATGGCTATAATGGAAGGGGACGGATGCGCGCATATAAATAAGAAGGTTTCATGCACCTGGTGCATCAGATGCGTCTTCCAGCTGCTCCAAAAATGGTGACATGTACCCCATTGAAAGTGGTTTTTAGCTTACTGCCACTCCCCTGGCCATTGTAGGCGGCCAGTTTTTGGTGATAACGAAAGGTCATAAAACGTACTAACTCATCCGCAGCGTCTGAACCACCTGGTGGACGCAGTCATCCAGCTAGAGAGCGTCAAAAGCCGATTTTTGCCAAAACCCAATTTTGGCGGTTTTTTGACGATTCCCGCTCTCCCAGTCATAATAGGCGGGAAAACGATGGCAATAATGTTAGTAGACCTGTGCGCGCACAATATATAAGAAGGTTCCATCCACTTAGTACGCATAGTGCGTCTGGCAGTTGATCCGAAAGGTTGACGTGTCCACCATTCAAAGCCTTTTGAAGCTTATTGCCACGCCCCCCGTTATCCCGGGTGGGTGATTTTTGGTGATAATGAAAGCCCATAAAATATACTAACTCACCCACAACATTTTGATCCACCTGGTGGACGCACTCTTCCAGCCACAGAGCGTCAAAGTCATTTTCATGCTTAGCTGGGTAGCGAAAAAACCGCATTTTTGCAATTTTCCGATTTTCGCGGTTTTTTCTATATTGCCGCGCTCCTGGTCATCGTATCCAGGCGACCGATGGCTATGATGGAAGGGGACGGATGCGCGCATGTAAATAAGAAGGTTTCATGCACCTGGTGCATCAGATGCGTCTTCCAGCTGCTATAAAATGGTGACGTGTACACCATTGAAAGTGGTTTTTAGCTTACTGCCACTCCCCTGGCCATTGTAGGCGGCCAGTTTTTGGTGATAATGAAAGGTCATAAAACTACTAACTCATCCGCAGCGTTTTAACCACCTGGTGGACGCAGTCATCCAGCTAGAGAGCGTCAAAGTGTAAAAAACGGTAGAAAATTACTCAAAATACACCATGGTGCACGCTAGTGGATTGCCACGCTCCTGGTGAACCTATATGTGTGATTGTTGGTGATAACGGTAGTGCATGAAACCTACTAGGTGCTCCCAAGCGTTTCATCCACCTAGCTGACGCACCCCATTAGCTGGGTAGCGAAAAAAGCCGATTTTTGCAAAATCCCAAGTTTGGCGGTTTTTTGACGATTGCCGCTCTCCCGGTCATAATAGGCGGGAAAACGATGGCAATAATGTTAGTAGACCTGTGCGCGCACAATATATAAGAAGGTTCCATCCACTTAGTACGCATAGTGTGTCTGGCAGTTGATCCGAAAGGTTGACGTGTCCACCATTCAAAGCCTTTTGAAGCTTATTGCCACGCCCCCCGTTATCCCGGGTGGGTGATTTTTGGTGATAATGAAAGCCCATAAAATATACTAACTCACCCACAACATTTTGATCCACCTGGTGGACGCACTCTTCCAGCCACAGAGCGTCAAAGTCATTTTCATGCTTAGCTGGGTAGCGAAAAAACCGCATTTTTGCAATTTTCCGATTTTCGCGGTTTTTTCTATATTGCCGCGCTCCTGGTCATCGTATCCAGGCGACCGATGGCTATAATGGAAGGGGACGGATGCGCGCATGTAAATAAGAAGGTTTCATGCACCTGGTGCATCAGATGCGTCTTCCAGCTGCTCCAAAATGGTGACATGTACACCATTGAAAGTGGTTTTTAGCTTACTGCCACTCCCCTGGCCATTGTAGGCGGCCAGTTTTTGGTGATAATGAAAGGTCATAAAACGTACTAACTCATCCGCAGCGTCTGAACCACCTGGTGGACGCAGTCATCCAGCTAGAGAGCGTCAAAAGCCGATTTTTGCCAAAACCCAATTTTGGCGGTTTTTTGACGATTCCCGCTCTCCCAGTCATAATAGGCGGGAAAACGATGGCAATAATGTTAGTAGACCTGTGCGCGCACAATATATAAGAAGGTTCCATCCACTTAGTACGCATAGTGCGTCTGGCAGTTGATCCGAAAGGTTGACGTGTCCACCATTCAAAGCCTTTTGAAGCTTATTGCCACGCCCCCCGTTATCCCGGGTGGGTGATTTTTGGTGATAATGAAAGCCCATAAAATATACTAACTCACCCACAACATTTTGATCCACCTGGTGGACGCACTCTTCCAGCCACAGAGCGTCAAAGTCATTTTCATGCTTAGCTGGGTAGCGAAAAAACCGCATTTTTGCAATTTTCCGATTTTCGCGGTTTTTTCTATATTGCCGCGTTCCTGGTCATCGTATTCAGGCGACCGATGGCTATAATGGAAGGGGACGGATGCGCGCATATAAATAAGGTTTCATGCACCTGGTGCATCAGATGCGTCTTCCAGCTGCTATAAAATGGTGACGTGTACACCATTGAAAGTGGTTTTTAGCTTACTGCCACTCCCCTGGCCATTGTAGGCGGCCAGTTTTTGGTGATAATGAAAGGTCATAAAACGTACTAACTCATCCGCAGCGTCTGAACCACCTGGTGGACGCAGTCATCCAGCTAGAGAGCGTCAAAGTGTAAAAAACGGTAGAAAATTACTCCCAATACACCATGGTGCACGCTAGTGGATTGCCACGCTCCTGGTGAACCTATATGTGTGATTGTTGGTGATAACGGTAGTGCATGAAACCTACTAGGTGTTCCCAAGCGTTTCATCCACCTAGCTGTCGCACCCCATTAGCTGGGTAACGAAAAAAGCCGATTTTTGCAAAATCCCAAGTTTGGCGGTTTTTTGACGATTGCCGCTCTCCCGGTCATAATAGGCGGGAAAACGATGGCAATAATGTTAGTAGACCTGTGCGCGCACAATATATAAGAAGGTTCCATCCACTTAGTACGCATAGTGTGTCTGGCAGTTGATCCGAAAGGTTGACGTGTCCACCATTCAAAAGCCTTTTGAAGCTTATTGCCACGCCCCCCGTTATCCCGGGTGGGTGATTTTTGGTGATAGTGAAAGCCCATAAAATATACTAACTCACCCACAACATTTTGATCCACCTGGTGGACGCACTCTTCCAGCCACAGAGCGTCAAAGTCATTTTCATGCTTAGCTGGGTAGCGAAAAAACCGCATTTTTTGCAATTTTCCGATTTTCGCGGTTTTTTCTATATTGCCGCGCTCCTGGTCATCGTATCCAGGCGACCGATGGCTATAATGGAAGGGGACGGATGCGCGCATGTAAATAAGAAGGTTTCATGCACCTGGTGCATCAGATGCGTCTTCCAGCTGCTATAAAATGGTGACATGTACACCATTGAAAGTGGTTTTTAGCTTACTGCCACTCCCCTGGCCTATTGTAGGCGGCCAGTTTTTGGTGATAATGAAAGGTCATAAAACGTACTAACTCATCCGCAGCGTCTGAACCACCTGGTGGACGCAGTCATCTAGGTAGAGAGCGTCAAAAGCCGATTTTTGCCAAAACCCAATTTTGGCGGTTTTTTTGTCGATTCCCGCTCTCCCAGTCATAATAGGCGGGAAAACGATGGCAATAATGTTAGTAGACCTGTGCGCGCACAATATATAAGAAGGTTCCATCCACTTAGTACGCATAGTGCGTCTGGCAGTTGATCCGAAAGGTTGACGTGTCCACCATTCAAAGCCTTTTGAAGCTTATTGCCACGCCCCCCGTTATCCCGGGTGGGTGATTTTTGGTGATAGTGAAAGCCCATAAAATATACTAACTCACCCACAACATTTTGATCCACCTGGTGGACGCACTCTTCCAGCCACAGAGCGTCAAAGTCATTTTCATGCTTAGCTGGGTAGCGAAAAAACCGCATTTTTGCAATTTTCCGATTTTCGCGGTTTTTTCTATATTGCCGCGCTCCTGGTCATCGTATCCAGGCGACCGATGGCTATAATGGAAGGGGACGGATGCGCGCATGTAAATAAGAAGGTTTCATGCACCTGGTGCATCAGATGCGTCTTCCAGCTGCTATAAAATGGTGACATGTACACCATTGAAAGTGGTTTTTAGCTTACTGCCACTCCCCTGGCCATTGTAGGCGGCCAGTTTTTGGTGATAATGAAAGGTCATAAAACGTACTAACTCATCCGCAGCGTCTGAACCACCTGGTGGACGCAGTCATCCAGCTAGAGAGCGTCAAAGTGTAAAAAAACGGTAGAAAATTACTCAAAATACACCATGGTGCACGCTAGTGGATTGCCACGCTCCTGGTGAACCTATATGTGTGATTGTTGGTGATAACGGTAGTGCATGAAACCTACTAGGTGTTCCCAAGCGTTTCATCCACCTAGCTGTCGCACCCCATTAGCTGGGTAACGAAAAAAGCCGATTTTTGCAAAATCCCAAGTTTGGCGGTTTTTTGACGATTGCCGCTCTCCCGGTCATAATAGGCGGGAAAACGATGGCAATAATGTTAGTAGACCTGTGCGCGCACAATATATAAGAAGGTTCCATCCACTTAGTACGCATAGTGTGTCTGGCAGTTGATCCGAAAGGTTGACGTGTCCACCATTCAAAGCCTTTTGAAGCTTATTGCCACGCCCCCCGTTATCCCGGGTGGGTGATTTTTGGTGATAGTGAAAGCCCATAAAATATACTAACTCACCCACAACATTTTGATCCACCTGGTGGACGCACTCTTCCAGCCACAGAGCGTCAAAGTCATTTTCATGCTTAGCTGGGTAGCGAAAAAACCGCATTTTTGCAATTTTCCGATTTTCGCGGTTTTTTCTATATTGCCGCGCTCCTGGTCATCGTATCCAGGCGACCGATGGCTATAATGGAAGGGGACGGATGCGCGCATGTAAATAAGAAGGTTTCATGCACCTGGTGCATCAGATGCGTCTTCCAGCTGCTATAAAATGGTGACATGTACACCATTGAAAGTGGTTTTTAGCTTACTGCCACTCCCCTGGCCATTGTAGGCGGCCAGTTTTTGGTGATAATGAAAGGTCATAAAACGTACTAACTCATCCGCAGCGTCTGAACCACCTGGTGGACGCAGTCATCCAGCTAGAGAGCGTCAAAGTGTAAAAAACGGTAGAAAATTACTCAAAATACACCATGGTGCACGCTAGTGGATTGCCACGCTCCTGGTGAACCTATATGTGTGATTGTTGGTGATAACGGTAGTGCATGAAACCTACTAGGTGTTCCCAAGCGTTTCATCCACCTAGCTGTCGCACCCCATTAGCTGGGTAACGAAAAAAGCCGATTTTTGCAAAATCCCAAGTTTGGCGGTTTTTTGACGATTGCCGCTCTCCCGGTCATAATAGGCGGGAAAACGATGGCAATAATGTTAGTAGACCTGTGCGCGCACAATATATAAGAAGGTTCCATCCACTTAGTACGCATAGTGTGTCTGGCAGTTGATCCGAAAGGTTGACGTGTCCACCATTCAAAGCCTTTTGAAGCTTATTGCCACGCCCCCCGTTATCCCGGGTGGGTGATTTTTGGTGATAATGAAAGCCCATAAAATATACTAACTCACCCACAACATTTTGATCCACCTGGTGGACGCACTCTTCCAGCCACAGAGCGTCAAAGTCATTTTCATGCTTAGCTCGGTAGCGAAAAAACCGCATTTTTGCAATTTTCCGATTTTCGCGGTTTTTTCTATATTGCCGCGCTCCTGGTCATCGTATCCAGGCGACCGATGGCTATGATGGAAGGGGACGGATGCGCGCATGTAAATAAGAAGGTTTCATGCACCTGGTGCATCAGATGCGTCTTCCAGCTGCTATAAAATGGTGACATGTACACCATTGAAAGTGGTTTTTAGCTTACTGCCACTCCCCTGGCCATTGTAGGCGGCCAGTTTTTGGTGATAATGAAAGGTCATAAAACGTACTAACTCATCCGCAGCGTCTGAACCACCTGGTGGACGCAGTCATCCAGCTAGAGAGCGTCAAAGTGTAAAAAACGGTAGAAAATTACTCAAAATACACCATGGTGCACGCTAGTGGATTGCCACGCTCCTGGTGAACCTATATGTGTGATTGTTGGTGATAACGGTAGTGCATGAAACCTACTAGGTGTTCCCAAGCGTTTCATCCACCTAGCTGTCGCACCCCATTAGCTGGGTAACGAAAAAAGCCGATTTTTGCAAAATCCCAAGTTTGGCGGTTTTTTGACGATTGCCGCTCTCCCGGTCATAATAGGCGGGAAAACGATGGCAATAATGTTAGTAGACCTGTGCGCGCACAATATATAAGAAGGTTCCATCCACTTAGTACGCATAGTGTGTCTGGCAGTTGATCCGAAAGGTTGACGTGTCCACCATTCAAAGCCTTTTGAAGCTTATTGCCACGCCCCCCGTTATCCCGGGTGGGTGATTTTTGGTGATAGTGAAAGCCCATAAAATATACTAACTCACCCACAACATTTTGATCCACCTGGTGGACGCACTCTTCCAGCCACAGAGCGTCAAAGTCATTTTCATGCTTAGCTGGGTAGCGAAAAAACCGCATTTTTGCAATTTTCCGATTTTCGCGGTTTTTTCTATATTGCCGCGCTCCTGGTCATCGCATCCAGGCGACCGATGGCTATGATGGAAGGGGACGGATGCGCGCATGTAAATAAGAAGGTTTCATGCACCTGGTGCATCAGATGCGTCTTCCAGCTGCTCCAAAATGGTGACATGTACACCATTGAAAGTGGTTTTTAGCTTACTGCCACTCCCCTGGCCATTGTAGGCGGCCAGTTTTTGGTGATAATGAAAGGTCATAAAACTACTAACTCATCCGCAGCGTTTTAACCACCTGGTGGACGCAGTCATCCAGCTAGAGAGCGTCAAAGTGTAAAAAACGGTAGAAAATTACTCAAAATACACCATGGTGCACGCTAGTGGATTGCCACGCTCCTGGTGAACCTATATGTGTGATTGTTGGTGATAACGGTAGTGCATGAAACCTACTAGGTGTTCCCAAGCGTTTCATCCACCTAGCTGACGCACCCCATTAGCTGGGTAGCGAAAAAAGCCGATTTTTGCAAAATCCCAAGTTTGGCGGTTTTTTGACGATTGCCGCTCTCCCGGTCATAATAGGCGGGAAAACGATGGCAATAATGTTAGTAGACCTGTGCGCGCACAATATATAAGAAGGTTCCATCCACTTAGTACGCATAGTGTGTCTGGCAGTTGATCCGAAAGGTTGACGTGTCCACCATTCAAAGCCTTTTGAAGCTTATTGCCACGCCCCCCGTTATCCCGGGTGGGTGATTTTTGGTGATAATGAAAGCCCATAAAATATACTAACTCACCCACAACATTTTGATCC
Organism: Bactrocera minax; assembly: GCA_021498325.1. Lineage (NCBI taxonomy): Eukaryota > Metazoa > Arthropoda > Insecta > Diptera > Tephritidae > Bactrocera > Bactrocera minax. The sequence goes on along the minus strand of JAKEEE010000082.1, from coordinate 170,081 downwards.
ACATGGTGGACGCACTCTTCCAGCCACAGAGCGTCAAAGTCATTTTCATGCTTAGCTGGGTAGCGAAAAAACCGCATTTTTGCAATTTTCCGATTTTCGCGGTTTTTTCCATATTGCCGCGTTCCTGGTCATCGTATTCAGGCGACCGATGGCTATAATGGAAGGGGACGGATGCGCGCATATAAATAAGGTTTCATGCACCTGGTGCATCAGATGCGTCTTCCAGCTGCTATAAAATGGTGACATGTACACCATTCAAAGTGGTTTTTAGCTTACTGCCACTCCCCTGGCCATTGTAGGCGGCCAGTTTTTGGTGATAACGAAAGGTCATAAAACGTACTAACTCATCCGCAGCGTTTGAACCACCTGGTGGACGCAGTCATCCAGCTAGAAGGCGTCAAAGTGTAAAAAACGGTAGAAAATTACTCAAAATACACCACGGTGCACGCTAGTGGATTACCACGCTCCTGGTGAACCTATATGTGTGATTGTTGCTGATAACGGTAGTGAATGAAACCTACTAGGTGCTCCCAAGCGTTTCATCCACCTAGCTGACGCATCCCGTTAGCTGGGTAGCGAAAAAAGCCGATTTTTGCCAAAACCCAAGTTTGGCGGTTTTTTGACGATTGCCGCTCTCCCGGTCATAATATGCGGGCGAACGATGGCAATAACGTTAGTGGAATTGTGCACGCACATATATAAGAAGGCTCCATCCACTTAGTACGCATAGTGCGTCTGGCAGTTGATCCGAAAGGTTGACGTGTTCACCATTCGAAGCCTTTTGAAGCTTATTGCCACGCCCCCCGTTATCCCGGGTGGGTGATTTTTGGTGATAATGAAAGCCCATAAAATATACTAACTCACCCACAACATTTTGATCCACCTGGTGGACGCACTCTTCCAGCCACAGAGCGTCAAAGTCATTTTCATGCTTAGCTCGGTAGCGAAAAAACCGCATTTTTGCAATTGTCCGATTTTCGCGGTTTTTTCTATATTGCCGCGCTCCTGGTCATCGTATCCAGGCGACCGATGACTATGATGGAAGGGGACGGATGCGCGCATATAAATAAGAAGGTTTCATGCACCTGGTGCATCAGATGCGTCTTCCAGCTGCTATAAAATGGTGACATGTACACCATTGAAAGTGGTTTTTAGCTTACTGCCACTCCCCTGGCCATTGTAGGCGGCCAGTTTTTGGTGATAATGAAAGGTCATAAAACGTACTAACTCATCCGCAGCGTCTGAACCACCTGGTGGACGCAGTCATCCAGCTAGAGAGCGTCAAAAGCCGATTTTTGCCAAAACCCAATTTTGGCGGTTTTTTGACGATTCCCGCTCTCCCAGTCATAATAGGCGGGAAAACGATGGCAATAATGTTAGTAGACCTGTGCGCGCACAATATATAAGAAGGTTCCATCCACTTAGTACGCATAGTGCGTCTGGCAGTTGATCCGAAAGGTTGACGTGTCCACCATTCAAAGCCTTTTGAAGCTTATTGCCACGCCCCCCGTTATCCCGGGTGGGTGATTTTTGGTGATAATGAAAGCCCATAAAATATACTAACTCACCCACAACATTTTGATCCACATGGTGGACGCACTCTTCCAGCCACAGAGCGTCAAAGTCATTTTCATGCTTAGCTGGGTAGCGAAAAAACCGCATTTTTGCATTTTTCCGATTTTCGCGGTTTTTTCTATATTGCCGCGCTCCTGGTCATCGTATCCAGGCAACCGATGGCTATAATGGAAGGGGACGGATGCGCGCATATAAATAAGAAGGTTTCATGCACCTGGTGCATCAGATGCGTCTTCCAGCTGCTCCAAAAGGGTGACATGTACACCATTCAAAGTGGTTTTTAGCTTACTGCCACTCCCCTGGCCATTGTAGGCGGCCAGTTTTTGGTGATAATGAAAGGTCATAAAACGTACTAACTCATCCGCAGCGTTTGAACCACCTGGTGGACGCAGTCATCCAGCTAGAAGGCGTCAAAGTGTAAAAAACGGTAGAAAATTACACAAAATACACCATGGTGCACGCTAGTGGATTGCCACGCTCCTGGCGAACCTATATGTGTGATTGTTGCTGATAACGGTAGTGCATGAAACCTACTAGGTGCTCCCAAGCGTTTCATCCACCTAGCTGACGCACCCCGTTAGCTGGGTAGCGAAAAAAGCCGATTTTTGCCAAAACCCAAGTTTGGCGGTTTTTTGACGATTGCCGCTCTCCCGGTCATAATATGCGGGCGAACGATGGCAATAACGTTAGTAGAATTGTGCGCGCACAATATATAAGAAGGTTCCATCCACTTAGTACGCATAGTGCGTCTGGCAGTTGATCCGAAAGGTTGACGTGTCCACCATTCAAAGCCTTTTGAAGCTTATTGCCACGCCCCCCGTTATCCCGGGTGGGTGATTTTTGGTGATAATGAAAGCCCATAAAATATACTAACTCACCCACAACATTTTGATCCACCTGGTGGACGCACTCTTCCAGCCACAGAGCGTCAAAGTCATTTTCATGCTTAGCTGGGTAGCGAAAAAACCGCATTTGCAATTTTCCGATTTTCGCGGTTTTTTCCATATTGCCGCGCTCCTGGTCATCGTATCCAGGCGACCGATGGCTATAATGGAAGGGAACGGATGCGCGCATATAAATAAGGTTTCATGCACCTGGTGCATCAAATGCGTCTTCCAGCTGCTCCAAAATGGTGACATGTACACCATTGAAAGTGGTTTTTAGCTTACTGCCACTCCCCTGGCCATTGTAGGCGGCCAGTTTTTGGTGATAATGAAAGGTCATAAAACGTACTAACTCATCCGCAGCGTTTGAACCACCTGGTGGACGCAGTCATCCAGCTAGAAGGCGTCAAATTGTAAAAAACGGTAGAAAATTACACAAAATACACCATGGTGCTCGCTAGTGGATTGCCACGCTCCTGGTGAACCTATATGTGTGATTGTTGCTGATAACGGTAGTGCATGAAACCTACTAGGTGTTCCCAAGCGTTTCATCCACCTAGCTGACGCACCCCATTAGCTGGGTAGCGAAAAAAGCCGATTTTTGCCAAATCCCAAGTTTGGCGGTTTTTTGACGATTGCCGCTCTCCCGGTCATAATATGCGGGCGAACGATGGCAATAACGTTAGTAGAATTGTGCGCGCACAATATATAAGAAGGTTCCATCCACTTAGTACGCATAGTGCGTCTGGCAGTTGATCCGAAAGGTTGACGTGTCCACCATTCAAAGCCTTTTGAAGCTTATTGCCACACCCCCCGTTATCCCGGGTGGGTGATTTTTGGTGATAATGAAAGCCCATAAAATATACTAACTCACCCACAACATTTTGATCCACCTGGTGGACGCACTCTTCCAGCCACAGAGCGTCAAAGTCATTTTCATGCTTAGCTGGGTAGCGAAAAAACCGCATTTTTGCAATTTTCCGATTTTCGCGGTTTTTTCCATATTGCCGCGTTCCTGGTCATCGTATTCAGGCGACCGATGGCTATAATGGAAGGGGACGGATGCGCGCATATAAATAAGGTTTCATGCACCTGGTGCATCAGATGCGTCTTCCAGCTGCTATAAAATGGTGACATGTACACCATTCAAAGTGGTTTTTAGCTTACTGCCACTCCCCTGGCCATTGTAGGCGGCCAGTTTTTGGTGATAACGAAAGGTCATAAAACGTACTAACTCATCCGCAGCGTTTGAACCACCTGGTGGACGCAGTCATCCAGCTAGAAGGCGTCAAAGTGTAAAAAACGGTAGAAAATTACTCAAAATACACCACGGTGCACGCTAGTGGATTACCACGCTCCTGGTGAACCTATATGTGTGATTGTTGCTGATAACGGTAGTGAATGAAACCTACTAGGTGCTCCCAAGCGTTTCATCCACCTAGCTGACGCATCCCGTTAGCTGGGTAGCGAAAAAAGCCGATTTTTGCCAAAACCCAAGTTTGGCGGTTTTTTGACGATTGCCGCTCTCCCGGTCATAATATGCGGGCGAACGATGGCAATAACGTTAGTGGAATTGTGCACGCACATATATAAGAAGGCTCCATCCACTTAGTACGCATAGTGCGTCTGGCAGTTGATCCGAAAGGTTGACGTGTTCACCATTCGAAGCCTTTTGAAGCTTATTGCCACGCCCCCCGTTATCCCGGGTGGGTGATTTTTGGTGATAATGAAAGCCCATAAAATATACTAACTCACCCACAACATTTTGATCCACCTGGTGGACGCACTCTTCCAGCCACAGAGCGTCAAAGTCATTTTCATGCTTAGCTCGGTAGCGAAAAAACCGCATTTTTGCAATTGTCCGATTTTCGCGGTTTTTTCTATATTGCCGCGCTCCTGGTCATCGTATCCAGGCGACCGATGACTATGATGGAAGGGGACGGATGCGCGCATATAAATAAGAAGGTTTCATGCACCTGGTGCATCAGATGCGTCTTCCAGCTGCTATAAAATGGTGACATGTACACCATTGAAAGTGGTTTTTAGCTTACTGCCACTCCCCTGGCCATTGTAGGCGGCCAGTTTTTGGTGATAATGAAAGGTCATAAAACGTACTAACTCATCCGCAGCGTCTGAACCACCTGGTGGACGCAGTCATCCAGCTAGAGAGCGTCAAAAGCCGATTTTTGCCAAAACCCAATTTTGGCGGTTTTTTGACGATTCCCGCTCTCCCAGTCATAATAGGCGGGAAAACGATGGCAATAATGTTAGTAGACCTGTGCGCGCACAATATATAAGAAGGTTCCATCCACTTAGTACGCATAGTGCGTCTGGCAGTTGATCCGAAAGGTTGACGTGTCCACCATTCAAAGCCTTTTGAAGCTTATTGCCACGCCCCCCGTTATCCCGGGTGGGTGATTTTTGGTGATAATGAAAGCCCATAAAATATACTAACTCACCCACAACATTTTGATCCACATGGTGGACGCACTCTTCCAGCCACAGAGCGTCAAAGTCATTTTCATGCTTAGCTGGGTAGCGAAAAAACCGCATTTTTGCATTTTTCCGATTTTCGCGGTTTTTTCTATATTGCCGCGCTCCTGGTCATCGTATCCAGGCGACCGATGGCTATAATGGAAGGGGACGGATGCGCGCATATAAATAAGAAGGTTTCATGCACCTGGTGCATCAGATGCGTCTTCCAGCTGCTCCAAAATGGTGACATGTACACCATTGAAAGTGGTTTTTAGCTTACTGCCACTCCCCTGGCCATTGTAGGCGGCCAGTTTTTGGTGATAATGAAAGGTCATAAAACGTACTAACTCATCCGCAGCGTTTGAACCACCTGGTGGACGCAGTCATCCAGCTAGAAGGCGTCAAAGTGTAAAAAACGGTAGAAAATTACTCAAAATACACCACGGTGCACGCTAGTGGATTGCCACGCTCCTGGTGAACCTATATGTGTGATTGTTGCTGATAACGGTAGTGCATGAAACCTACTAGGTGCTCCCAAGCGTTTCATCCACCTAGCTGACGCACCCCGTTAGCTGGGTAGCGAAAAAAGCCGATTTTTGCCAAAACCCAAGTTTGGCGGTTTTTTGACGATTGCCGCTCTCCCGGTCATAATATGCGGGCGAACGATGGCAATAACGTTAGTAGAATTGTGCACGCACATATATAAGAAGGCTCCATCCACTTAGTACGCATAGTGCGTCTGGCAGTTGATCCGAAAGGTTGACGTGTTCACCATTCGAAGCCTTTTGAAGCTTATTGCCACGCCCCCCGTTATCCCGGGTGGGTGATTTTTGGTGATAATGAAAGCCCATAAAATATACTAACTCACCCACAACATTTTGATCCACCTGGTGGACGCACTCTTCCAGCCACAGAGCGTCAAAGTCATTTTCATGCTTAGCTGGGTAGCGAAAAAACCGCATTTTTGCAATTTTCCGATTTTCGCGGTTTTTTCTATATTGCCGCGCTCCTGGTCATCGTATCCAGGCGACCGATGGCTATAATGGAAGGGGACGGATGCGCGCATATAAATAAGAAGGTTTCATGCACCTGGTGCATCAGATGCGTCTTCCAGCTGCTCCAAAATGGTGACATGTACACCATTGAAAGTGGTTTTTAGCTTACTGCCACTCCCCTGGCCATTGTAGGCGGCCAGTTTTTGGTGATAATGAAAGGTCATAAAACGTACTAACTCATCCGCAGCGTTTGAACCACCTGGTGGACGCAGTCATCCAGCTAGAAGGCGTCAAAGTGTAAAAAACGGTAGAAAATTACTCAAAATACACCATGGTGCACGCTAGTGGATTGCCACGCTCCTGGTGAACCTATATGTGTGATTGTTGCTGATAACGGTAGTGCATGAAACCTACTAGGTGCTCCCAAGCGTTTCATCCACCTAGCTGACGCACCCCATTAGCTGGGTAGCGAAAAAACAACATTTTTGCAATTTTCCGATTTTCGCGGTTTTTTCCATATTGCCGCGCTCCTGGTCATCGTATCCAGGCGACCGATGGCTATGATGGAAGGGGACGGATGCGCGCATATAAATAAGGTTTCATGCACCTGGTGCATCAAATGCGTCTTCCAGCTGCTCCAAAATGGTGACATGTACACCATTGAAAGTGGTTTTTAGCTTACTGCCACTCCCCTGGCCATTGTAGGCGGCCAGTTTTTGGTGATAATGAAAGTTCGTAAAACGTACTAACTCATCTGCAGCGTTTGAACCACCTGATGGACGCAGTCATCCAGCTAGAGAGCGTCAAAGTGTAAAAAACGGTAGAAAATTACTCAAAATACACCATGGTGCACGCTAGTGGATTGCCACGCTCCTGGTGAACCTATATGTGTGATTGTTGCTGATAACGGTAGTGCATGAAACCTACTAGGTGTTCCCAAGCGTTTCATCCACCTAGCTGACGCACCCCGTTAGCTGGGTAGCGAAAAACCGATTTTTGCCAAAACCCAAGTTTGGCGGTTTTTTGACGATTGACCTTGACACTGGGGTGGTGGACTTCGCTAGATGTAAACAAACAAAAAGGTAAACAAAAGGTGGTGGACCTCGCTAAAGGTAAACAAACGAAAATGTAAACAAGAGTGGTGGACTTCGCTAAAGGTAAACAAAGGGCGGTGGACCTCGCTGAATGTAAACAAATAGGGGATGGTGGGGTGGATCACATTAACTCTCTTCATTATTCATGTATATTAGGGAACATGTTTTCACCCAATTTTGTGAAGGTAACTCACACAGTGACCAACATATTCGGCATAAAGTCTGCTAGAATATAGGCCGTCATTAACTTTAAAGCACAGAAATATAAATATTTGTTTTTGAGCTCGCTAAAGGTAAACAAAGTTAAAGGTCTTTAACCTCAGGAAGTGTGGTGTTCCTCGTTAAACAAAAAGGTAAAACAAAATTTAAACAAAGGTTGTTGACTTCTCTAGATATAAACAAAGAGGTCAGTGACCTCGAGAAGGTTAGTGGATCGCGATAAATGTAAAAGAAGAGGTGATTGTCTTCGGAAGTGGAAATCTGATTCTTTCACTGGTTTTCAGTTTTAAAGTACAGTATTACCAAAAATATTGGTCTTGCTGTTAGATATATTAGAAAAATTCAGAATAATGTGCCCTTTTGTTTAAAAATGGGTAAAATCGGCTAGGAAGTATTGAGCTTAGCTTCCACATTGCTAAAATAAAAATTTTCGGACTTCCGGTAGACGTTATACCGTATGTTTTAATCAATCTACGAGATATCTTTATAAAATTCAGATAAGGTCTTTTTCTGGTAATAATGTATCTTGGTGCAAAAATGTATAAGATCGGGATAGTACTTCCCCCAACCCCCATATACCTAATATGAGATTTTTCAAAATTCCGTGTTTAACGGTCAATATGTAAGATCACTTAGCAAAATTAAATTAACGTATAATCTTAAATATATTGTAGTTTGGTGATAAAAATTAGTGAAACCGATGTACCTTCCCACAGCACTAATATGATTTGTCATCATGATGATTTACCTTAGTTGGATTGACTTTATGAGTATATGACCTAAAGTAAAAGTTAATGTGATGCCAAATATGATTGCAGTCCATTCACAATTGCGTCGAATGACAAATATTGAATTCTTAAGCACCATTTTTAATATAAAGTTTTGTCAACACTTGAAAGCATTTCCCGCCTTCGATCCTTGCACATTGCGAGAGTCAAAGTAGGTATTTTGTTTTTTGTTGTAACAGTTTAGTGACACATTTATACCAGGAGTTTTAAAGACATTTAAAATCCTTCCTCAAGGAGCATTTTGTCACAACCAATAACGTTGAAAACCCGACCAACACTTTCAACAAAATAAAATCATTTCGAATTACACTAACACTATTCTAACACACTACAGATATTCAAGCTTGATGACAAAACTCTTCCCGACTCACACCTCATCACTCGTGACCAAACAAACACCGAAATATCAGCTCGCCCTTACGCCGCACGTCATTCCCAACCAGCAAATTTATTTATCTCCATTCCACTTCAACAGGCGAAAATTTTACATACACATACTCACATATTCGAACCGAAACACAAATAGAGTGGCAAGAGGGCTAACACACAAATGCCATATCGTTTGGCGAAAACTCCATCACCATGAGTTTCTATGCAGTATGAAAATGCCTGTGGCTGTGTGTGTAGGTATGTGTGCGGTATACACACGTGCCTTGCTTGCTTTAGAATTTATTGAGGTAGTCCATGCGGCCATCAAGCAAGCTTAAGCGTAACCCAATCGCAGCCTAGCATAAAAACGCTACCCGCCCACAACCGCCGCCTCGACTACCGTTCTTCAGTTACCGCTTCTGCCGTGCTCCGCAACTCGACGTAGAACATCTGAAATGCCGCTTGTTGCTTTTGTGTGCTCTTTTTGGGCGTTCATTCGCATGGCGCTTCATCCATTCATTCATACATTCTTTCGGTCGCTCGCTGCCACTGTCGCTTTAGTTAGTTTGCTCTTTCAATCCCATTTGAATGGCGCAGTGACTTCCATAGTGACTTTAAAATTTGTTTTCCATCTTCTCCCGCCCTTTTTGATTTCTGCTTTTCTAATGTTTATTTTGGAACTACCTTGGCTCCTTGGCAGTTTGGCTGACAGTTTCGCCGTCTGACTGTTTGATTTTCGTCAGCAACAATTATAATAACAGCACAACTGTGGTTAGGCTGCCATTTTGAAGAGCATTCACAGCGAAAACTTCAAGGACATTAAGTAATGATGAAGGAATATTGATGCAAAGAACAATAGAGTGCAAGTTCGTGACGGTAGCAGTTACAGAGTGAACTAAAGCTATATAGTACATTAAATGGGGCAACGTTCTGTGTACAATCTAAAATATCTGAGCAACTCGTGTTGTCCCGCTTATATTTACCCAGAAGGTAAAGCAGAATTGAGAGTTTATCAAACGAACATTTCATTTCATACAATCAAAAAATTAAAAGTTTAGACAACACATACAAAAAATTAAATCCTCGTAGTTCTTAGTAGGCACACAGACTTGGTTAATGCTATAATGAGTGTGTTCTACATTTATAAAACTTAAAGAAAACTTGCGATATTAAAATTAAGTTGAGCTTTCACATGAGAAATCATAGAAAGATTGTAAAATCTCGCACGTACCTTACAGAATTGTTCTAGAATGGAACTTTAAAACTTTTCTTAAAAACTCTGCAATGAAAGATCAACTTTCTACATCGCAAGGTGTGAACTCGAACCTGCAGATGAGGTCATGACCCTGTTATGCCTTCAATTATCTTTGTACAAATGTGCATATGAGGTAAAAATTTTAAATGCCTCTGTAGTCGTTGGTTTTGTTGCAATGTCAATGAGAGCATGTCTATATTAACAAAGTTGTGCATTTCTATTTGTTTTCTGATGGCATTTCGAATTCATTTGCTGCGCAGCGTTCGGTATATGGTTTATCTTTCCTGCTTGAAATTTGCTAGCTTTTCACAATGTCCTTCATGCAAGTCGCCTATGAATGCGAGCATGCACACGGTTGCATACATTTTTACTCGAAGCACAAATATCACTTTACATAGAAGCACATGTGTAAGTGTGCGTGTATATGTGCTGATTGGCCGGTGCTTGTGTACACAACTTCCGGTTTGGGTGTTTCGATGGCAGTTCCATTTCATTTCATTGCCACATAATTCAAACATATTCACACGTATTTTTTAAGTTTCATATTTGTTCTTGATAGCAGGGTAAGGGTGAGATGTGAGAAAGGGAAAGGGAAAGGGAAAGGGAAAGGGAAAGATGTGGTTTTAACTTTGCTTTTGGTTTGTTTAAATTTACTTTTCGCTAAGTGTTTGTGTATGTGCACAATTGTGCGTCTGTGGATGTAAGCAAGTTTGGTTTGGCTAACAGCACTGAGTTCGTTTACCTTAGTCATACCATTTACATTCTCCAGTCAATTGCTGCAACGCCCAACAACAACAATCAGGTAGCATAACATTCAATAATGGGAAATATTAAGTGTTGAATGTTTAAATGTTTTCAGTTCAGGTTTCAACTTTATCAGGCAGACAGTTAGTCAGTCATTCACTGTGTCGTTTTATTTGTTTCACGAGTAGTTTTTTTTATCGTTTTCTGTTTACAGGAACTGAAGGACAAGTGTCAATATGGTAGGAGCTGCAGGTATATGTTAGCAAATAAATAGAAGTATTTAATTGACTTTTGCCATGCGATATAAGCACATTCTAAAAGCAAGTTCGAATGGTGACAACAATAACGGTAAGCGCATCGGTAAATGCATTCGACAACAAGAAGGTTTTGAAAAGAATCATCGCATATAATTGGCTTAACGGAGTTACACAGTCCTAATAGTGGCAATTTTCCTTTAAGCAGATTTCAGACACATAGACTTTCCGAAACACTTCGGACCAACTACTTATATCGAATATATCGATTTGGGCGACTGCTCCAAAATGAGCTGTGCGATGCGAATGAGCTTGATACGTAACGAAAATTTCAGAATTTTTCTAGTTTTAAAACACTTCCGGGCAGGTGAAGGAGGTTACGCTTCCGGACAAAGTGGAGGTTATAACCATACTGACAAGTTAATGATTTAAGTCTCTTCGGTCTCATTACATTCCAACGCATTGTATTTTTTATAGCGAGGCATAAGAGTTCCATTTTCTGCCCTGGGGAAGACATTTTCTTTCCCAGCTCTTAGTAGAAAGAAACCGTGAATGTAGCCAAGCTCATCAGTGTATGAAGGAAAAAAATTCTCGTGATATACATATTTCAGGGGTAAGGTGACTTCAATCTAAAGCAAATAAGTTATACAGGAACCAGGTTGAGAACTTGTATAACTTTAAACAATAATTCAGTACCACAATTTTCGAGGATAAGTAAACTAATTGAAGATACACTGAGCGACCAAAATTAAAGATGGGCAGTGAAGCTTTACAAAGTCGTAAAACTAAAAGGATAAACAGGATGACATGAGTTTGATTTACCAACTTCCACTTCCAATCTAACACCAGGACATCGACACAAACATGTCAAGCAACTAAGAAAGTTAGTACTTATTGAAATGGCAACAAGGACACTTCTTAGTGCTGTACGTACATATGCTTCCTTCGTAGTGAATGTTTTGCGCAACAACGTTAGCGGTAAAACGACGGGATGAACGTAATGCAAGCTTAATAATAACCGAATGAAAATTGTCTAGCGAAGGAGAAAGACGCCCAAAGGCTTCCCAATTTCGCGCATAGTTTGTATTCCTTGAGCATTGGAATTGTGGCAAACAACACACACATCATATATTCATTTTATTATTGTTTATTTATATTAGTATGGAGGGTGAAGTTGAAGTTCCACTCTGGGATTAACGAAGGCAGCAGCGGACGCTATACGACGGATATTACCAGGAAGCCTCGATTGGCAGCGAAGCAAAACGTGCCAGCGGAGGCCGCAATCGGGTAGCAATCAAAAAGCGTTGGTACATCACGTTGAAGAAATAAACCGTTAATTGCTGACTGCCCTTAAAGATAACGCTTCCTGAGTAGATGCATGTGCATATATGTACATGCAAATGAAGTTTATATTTATGTGTCACAAGTAAAGAAATTTTAATATAGCGCTGCACAAGGCGAAGGAAGTGTCGCGTCTCCCTCCAACGATGGACGCTGATGGGCGTGCGCACAACGATGTGCCACAAGCGTGTCAAGCGTAAGGCACCGTCCTCGAAAATATATAAGTGTATATAGCAAGTAATAACTGTTGTTGTTGTTGTTATCCATTACATCCGAGTGCTGAACATTTACACATACACACACACTGGCAAACGCGATTATTTATTTAGTTTATATTCACATGAGCGTAGGTGATTGTGCGGAAGAGTTCGCGTTGTGCTTGACTCCATTCGTCTGATCCTTCAGCGTCTGTCACTTGCGTCCACACACGTTGTGACGTTGTGGCGTTGGATGTGTGTGCTGCGGCCGGCACAACACTTCTGGTCTGCTTCAATGCTCGGCTTGTTTCCGCTGTCATTGCATAGACACAAGATGGTACATAGATAGCGGTGCTGGCATGTGAACCGAACGGAGCTGATGGGGTTCATAAGTTGATGGCAAACATTTGTAACGATTAAGTGAATTCTTACAAGTTGGTGTGCATAAAAGTGATATTACATAACGGAAAGTGAAACAAATATACTTAAATAAATGTATTCCGTGGATGTATTCCAGGAAAAAGAGGAATTCACTTTGAAGAGCAGACTAAGACGTATCAGTGTCCAACGTAGCGTCCACTTCTGAAGAGCTGGATCTCTAATAAGATAGACAAGCGCTGTGGTTCAAGCGCAATGTGGTATTTGACTGTATTTCGCGTATCTACCGCAGCCAGCTGTTCTCTCATCCTAAACTTCCAACAATTTGTAGAAAGAACTAAAGCGAAACAAGCTTCATTAGAAACTTATATACTGGGGAAGGGAACCATACATGTATATCTCAGATTCACATAGAATATACAATACCAATTAATAAAAACGAATTAAAACGACAGTTCTAGTAAATGTAAACAAATGACAAAAACACAACTAACCTTAAAGCAGTGCTTCAATGCATGTCAGTCAGTAGTTTCGGACACATTAACAGCCGTATGTTTGAGTAGCTTAATGCTTAAATCCTTTTAAGTACAGTTTCAAGGAGCCGACATTGGTGGTATTAGGCACATCAAAGGCAAAATTAAATAAATAATAAGCATCTGAGTTTTTGTATGTGCACTTTCCTTATACAAATTGCCACATTACAATAAATAAATATTAGTACATGTACAGAAATAACAGTACACATACTTTCATATAACATCACACATATAAACTGATATATAGAAGAACACTTCAGGCAATATACACGTATGTCAGTATGTATAAATGAAGGTGAGTGCATAACAAAGCTTTTTACTGAGCAAACTTTGACAACACACATACGCAAACACACGCGCGCAAGCAGCTTCAAGGCGTGCAGAGAAGTATGCAGCAGCTCGTATGTCCTTTTCATTCGTATCGTTAGTAGCAAATAAAATTGGTATTATTATTCTTACAGCAAGTACAAAAACATACAACCATCATTTTACAGTAGTTATTTATATAAATATTTGCTGAAGTGTGTTTATTTTAGTGCTACTAATAAAAACAGAAACAAAACTGTTCGCAAGCACAAGCACACAGAGTTTGTTGGCGCAGTACAAATACAAATAGAGCCGTACGCTGTAAAGAAGCACGAACTGGTCCAACAAACCTGTAGTTCAGAAGTTAGACCAATTTAGTCTGATTGGCAACTTTTGGCGGTGGTCTAAAAGTATAGCATTTCGATTCGCCAAGCATTAGAGAGCAGCCAATCAAACACATTATACATGTACATATATATTTTAACATACATATATTCAAATAGACTGTCAATAACGGTACAGGGAAAAGGCTACGGCTTCGTACTGCGAAACAATATTAATATAAAAATTTGTTTACCTTTACCACGATTACAACCATAATAATATAAGCATAAAGCATATTCGTATCAGTCGGCTACTTCGCTCTGGTGTCCGCGCCGGCATATTCGCAAAAAAGGTTCCTTTCTAATCATCTATGGGCACTCCGCAGAATATCGAACCAATTAGTACTACTCTGAGCCGAATAAATTTTCACAATTCTCTACACGGTACGTATGGTCCAACCAATACCTCCGTACGTGTGCATACATGTGTGAATTTATTTGAGAGACGCTAGTATATCCATGACTGCAAACAGCGAGACAACTGTTGACAACTGAAAGATGCCAGAAAGTAGTAGCAACTGCCAACAATATGTGGAAAGCAAAATATGAATACAACATTCGGACAGTCGAGCAGTCGGACAGGCGGACAGTTGCTCGAATTTCTCATTTTCAGCTTACGCTCTCTCCACCCAACTAAGATCTTTTAATGGCAGTGGCACACATATATTTGCGTGTGTGTGTTCGCAGGACAGTGCCTGGCAGGAAATGCATTTTCATAAGTACCAAAAAGTTGGCGGCATTTTCCACTTCTGCTCATTCAGTTCGGTTTCATTGTGTTCACTCGCATACAAACACACATATATATATGTATGTATATATGTATATATATATATATATATATATGAATGTATGCGTGTATATATGTGTATGCGTGTATAAAAGTATTGTTGCTTCTCCACTTGTTGTTTTATGTTTATTGTGTTGTTGTTGTTACTTTGTTGTAGCATATACAATAAGAGTTGCCAGCTTGGACAGTGAGGCTGACGTGCAATGAAACGGAAATCCTTTGAGAATTTATGTGTGCGTTTATGAATGTATTTTATCACCAATACAAGCATTACAAAGAATGCTGAAATAACTGTTCCATCATCTGACCGCCTAAAAACCCACGAGAATGTGGGAGCATGTCAAAATAATGAAGAAGCAAAAAGACTACTATATGAAATCCAGTGATTTATCTTTCTCCACAGTAGCCAAGCACACAAAATTATATACTACATGCATACAACCACATCTGAAAGCGCACACATCATACACACATACATATGTGTGTAATGTGTGTGTTGGTATTATTTCCTTTCTAAACACACATTTATTGACTGGCCATTAAATCAACCATGAGGCGGACTGATTAAGGCGAATGGAAGGAAGGTGAGAGAGAGTTCGGTGTGAGCTCTGGCTGGCTGTATGTGACGCTGGAGGCCTTTGGCAGTGCAGTATATTACATGGGAGATTATTGTTTAAGACACAGTGTATACAAAAGTACTTCCAAATTCCACAGGCGTGCTTATCAAAGTTAAATGATAATTTGTGGAAAGTTGGTCCATGCTTGAGCGGTAAGCAAAAAATTATTTATGGCGATGTTATTTGGAGCGAGTACATTAACGAACAGCTGAAATCTAAACTTTTATCTAACCCTTATTTTCTTCATTGGTTGGAGTGCTTCATTGGCTGGAAACCCCATAGTGCATTGGAGAGTTCTAAAGGAGAAAATGGAAGAACCGTAGCGACCATCTTTATGTAAACAAATGGGTTCGGACAGACTGCTTCAATCGGCAGTGCGTCTGCCTCCACCGACACCGACCACAGTCCACCTCTACTTAGGCCTTAAACTAATTGCAGATCAACTATATCGATAAACATATTGAACTAAAAAGATCATCAACAAAGAATCCTCTCAATTTTGAATACTGAACAAACACAGTTGAAATGTTGCTTAACTTTCCTCTACTTGACAAACGGAATATGCAGAGGGAAGGTTCGATGTAAATAAAAAAAAGACCGCTTAATCAGCTTAAGAGAGCTTCACAAGCCAACACACAAAAATCGTATAGGATAATGGAGGTTGCAAAAAGTAGAATCCTAACACATTGCACATGTGTACATGTTCTGTATTCTATGTGGAAAAGTGCAAACTTTGAGGCAGAAAAACTCTAAGTGAACATCTTGGAGAAGACAAATGAAAAAGTTGAGTAAATAAATGGCAACCCAAAGCGAACTGTGGCAGTCTGAAGTGACTAAGCGGGTGGCTTTACGTGTAAGTACATTGATTAGGTCCAGCATATGCGCACATTTTCCACCAACACGTCTCCACGCGCTGCCTCTCTCCATCATAATATTCGCTCAATGTTTTTTTATTTCTTTCGTTTGATTACTTTGAATGAAATATGAGAAGCTGCAAACTGCTAAGCGCTTTGTAAGTACATGCGTGAGTGCGTACGCTCTCGCCAAGGCAAATAAGTCAAATGGTAGCGAGGAGAAGAGTGAGTAGAGTGCAGAGAAATTGTGGAAAGTTCTCAATGTCCGAGGCGGCCAAGCAAGAAGCATGAAACCAATGAGATGTTGAGAATATGCAGTGGAAATTGAAAACTTTGTGCAAGTCAGTATACTTCGCCAGTCGGTGGGGCGACCCTGGATTGTTGTTGCTTATACGCCGTGGCATAAGGCGACGCAAGTGCCAAATGGCCAGCAGCTTAACTTCGGTAACGCCTGCATTGAAGATTTGAAGAAGCATAAAGTTTATTGCCAAAGTACTTAGTGGAGTGCGGTGCGTTCTAAGACTGATGGTGCAGGCAGTGCCGTGCTGCAGCCTTGAAGTATCCACACTGCAATGCGTCGAGTATAGTGAGCGACAAAGTTTCTTTATAGCTGCGCAGAGAAAAATAAAAAATTCCATTTGCATACATACACAAAAGTATAAAGGTATATATTTACTCGACGAAACTCATAACTCTTCCTTATTGTTGAGCCTATGCTACAACTCATTGTTTTAGTTGCTTAGTTTCGCTGAAAACTTATTCGAACTTTCGACATTTTACGTTAACAGCACGCAGTTTATCGACAGCAATAACAAAAACAATAGTGATAAGTTTCGCAAGAACAAAAGGAGTCTATGTGAAAATGTGCTCTTGTGATGGAAAGGAAAGCAGTGCAACGCCCTACTCTCCGCTTTATGCTTCTTGCTTTCAAAGTACTGCTCGATGTGAGCACACCCCGAAACCCCTCCCCCAAATAAAGTATAATTTTATGGCGCTAATGTGCCACGCCAAAGTGTTGACAATGACATGAAAATCCTGCGACCCCAACTCCAAAGCGGAAGCCCACTAATGACAGCTCAGCGCTTCTGTGTTTCAACATTGACAGTTTGTGTGAATCGCGGTTGATTGCTCTCGCTTGCTCATGCTCGTGAGGCCAGCCCTGCAGCGTGGCATGCAAGTACGGTTAAAATGTGAATTTTGTTGCGGATTTTGCTTAGTATGCAAAATTTAAATGCGCCAAATGGTTGCTTAATAAATTTCGACTCACACATGCAGACACCCGTTTGCTGCAAAACAAAAACAGTGAGCAGAGAAAACTGCAGTAGAAACCTGCGTTGACTTAGCTAAGAGAGGATGATGATGACACGAACGAGTTAAACACATAAGGTTACATTTAAGACTTATAAGCTTTATTAGCTGTTACAGTTTACGCAAATTTGGGGAGTAGCTTTCACACTTACATACAAATACCGCTTTAATGATGAAGAAATAAGTTAAGCATTTTACATTTTTATTGCCCATAAAGGGTGGTTTTAAGAGGTATACAACTTTTATTTTTAATTCAAAACAGAAAAATTAATGAAATGACAAAAATTTGACGACTGTCGGTTTAGATCGTTTTAGTCGGTTTATTAGCCGACCACTGACTTGACATACCCTGACAAGAAGTAGTCTACTTGATTCGATCACCATTACACCGTACGGTTTTTTTCACCATCCTTGTGCCAACTGCTCTGTAAGTTTGTCGTACGGTCTGTACGAGTTTAAAAGAAATATAAATAAAATTCCACGATTTTCTTAAAGTTGTTCTTTGACAATTTGTTTGAAATTGTTGTCGCCCAGTTGGTCGCAATAACTCAAATTGTCCCCATATTAAGACATAGCTACTTTATAGTCAATCTCGAATCGAGATCGAATACTCATAGACTAGGATTCACTATAAGCCGACACTGTGTAGTATAATATGAAAATCATAGCTTTACCCGAAGAATAATGCTTGCACTAGACATATTTATTTTTAATGACACAAATTCTGTTCACAACAGTCAATGCTCTCGAAAGACCTTCAGCGCATTTTCATATGTACATATGTTTTATGTATCTCATCAGATTTTTACATATTTTTTCCATTGCTTGAAAACTCGCTGCCAGCACGACAGAACGACAGAACCGACGACGGGGCATTTTAACACATTTCAGCCGCAAATTAAATCGAAACAAAAAGGCACAGCAAATGTTGTGCGCGAACGGTGGAAATGCTGAAGTGGACATTTTCGCCATGAAAAGGCGATAAAACCTGAAGGATCTACGCAACACGCAATTGCGTAAACACATTAAAACGTATACGCGAGTGCATATGTAAGTATATGATGCATTTAACATTTGTGTGTATGTACGTATCGACTGACATGCATATGTGCAAATCCATTTGAGAGCACGTACTCATTCAAGATACGCGAAGATATAAAACTACATTTGCAAACATCATTGAAATGAGCATACATATGGGCCTGCATATAAGTGTCGCAATGCCCTGTAGGGACAAAGCAAGTTGCCCAGTATTATATTTGATTCAAATGAATACGCATCAAATTTTACATTAAATAAACAATCGATGAGTTTAAGTAAGTTTAAAATATATATCCAAGTTTAACAACTACTTTCATAATAACTAGTTGAAATCGAGTCTAACGGAAACCAATTGAGGTTGCTGTAAAAAGTGCGGAAAGTGATAATTGACTGCTCTCATGAATATATCTACATGAATGTTCACTCTTCTTCTTTCCTTACCAGCCACATGTTCAGGCATTTATGTATGCATGGTGGGTGGAGTGACATGTCTGGAATAATGTAATTGCATGAAAATGTATGCAACACGCAACGCTTTTGTTTATAATAGCTCACTTGTACTGCAAGTGGCAGCATTTTTGCAATTTTACCACAAGCAACAACACAGTACACACAGTGTACATGCATAAACGTATAACATGTACATACAAAATGGCAATACATGCAGATAAGTATATAAGCGATTATTTGAAGTGCAGTGCATGAGGACACCTGCGACGTGTAGCCAGAAAATATAAATTGATGGACAGCACAATCGATGAAAGTCGCAAAAATCCCATAAATTGGCGCTTAAGCGCAACGCTTGATCAACACTGTGCGAAAAAATCAAAATTTCGGTGAGCGAGAGGTTTTAGGTTATTTTAAATGATTTTCTCCACTTTTCAACACCTATGACGAACTTATTCGAAAATTCTAAAAATTGTAATGAAGTAACAAGTAAATAGTGCTTTAAGCTGCCAATATTCCAGATTAACAAGTAATTAACGGTTTTTAAAGATAGACTTTGTGATATTTGTAATAGGATACCTGTACATGCATGCAAAACCTTTCACAAGTGCTAGCACCGACACCTAAATGCGCTACCAATTTGTGTACATGCAACACTTTAGTACCAAAGTAGTAGTAGTACCAAAAGGTACCAAAAAGGTCGTGCAAACCACACTCAGTCCGATGGCAGACCGATGGTGAGGGTATCGATGTAGTAGTAATGTTGGCAGAAGCGGAAGCGCAAGCGCAGTGTGTAAGTGGGCTCTGAGTACAAGGAAGCAATAAGGATAAGGAGACAATAATAGTAATGACGATGATGAAGAGAAAAAGCGCATAAGGTGTGACGAAGAGCAAAACATAAGCAAACTGTTGAAACGGAAGCTCTACTCTGAAAAGTATGTTTTAGTAATGGCTTGTTAAAGAGAAAAGTTTTTAATAACGATTTAATCTTACTCTTTTGTCATTTGCTTGTTTGGGTGATCATATTGTCGTCTTGAAATACAGGAAGCAATTCTCCAAACATTTATATCCCTTCGAATAGTTGACGAATTTCAATGGGAAGATCTTTCATGTCAGACACACTCTTGAAGCTTTTACTGTGTTTTGGGGTTTGGAAAACTGGAACCATTGCATAGTGAGCGGTGAAAAATAAAGATAATTTCGTCTCACTTCTGCGAATTCACTGTGTATATGACACAACTGCTCCCATGTCTGTACATATGTATTCCGTTACATTGTATCTATTTGCCGATAAAACGTTCTCGTTCTTTGTCGACACCGCAAGTCACGACGAAAGCGTATATAATGAGTAATTGACGTATATGGACATTAAATGCCGCCGTCGTCACACACAAGATTCACGTCTCCTACACACCCCTCTCGTGGTGCCTTTGTTTCTACACACCCCTCTCGTGGTGCCTTTGTTTCATAAACCATAAGTATTCATGCGAATACATACATTTAACGTTGAGGTACAAACATTTGGTTGCATGGAACATTTGTTTCATTCCAATTTATTTTGCATGATGTCCTCAACCACGAACCATTTGCAAAGCATACCATAAATGGTGAGGTTTTCAGTCGACTGCATTAAAAATTTTATAAACTGAGTTTAGAGCACAACTTGCTTAGGTGTTATGCGATTTCCCATATTATCTCGCATACATATCTGCATATCTTAAAGATTTTTGATCTAATCACGAACTAAAATCATCGTTCACTAGCGAAATTTAGCTAAATAATAGAAGGTATTTCCATAAGCGGATACCCAAACGAGAGCTTCATTGTACTCAAAGCAAAGGCCAAAGAATTTCAACACATTTCTTTCGCTACAAAAATTTAACCTCAAGCGAAATCGCAGCTCATATATGTACATATATGAGTAGATTGATGAAATGACAGGCATAGTCTGCCTATCGGCAAGTTGCAATGATCCCAAGCCATTCGACTATTCTTCCGAGTATTCACATTGAATTGTCCCCGGGCGATATTTGTGCAAGAAGAGAAATGGCTGCAGGTACTTAGCGCGCATATAAAATCAAATGTGTCGCAGGAAAATTCTTTTAACGTCACCAGCAACGGCAGGTGGCATTCCAAAATTGGGCTGAGCGAACGCTGCTGCGAGGACCAATCATGTCATATGAGTTAACGTTTCCCATCGACCAAGGATAGGCATGTGCAAGCGCACAGCGATTTGCATCATTTTGGCACATATTTGTTCGCGTAAATGTGCGTATGGATTTAAACTGCTCCAAGATATAAGCACCCGAGCACTCAACCATGCGATTTATCTGTCAACACAATGTGGCGCAACCACGAACACCCAGCCTCACTCGCGCATTCATACATCATATTTGTGCAGCTTATACCCATGCATATACGAAAACGAGTAAATATAGATACACATGTGATTATACAGCTCTTTATGAATGCGCACGAATTCGTTCAACTGCTTGTGCTTGACTGTTTGCATTCCAATGCGGCGCTCATTTAGGCGTACAACCGCGTATACACATCGAATGTAGGTGTATGAGCTATGCAAACAAATAGCAGGAAACAAACCAGCGACAAATAACGCTTTCACGCTACCCCTTTCGGTAGTTCTAACGGTGCAGATTTCGGAAAGGCTTAGTGCACATTTCAAGGTGAAGGAAGTGACCCCTCCATATACACTGCAAGTGAAGCGTTCGCCGAACTTATACACATACCTCCGTTAGAGATATCTGCAGCGCCGTGTACACACCCTCACATATTCATATCCGTTTCCGTTCCTTTGCCATCAGCCACAGGACATGATAAGCTGCCACAATCGACGCGCATAAAAACGAACATAAATCTACCCAAATAATCATTAAACTAAAAGTTGGGGAGCAAGGGGCTAAATGTAAGTAAATAAATATTAGGCAAACGCACAAATATACAAATATATATATAAGGCGACAACATATGTGTTCGGTTGCTGTAATATTTGGATCTGCGATGAAAGTATCTACACGAAAAATTTCCACTGCTAAGCAAGTTTTAAAGTTCCGGGAGGTCAATCGAAAAAATGTGTTCTAAATTTTGTGGATTTAGCAAACTACAAATTTAAAAACATTGCTAGTATTAACGCATCAGCAGGTAAGATCAGACAATCTGAGTGTAATTCAGACATTCGAAAATTTTCCAAAATCGTTATTGTTTCAGAGACGACCAATAACTCACGATGTACAACAAACATTGAAAGAAGACCTCAATTTTCTTTTATTTTTAAAGCCAAATTTAGAAGTTCTTTTGTTTGTGTTTATTAGTTCTTCTAATAAACCAAGCAAAGAAAGCGAAGAAAGCGAAGAAAAAATTGCGAAACGCATACGAAACTGTGTTAGCTATAAAATAAAAAAAAAACAACAAATAATGTAATAAACATATGCTTTATGCACATAAGCAATATTCTTACGCCTATTTTAGTTACAAATTTATGTTTGGTTCTACCCACTTAAGTGTATTCAAATAATACTAAACCGAATCTGCGCACATACATATGCACATTTTCACATTTCCACAATACCACAATTCATATTTGTTATGTATTCCACGCAGTGAAGCGTACAACCAGTCAGGAAATTTACAATTTTCAGCAATAATTGTCCATCTTACATCCAACTAGACAGAAAAAAACATTTTATACCAATTTAATACCAATTATGAAAGATTTTCTAACGAGTTATTTTATTCGACCAACAGTTTTGCTTATCTAAATTTTGAACTCGTATGAACTGGTCTAGTTTCTAACCGAAATCTGACAACGGGCATCGTAGGACATCGAGCATTGCTTTTATGAATAAAAGACGTTTGGCCGCCTAATTGGACTTGTGGTTCATTCTAGTTTAGAAGTGGTTTATAACTAGTTCATTTGACTACTGGGTTCTTGTATGAAGGCGCCATTTCTTTGGTACTTGCAAGTGTACTCGCACATACACGCATATACACGCATATTGAATTTTGTTTATGACAATGCTCAAGTACTCCGTATCCATATATATGTATATATACGTGTGTGTATGGACGTACAAGTGAGTGATTTAAATTTATGCTTATTTAAGTGTTTGCGTGTGTGCCTGTGGCAATGTAGATAATATTTTTTGGCATGGCGCATTTGGCCTCAGCACGTGCAACTCGCTATAGAAGAAGCTGAAGCAAACACCAACGATCTCCGCCTGTCGAAACGGAGCTAAAGGAAATGAAGGGACCAAATATATACGATTATGTTTATGGAATATGTATATGTATATGAAATGTATAAAATGTACACTTGCACATATGTGTGAGTATATGTTTGTATAAGTTTTTGAAAGCAGCGGGATTAAAAATACAAGACAGTTTCGATACAACTTGACAACACGACAACTCTAAACCGTTTTGCACGTACGCGCTTTTGTTTCGCCCAAAGGGTTAAGGGCATTAACACGTTGCATGCGTGCAGGTGCGCACTACATTTCCAGCGCAGGCTACCACCGCGCCACTACCTACACGCATACACATGCACGCGCAGATTGCAGGAGTTCAACCGAATAAACCCTTAATGCATTTGCTCAGCCCGCTAAGTGTGTCCATTAGTTGTAGCTTTGCCAGCGATGGAGAAATCTTTGCCGACCTTAAAACAAATCAACGTTCACACCTAACGAGAACGTGACGCAAAACGTATGTACGTTGGTGGCAAAAGTATAAGCCATTGAGGTCCACATACATATATAAATTTAGCTCGTGTGCATGTGCTTATCTTAATGCCTTGAGTGGGAAGCAGGGAAAGTTTCCACACTTTATATCCGTTTTTTGGAAAATTTTTAATTATTCAGATATGCATTGTTTTTACAGATTAACCAAAACTCAAAAACACTCTAAAACTCCAACCCGTCTTTTAGAGTAAAAGGTTTAGGGAAAGTATTACGATTGATTTATAAAACATATTAAGTATACCTACATACATATGTATTTATAGCAAGCACTCTATATATTTTATTGGCCTAGAGCATAGATCGGAACTGCGCCGCTGTGACTTGTTATAGCAGGGTGGTGCGAAAGGAAAAAATTTGTAAAGGCGCCAACGATGTAAGTCAATAAATCAGTTTAATCTTCGTCTGTCTGTCTATAGGCATCTTTTATGGTATTATATCCAGCACTAAATGGGCTCTAAAATGAGCAGACTTCTATGAAAACAACGCGCACCAATATTTGGATATCTCGTGTAAAGAAAGGTTAACAAGGATAACAAGAATTTATTTCAAAATCTAGCTCTTTCTTAAAATATATGTATATCCTTTGACACTTCTCTTTTTGCTCAGATTTCTCTTTCGAGAGAAAAAGTCCCACATTGACAGAAAAACGCTGGTCAGCTTTACACTTATGCGTACATGAGATGAAGAGAAACTAGTCTCATCTCGATTACTTTTTGATGTTCGACGTTTTTGCCAGCAGCTCAGCTCAACCAATGGCAATGGTGACAACCAAAAAAACCGCAAGCAATGGTGTCACGTTACAAAATCGCAAGCATGAGTCTTTAACAATTTGTTGTACAACGTATCAATAGTCATTTCATTACAGTCATCCATTTCAGGCGGCGATTTGTGCTGCGGTCATAAGCTCTCAACTGTTGGTTCGCAGCCAGAACCGCAAAAAAATTCCACAACTTCAGCTACATATGTACATGCTCGTTTCGCGCCGATTTTATTTATTTACTTCCCATTTTCCATATTTTTGTACATTTTTTTTTTATTAACGGATTATTGGAAAGTCAAATATGTATTTTATATATAAATATCGAATTTGTTGAAAAAGCGAGACTGCAGCGCTTGCGAAATGACGAACGCCGAATTTTTTGCAGCAAAACGAAATCGGTTAAAAACAGCAGCAGCAGCAGCAGCAGCAGCAGCAATAGTAGTTAAGCAACAACAGTCGCGTATGGTGACAAAAACTGGGTAATAATAGAAAAACGTGACCGAAATGTCAGCGACAGATTTTCGAGGCAGGAAAATATAATGCAGACAAAAAATGTTGTGCAGCCGCACAGCGGAGCGTTCCCACTAAAGGGCGTTGGCAGAGTGAAGACAGAGGAGGCGCCTGAACAAAAGTGTACAAAACTAAGCGACACTTTGTCACAAATAAAATGTGGCAAACTGATGCAAAGGTTCATGAGGATATGAATGTATGCATGCAACATTGAACGAATGGGGGCCGAAGCAGAGCAGGGAGCAGAGAGCAGAGAGATGAGCTGGATGGTTGAGTGACAATTGCAGTAAAAACCACCAGCAACAGCCAGGGATGTGTCATAAAAGTTGTGGCTTACAAAAGCAGCAACGAACGGACAGACGAGTACTAGGCCAAAGCACAGCGGGTGGAAAGGCAGCCGCCTGCAGCCAGCTATTCGAGTTTAAGATGAGGCGTGCAGGCTGGCACGCGACTGCTACACACATATGGAGAGTAATTGTGTGGGTGTATGCGTGTGTGAACTTGCCATGACTGAGCTGCCACATTTTATGTGACAACATGAAAATTTCACAAAGTGGGTTACCAACCACTATGCACTGAGAGCGTAATCCTTTAGTTGCCATAGCGGATTGCTGCCGGCAGACGGTGAGCCGCTGTGACCGACCGGATGACGGGCTAACTGGCGGATGAGGTTGGCTGACGAAATGACTGCGCCAGCTGTGGCGGCTGTTGATGACAGTGTTATTGAAATGTTTTTGTGCTTCGTATTTATGTTATTATTACTGCGCTGCTGCGCCGCTGTTCCCTGCAAAACAACGCGAAAAATGAAATAAAAGCGTAAATGCAATAAAAGGTGCGATAATGTCATAATGCAGCAAAAATTGTTGTCAAGAGTGTTTGCAAACATTAAATGAAAAACAAAATAATACTCCAAAATGGCTAAAAATTAACGTTGAGACAATAAAGTGGCTTTAAAGGCAGGGTCAATTGGTTTTCGAATATAAAGTGTTGCATCTTATCTTCAGTATAAATTGCAATTGGAATATATAATAATTAGTGCAAATTTGTGCACTGTGTCTCTGGGCAGTAAAAGACTGGGTCAGGCAGAGAAAACTAAGTGCCCAGCGCAACAAAAGCCAAGGCAAAAATAGAGCACGATTTAACTGCTACTTTTTTTTCTTTAACTGCCACATAAACATTGCCAATATCGTCGCCTTGCTCGCCCGCCATGGCAACAGCTGCTATGTACACTCAGCATTAGCAACAAGACTGTTTGTATGCAGCTGCTTCAGTGCACTTTTGTTGCTCTGCCTAACTCTGCAATGCAGCGCAGCAACAGCCATTGTTATTACTAGTACTTTGCTGTTGCTGTTATTTCGGGTGTGCAACATTGATGCGATTTGAAGATTGGCGTAATTTTCTTATGAGATTCCAACCAACCAACAAACGGACGAGCAGACCGGCGACGACAATAAAATTGCAACAGAAGCGTGAACTGGGCAAACAATTGTAAACAACTTACAACAAATGCACACACTTACACTTCTCCGTGTTATTTTTATAACAACCGAGGCATACTAGGAAAATGAAGCGCATATTTGAGTACGTGACAGCAATAGTGATGCAGCCATGATGCAATTGAAGAACAAAACGCCAGATTCTTTGAAACTTAAAAAATCAGAGGAGGGAAAAACAAAAATCCCCAATAGTAGGAAACATCGTTGGGCCAACATCATGAGGGATTTCACAAAAGGCAATAAGCGTAAAGAAAATAATAATAAATGCCTCACAGATTCTCTCTCCGTCGCTTTGTTTGTTGCAAGCGACACTGATTGCCCGCCTCGCTGGCCATGCATGACATCGCAAAGCATTCTTGCTAGCATTCTTCCTAGCACTGATGCAGGCACCGCGTCTATCGCAAAAGGCAAGTGCCGAACAAGTGTCTGACGTCATAGCTTCAATGAAGCAAAGAAAGGAGATTGAGCAAATTGTTCTGAAGTTGTAATGCCAAGTGGGTAAACAATTGCGGCATGCGCTCAAAAAATTGGGACTAAGCGACTGGGAACGCAGTAGCCGAACTATGCTGCTAAGCCTCTTTGGAGGAAATTGTTTAATGTGTATAAAATATCCCCTCCAAGTGACCCCATACATGAATTGATTATGAACAATAATATTTTTGAAGTTATGTCGGCACTGCTAACTGTAAAAGCCGATTGTTAATATCTAAAATCGTTAAAGTTGGATAAAATCCTTAGATACGTCGAATAAGTCTTCCGTAAAATACAATCGCTGCAGAACTTTAAAGAACAATTGGTCATACACATAGACTACTTTCATTTTTTCATTTCAAGCATACACAAGTTTCCTTATTATTTTCAAATATCTGGTTTATTTTTATCGAGATTTGTATAATTTTCCTCATATATTTTAACTATTAAAGAGCGCAGTAGAGTAGCCTATAAAAACTAATGAAACAGCTCTTTAAACACAATGTCTAAGATTAAAGAGTAAGAGATTTAAAATTGAAATTGAAAAGAATAATCGACTTATGTATGTATAAATATGTAATAATTTATATGATAATTTCTTACCCAAGAGACGACTAGAAATAGGATTGAATGCTTACCTGAAAAGAAGAGAAACAAATTAGAACAAATTAGGAACAGGAACATGAAAAATAAAGAAAATGCACTTATCTAAATTCATACAAGACCTATCAATTTATATAAATCACACTTATTGATTAATTTAAACTAAATAAATATTATAACAAATGCCAATTTGACTAAATTTCAAAGGCACAATACAGATCAGATGAAATTATTTTACTCTTTCTCATCTCTTCGATATATATTCGTTATATGTATGTATGCACTTTAAAATACTCTCATGTAGACTCAAATTAAGAAAACGAGTCTACAGACCCCACTTGATCTTTTTGCTAATTTTTGGTTTTGTTCTTGAAGTGCTCATTGCTCATTGTCCAGGATAAGCAAATGATAAACCTGTTCACTGAACAAGAAAACGACGCGTAGTGTAACTGCCAAACAAAGTTGCTTACAACAAGACGACGTGGAACTCTACGGACACAGAAAAAGAAACGCGTACTAAGTATGCATAACAAAATACAACAACAAAGTATGAAAACATTGAAAGCAGCTGCAAATCAGCGGCTCTGTTGGACCGAACAGGCAAACATAGAGCCTCTTGCATTGCGATTGAGACTAAGATGCCTACGCAAGAATTGTAGCAGCGGCAGTGCAAATTGATGTGAAGAAAAATGCAAAGAAATAAAGATAAAAGCACAAATCACAATTCGACTCTGAAGACAAATTCAATTATGGCCAACAAACTGGTTGCGCCGAGCATTGGAAAGCATTGCATTATCAGCAATAAAACCAACACACAGACAGCTAATGGAGCGGAGGCTAAAAGCATTGACCGCCGAAGGTCAGTTTTTAATGTTGACAAGCGGATCAGGAATTCAGGAGCAGCATACACTTCGAAAAATAACTACGTTTTGTCATTCAAGGATTACTATACCACAGTCTCGCTCAACGAAATGCTGCAATACGAATTAAATGTATAATAAGCGAGAGTTAAGAAACGCATTAGTTAATAGAAACGTTAAAAAAATTCATAAAATGTTTCTGCCTAGATCAGATATGATCTCAAAGTAGAGTGATTATGCTTTCAAGAGATACGATATCGAATAGAGAAAGTTGGACACAACATTGGTAGAGCTAGAATGCAGTGAGCCAAATTACTTACTTAAAGTGCTCCGAGATAGTACAAAAAAAAGGGATTAAAGTACATTCTATATGAGATGGAAAATTTGCAAGGGAAACAATATTTATTGTGTGCAGTAACTTTAGAAGAACAAGAACTTTATTTTCCTTTGTGCTGCCATAACAAATTACGTTTTCTAGTCTGCCTTGAGTACCGTAAGATAAGCCAAAGATTTACTATACTTGCCTTTTGTTTTCACTATTTCTTCAATAAAATCACGTACAATATGGTTTAGTAATATGAACTGGTATTTCACTTGGAGGAACTTGTGGTAATTGATAAATCGGCAAGTGAATCATAAATGTATTTTCTTTTTAATCGATTTTGACGCAAGCAAATTTGCTCTCTTTGTTTTCGTTTTGAAATATCAACACCAACCCAGCACACTCACACCCACACAATCTACAGTTCCAGTAAAAAGAAAACTGAAGATTTTCAACTCTGTGTGACAGCAGCTGGCAGCTTAATGAGTTCATCATAAATCATAATACTTTGGAGCGCGAGAAGCAAGTAATATATAAACTATAATTAAATTGGAATAATTGGAACTGCTGCTGCCAGCTCAAAATTGGTTGATCAGATTCTTAATAAGCTTTTCTTCTATGTATGTATGTATGTCTGCTAATCCATTCGAAGTGGGTTAAGTGAAATAGCAACATTTTAAATTTAAGGCACGCATTTTATCGGAGGGAACAGTTTTCAGTCACCTAAAATGATTTGACTATGAAATATTAATGGAATTATTCAGCTTTTTACTGTTATTGTTTCTATTTTCTTATTGCGTTTATTTTCTCATAAATCAATCGGTTGAATAGAAAAACGTCGACACAAATCGATTTGAATGATGGAGTGAAGTAATCGCTAAATTGATGTTGAATGCTTTTCTGCGTAGATATTTGTTCAATATGTTTTTGTTGTTGTTGTATTTATAGTATTTTGCAAATTTATTTTTCCTTTTCGTTGGCATTTGATACCAATTTAAATTTTGTTTTGCCTAATAATTTCAATTGAAGCTAACAGTAAACGGAATAAACCAGGCAAGGAAGCAAACGGATGAGACTGGAAATATATGACATGACAACATTATTTACATTTATTTGAAGGGATGTAACCTGCTCGATACAGACTTACGTGTTCCAAACTTTTATTAACTGGAGATTTGTTGCTTCGTCGGTCATTCCTTTCCAGTTACACTTTGCCTTTATCATTTACAAACTCTGACATTGCATTTGATAAAGCATGACAAAGCATTTGAAAATTGGATTAACAGTTTTAATTTCGATAATTTGGTAATATTTGATAGCAAACCTGTTATCAGTTGGGCCACTCAGCTTCCTTTGTTCGATTTCATTTGACTTTTACACGAATGCAGAGTTTAATATTTTCGTTTTTATTTTTTTATCTCTATGAAATCCAGAAACGGAGCGCGGAATGTATATGAAAAAATACGCCACCAAGCGAACGTCTACAGCTTCCTTTCATCTGCGATTTTAGCTGCCACTGTTCCTACTCGTCCGACTGTGGGTTTTGAAATTTAATCAGGAAGCGTCAAATTAAATTGATTTTGAACGAAACGCAACACAGCACACCGGGAATAAAAGCACAGCGAAGGTGCAACCTAGCAAACTATACACATAGTACATTCTCGTACACATGTATGTATGTATATATGTATGTATATATGTATGGATGCGA
This sequence comes from Bactrocera minax, assembly GCA_021498325.1. NCBI lineage: Eukaryota > Metazoa > Arthropoda > Insecta > Diptera > Tephritidae > Bactrocera > Bactrocera minax. The sequence goes on along the minus strand of JAKEEE010000082.1, from coordinate 139,747 downwards.
GTGTGTATGCATAAAAGTATGTATGCTGGTAAATTGTAAGCGAATATCCACTTGTTTAGTTGAAATGAGGTGAAGTGAAGTGGATAAGAGACACACAAACACACACACTCGATACTAAGCGAAAGGATGAAGGCGAAAGGATATTTGAAACCACTCAATGGAATTATGATGCATCAGCCAATCGATATAAAATAATAAGGCATCGAAGCTAAAATAATTTATTGAATTTTCAGCTCAGCCAACGAAGCAGCCGATAATGCGAATATGACTGAATAAATGGAACGAATAGAGTGAGTACGAATATTGTATAATCCCAGGTGTTTGAGTAAAATAACCTCACTTGAATGAATAGTGAGGTTAGTCGGTTGACGATTCAACATGTTAAAAACGGTTAAATTATATAACTAAACTTTAAATAAATTCGCTGAGGAATGTTGAAGCAAGGTATCTCAAAATCCAATGCATTCTTTTGTGGCATGAATCTTCTCTTTTTAAGTACATGCGAGTTGAAGAACCCTCCAAGCTTTCCAATTGGGCAGCTGAGCCAAATATTCAGCTCATTTTCACCATACTTATTATGTTTTCGAGTCTACCTCAATCCATGTTGTTGTTGTGACGGCATTAAAAATTTCACAAAAAGTTTTGAAGAATACTTTATGATTCACAGACCTTTGTCGCATTAAAAATCGGGTCCGTTCCGGGTATGTAGAATCGACTGTGTTGCAAACTTAATACACTCGAGACGGATTCCTTCCTTGACTAAAGTAAGGATCAACCATATTTGTGATAAATAAACGCAGCATAACCCCGAGAGGTATGCGCATCTGTATACATACTAACACATAAGCATAGATACATACATACATATAGATATATTATACATAACATTGTTCTTTGCAAGAATATCCCATTTCTCATGCTGGAAATTTGATCGCTAATGGTTAACCGAACAGAGTGTAAGGATTTGGGTTTGTTCACACTTTGCCAAAAGGATAACAACTTAAGTAAAGACATTGGTTTGAATGTAAAACAGAACATAATAGAATAGAATTAGGCTTGGATACATACACACGTTCACATGTTCAACAATTGATTACATACGAGTACTCTCGCCAATTGAAGCGATCAGCCCGGCGCTAAGTGGGTAATGCCATCAAGTACCCATGTAAGTGTGTAGCAAATGCTTTAGCACATTTGACATACATATATACATATGTACATACATACATACATATGTGCATACATATGTACACTGGAGGCAAGCACGGATGAGTGCAGTCATAACGGTTCGTGCAAATGTAGCAGTCCACGATTTTCGGCAAAAGTATAGAATTACCAGCGTAATACTTGCGCCTTGACTTATACATATATATACACAAGTATATATGTATATATACATACACTCATAATCTTTTGCTCATGTGTACATGCATGTATTTTTTTATACGAAGAAAGCTCCTGTGCGTGCCTTTTGCTTTCTTTCTGCACAGTTTCTGATAATTTGCTTTTTTTATTGTGCTTTAATCTTTTAAGGCCAATTTACGTCAGCAAGATTTCAATACGCAATACTATATGGTTCTTTTCTTATGTATTGCATATGAGTATGTAAATTACTCTGAATCACTTCAGACCGACGAAGCTTTGTCAGCTACGATTGAATATAATAATCAATGATTGTTGTTGTTGTAATTATTATTATTGCTTTTGTTTAATTTTGGTTAGTAATTTCCAGGTCCAAGTCCGGTGTTTGCTCACTCGCAGTCCGCGGTGGGTGTTTAATGCATTAATTCATGCTCAATTTGCTTAATTTCACAGCCACCCACCCGACAACACAGCTTACGCCACATTTTTTGTTCACAGGCATTAGTTTGAGGCACAATAAATATTATAAATATCTGACTAATGTGCTTGTTTTCGTGAGGAATTTGAGAGGCATCCGCATGTCGTTCGACCCATTTGAAACTTGTAAAAATTATTTTTCCATTTACTGTGATAAAAACTGCTGTCGACGTTCGATCCATATATCTCTCTTCGAATAGGTTGAACCCTGGATGAACTCCACTTATGGATGAACTTTTCACTCATTCCTTTCCTATGTTAGCCATCTGTGTACCATTCTCCCATAAGTATCTTCGGAAGAACTCCTGTTAGTATTGCGGCGATTAAATGCCATGAATCTTATGGGAGAACTTAAAAACGTAAATAAACAAAAAATGCACAAATAGCTAAATAAATAAAAAACAACAGCATAACAATAATAAACTTATAGATGAAAACTGAATATAATTGCCGAATCAAACAAGCACATCGTCACATTTAAAGAAAAAAAAAAACAAAAATAAATGCAAGGAAATTGTTGCTCATACAAGTTTCCACCAAAACCTCAAACGAAAATGGTTGAAACGAAAAGCAAATAAAACCAGTTAAAACGACAGCAACAACATTTAATGCCGGCAAATATAAGCACCTTTGTTTATTTTGAAATGCCAGCACATGGAGTCAAATAAAACAGCAAACAAAATCAAAATAAACACATTACCTCAGCGTAACACTAACATCCAACAACAACAATCTGCTGCATGGTACCTTGGCACAAGCACAAAAGTGGCTGAAAAGAAAAAGCAAAATAACGGCAAATTTGCAACAAAAACAAAATAGCGGATAGGTATTGGCGAGCATGTGGGTGGCCAGCAGCAGGCCGCTAATGCGCCATTGTACCAGAAACTGCAAACTGCAAACTTGGCGCTGTGTCGCTACGGCCAATGCCAAGTTGCTATGCGACGACACTGGTGACAGCAGCGTAGCCTAAAAATGTTGCACACAACAACGTGTGTACGAGTACGCGAGAGTATGTTACACCTGTGGTCACACGCGGCCAAGCCGATAAGCTCAGCTTGTGTGCAAATGGTTGAGCCTGTAAATTTTTATGAGCAAAGCAACTTGCTAATTGCGAGATAACTCACGACAACGTAAAATTCCAAACTTACATGTGTGTGTATTTATGTACAACGGCATGCCACACGCATTGCATTGGAACAAAATAAGGAGAAACTAGCACATATAAAAACAAAAGACCAGCTTACTGTAATATGAAATAGGAAGAAAAAGCGCCTCAGCCGCAAAAATAGCAAAAACAGCATGAAAATCGCATAGCTGGTCTCACTCAAGCGCATAATTAAATGTTTAACAAATGTCTCGTTTGTGCCACGCACGCACACACACGCCACCAATAACGCCAATGTGTGCACATACTATAAAACAACATACGTAACTGTGTGTTGCTGTTTGCATAAATACATTTGCTGTAAGTATATATGTACATGGCACTCTTATGCAGGTGCGGGATGCGCCCACGCCAATTTGCCCGCCAAGTGTTTCCACACGCAATTTCACACATTCATACATTCGCACCTGTATAAGATCGTACTCGTATTTGTGGCTGTCGGTGTATGTGTGCATGAGTTGTTTAAGCTTGCTAACAGTAAGAAGGTTTGATTCGGTGTCTCCGCTTTTGAACTGTAATTGGAAGTTAATTAAGTTGTTAATTGTTAATTTCTATTTCAGACAAAAAGCGAAACGTTCCGTCTATGTGTGGCTGCTGCGAAGCCAGTGTGAGGCGCTACCACGAATTACCACGAAGATATAAAATAAACAGAACCTCGAATTAGAAAAGAGACCCACTCTTCAAGTCTGACTTAAACACCATCGATGAAGAAAAATGGACTTTTTTCTAAATAAAAGTTTTTAATGAAATTCAAATCGCGCACAGAGTTTTTGAACATGCAACCCGCTCATTGCTTTTTAATTAGAAAACCAAATACTCTTTAGTATGTAATTGAGAGGAATAGTGGATAAAATATTTATTGGCGGTTTCACGCTAATCAAATTTAAAGTTTCCATTGACCCTTTTTGCGCATATTCTGAAAGATTTATGGCAGCAAACAGTTTCTACTGAAAGAAAATTTTACAATGAGATTCTTCTATGAAATCGCTTGAATACGCTACACCCCTTTCCCTTCCAAATTGGAGTTTCCCCACCAAATGAAAAATGCATGAATTAATTGAAGGCAAACAGATTCAAAGCAGCAGAAACAGAAAGCTGGAGAAAACTACGTGAAAGCGTTTTATTACAATTTAAAAGGAGCCAAATACACGCCAAATACACGCCCAACATACAGACATACATAGATGCATACATACATACAGCACCTGCTATAAGGCAACGCAGTTCGTTTCAATTAAAAATCCATAATTTTATTCAAAACCTTGGAAGAATGCAGAGCGCAGCGAAAGAAGACGGTGGAATACAAATAATGTACCGATCGCTCGTCGTTAGGCGGTAAGGAGGTGCGCGGCGAGGAAACGAGTGTTGCGGTCGGGTGCTTAATTAATACACCATCGCCGAGTTGGCAGCCACACTTTACCTACGCGGCAAGCTGCGTGAATTCGAAATGGGCCGCAGTCGTGCAAAAAGGGTAATTGAGTGCTGCGACGCCTTCCAACTGCCAACCGCCGCACTCTGCTCACCGCTCACCATGCGCAACGCGCAACTGTAACTTAGCATTTGCCCTTACGTTTCGCCTTTAGCATTGGTTGCACTGTGGTTTTGTTATTGCTTTTTATGCCAGGCACAAAGGAATATTTGCAACTCTTGAATGCTGCGCGAAGCAATGTGAAAGATTGCTAAAAGTTGCAGGTACTGCCGCAGTGCGATGGCAATGAAGCCTCGGAGCGCCACGATTGTATGACTTCGCACTTCCGACGCACGACGACTGCATCTGAAGCAACGATGAGCGGCATATGTAGCATTGCTGAGGGTACGCACAATGGTTGAAAAAGCAGTGAGCGGTGTTGCGTTAAAAGTGGCGGCGACGATTCCCCCCCTTTAGGGGGAATCACTTAAGTACGGTTAATCACTTACGTACGTACGGTTCTTAATTGAAAATGAAAATCGATGATAATGAAGATGTGGCAAAGAATGACTTGAAGTAGCCTTGAAAAGTCTGAGGTTGCTGCTGCAGCAGCGTCAATAAACTGATGCATACACCGCAATGGAAAATGTGGGAACAATCTTTGAACAAGGACATTTGCAAAAATTTTAATTCTCAAAAGCGAAAAATTAAATGAAATCCACTGTGGGTGGCATCAAACCTTGCCGGGTAGCAACCGATGATCACAAAAATGCTTCCTGCCTCGTTTATGCGCCACGTATGCCAATCAATAGTATCACGTGCGAGTGCGCGGTGTGCAGCTGATTGTCCATCATCGCAGAGCAGCTGATTTGCGACATTTTTATGCGCTATCACAGTGTGCTCGCTCCTTCACTAAAGCTGTAAAACTATAAAAACTTCGGACCCAGCGACGACAATGTACACGTTGCAAGCGGATAATAGAAACAACAATGACACGCAGCAACAGAATAAAGCTTAAAATGTTGCTTATTTGTAACGTTCTCAACGTTGGAGTCTGCCTTTGGCGTTATTAGAAATCCCATTAATGCCCATACGTCAATTTTATGCTGCCACAACACAACTGGACGCCCTCAAATTACCCAGCTGACTGGCAAGCACGCTTGAGCGGGTACAAAAGCAGCTCTCGTCAACGGGTAACATGTTACATCACTTCATTTAAAGAGGAATTTCCAGGATAGAGCAGTTGGGAAGAAAATGTGAAAAATTCGGTTATATTCGAACACCACAGAAATAAAGTGCACCACAAGAGGCGATACTTCATCGATAACGTTTAGATAATTAAAAATAAAAATTTAGCAGTATTTTGTACGCAATAGTAGTTTATTCCCTGTTTTCTTCTATTTAATACCATCTCAAACTTTATCAATATTAGTTTAAGGTATTCCAGCGGTTCGTAACTCTTCCAGCTGACTATTTGAATCGGAGAGAAAGAGTGACAGGTGGGCTCTATACGAGAACCTTTTGCTCTATATATTTAATTAGGGAAGTCTTAGAACTTTTCTAAACCAAAGTTGCAGCGTGTGTATACGACCTCTTATATAATTACAAAACCTAGCAAAATATAATTAAATTACCGCGCGTTCATTCTACTCTCCCTGCTTCTCTCGCTTACCGATTTTTTTTTTGGATTCCTCCCTGTCAACACTTAATTTTCTATGCGGATCTGCGCACATTTTCGCGTTAATTTTCCAATTTACTGCTCACAAAAGCTCAAACACTGCCACCACACTGCGCCAATGTTAAATTTGAAAATTTACAATTTGTCGCCTGCCATTCGCACCACCGCACCACCGCATCCAAGCACTCCAACACCCCAACGCATGTTTCGCGAGCATTATCGGCCAGCTAAAGTCGATTCGTGACTACTCATTTTGCGTGACTCAACCCAATTACAATATCTTCCACACTGTCTTTCAGTTTCTGACTTCTTTTCATTTCTTTTTGTATCTTAACTTCAATCCTGCCTTATTCTTACGCATATGATTTTCATTGCAAGATTTAAATGTGAGTAACGTGTATGTATGAGTGCTGAGCCCGCATGAGTTACACGGAATTAATGCAGGCATAATGCTGCCACTGTAACTGCCTTCCCCTCTGTCGCACATAAGTTAACTCTCACATGACGATGACGGCGGCGACGGTAAATTAAGGCTCCATGTTTCGTCGTGACTGACTACGACCATGCCGTGGCGCTGCTTTCCCCTGTCCTCCTCAATATTGCCATCCCGTCTTCACACATCTCATTGCCCATGTTCGCTTGAGCACACCCGAATTAGCTAGGCAATCGTTCCTGCGCATGGTGACAATCCATAAAGCCTTCCCGTTTCGTCTCTTCAAGCTAGTGGGCTAGACGCGCTATACCACAGACGAGCGTGCCTAATACATGCTTACGGTTACGAACTCTTCAGGGTTGTAAGAACAATATGTGCAGATTCCTTTATAGGCATGTTGTGTCTTATGAAATTACAGCACATTTTTCCAACCTTCTGAATTACGAAACCATACACATCCTATATATTTCACATTTTATTATTAAACTTTTTGTTTGCATTTTCTATAATGAAATTTTCTTTCCCCAATTTCAAGGTGGTTCAATTACTTCACTGTACATTTGTACATACAGACACATGCACTCATCTAATAATGTAGATGTTTACATACATATGTATATATATGTGGGATGATGCTGTCAGGTCAATTTTTGGAGCAAGCATTTAATGGGTTAATTTGAAAGCACACACAAATTGTACGAGACTTCATAAAAGTGGAGTAGATCTACAATTTCTCTTAATTGGTCAAAAGCAACCATTGGTTGAAAAGAGACACTGGTCGAAACTAAAAGAAATGAAAGCATCCGTACTCTGCACAACCAATCTTTAGGTCAGACTCCAAGACTTTTGAAACCAAAGCGGAAGCCGGATTATTGGCCCAGATGTATATGATAAAAGGTTTAAGTCAAAATCGTGAATCCGTTGGCTTGCACAAAATGCATCTCTTAATTTTAAAATGTGATATGTTTTTAGAACTTAAAGCGGGGTCAACTAACACATTATTTATGTATCGATACTTCTACATAATCGTATTTCGACCATCACTCTCGGAGCGTTTCGTGTACACCTATGTGATTCACCATCAACAATTCAGCTGAAGCTTGGCAGCTTCGGCTCATTGACCGCACGAATATGGTCATTTGTCATCTTCGTCTTTGCCGTTGCCAATGTTTCAATGTGTGGACAAGTCAGACTGTCTACCGTTCTCAAGGAACATTACTTCATCGGCAATGAAAACAATAAAAAATGTGCTTAAGCCGCGATGCACGAGGTGCGGCGAGTAGACTGCTTTGCGAAGAGCAAGCGAACTTAGCATTAGTGGTCAGCGGATGCTAGGTGCAAGCATGCAATAAGTCGGCATGCATGTGTGCATATGCGGGTATGGGTGTGGATAAGTGGCTTTCATTAATGGCAAAAGCAACTCATTCAATATTTACCTGAGCTATGTGTTTATTGTAAATTAATCAATTTACGAGTAGATAGTTTGCTGAACGCCCGACGCCTTTATGTATTCAAGGCGTTTCCACTCAATGTCGGGGTAGAATATTAAACGCGCTATTGACATTGTATTGCATTACCTTTGTACGAGTTTGTTTGCCATTTGGGTGTGTTAAGCCGCACTCAGCCGACGATGACTTTGTTGGTTAAAGGATTAAATAATTTACGATTGAAATGAAAGAGGCGACGTTTATAAGAAATTATCGCATGCTTAAATTATTCTAAATTCTACATGAAAATATTGAAAACAACAAAGTCATTGCTTATTATATTTTGCAGTTCTAAAGAAATCAACTTGGAATCAACACTTTTTAACATTAGGTACCCAAATTCAAAATGGCAATATCATTTGAAATCCACACGTGCCTTCTGCATTTAATACGAAAGGGCTCACATTAGGCATTTTGATGTCCATAAATATATAATAGCTTATTCAGCTTGTCAGCAAACGGCCTATAACTACTATATGTAGGCGCATACCCAACATTCACATAAACACGAGTATATATTCACTCAATATTGGCTGGCTGAGAAATTTTGCAACAATGCAAGCAACAATTTGGAGCAAAGTCAAAGTATTTGGCACTCAGCCAACAAAAACAGATTTCAGTATATTTTTAAGCGAAAATTCCTTTGCCAAAAATTCCAAGACATTTATTTTGTCAATTAAACTGACAAGATGAGATATTGTAAACACCATATACATACAAACACAAATGGGACCCACACTTGTGACATACAAATGCGGCGCTGAGGCTTCAATTCGCGCGGCTCATATAAAATTATCCATATTTACTCCGACGTATTCATGTGGCTGCCGGTTTTTTCGCCTACTTGAACCTATTTATTATTGCCAGCGAGGCGGCACTTGGCAGGCAGTCACTCAATTACACGCACACGCATATGTATGTATGACTATTATTAGTTGATGTACTGTAACATGCAGTCAAATGAAGCATTCGGTATGTGGAAGGATGTAGGAGATGGAGCTGCATGGAGGTTCTGTATAGGTATACTTTACTTATCTGTGGATTTGCGCGAATCGTACGTCTATATATGATATATGAAATTGCAAGTATACATACAAACGGGCATATACGAGAATATGAATTTCAAAGACGTGCACTTAACCCAATTGTGCGATTTATAAGCCAGTAACAGCAATAACAATTACATATAACCTATCAACAACCACAACAAAAACACTCGAAATGAATGGCATTTGCGTACGCAAACGCAACAACAAAAACACAATTGGTTGTAGTGAGGTGGAAGGGCTAGAGCTGAAACTGGCGCTGAATGGGACTACGACTGGAGCGCATTGCACTTTGTCGTGGCATCAACACGCCACAATAACAACTATACCAGAGATGACAGCAGACAGCTGGACAGATACTGGCGCACAATAACGATCGCAAACGCTACAGTGACAATTGAATGAGCGAGTGTGTAATGCGCAATTTATAATTTGCAATTTGCAATTTATAAATTACAATTTACAATTTACAATTTAGCGATTCGTCATTATTGTATCGCGCACACACGCACATGCTGTGTGTATGAGGCTGCGTATGTGAAAAGCTGGCACCAGCATTTACTGTTATATGTAATTGTAACAAATTTTCGATTTCTAAGCAATTTAACGCATTGCCTGCATGAAAAGATTGACCATCTAATCAATCATCTATCAAAGGAGGACTATTTACAATCATGTATTTGGGATATTTTTGCTTGTATTTTTTAAAGCATTAATAAGCATGGCTCAGAAAATATTAAATTTATTGTGTACTTATATTATTATTGCAATAAGGGTTTAAAACAAAAAAAAATTTATGTTGCTTGGTACTTAGTTAAATTCCCACGAGAGCATCAAATCATGGCAATTAATTACACTAATGTAAATATTTAACTAAAATTTAAATACAGAACTGAGGATGAAACTATGAACCACAGCTATTTCTGACAAACTTCCTTCTGTGTAAATTCTTCTCCTTTGTAAAGAGAAATAACAAAAAAAAAAAAACAACATTTTCAGGTCACACTTTCCCTATTTTAGATATTTTTCCTTAACGTTTAACGTCTTTATTCTTTATTTGGTCCAAAAATTATATTAAAGCAGGCAATATTATAAATTTTGGCAGAGAATAAATCGAGAAATGTCAATCTGGCAAGACATTAACTAGAAGCATTGTCAAATTCCCATGTTAGCTTATATTACCTCTGTTCCTATTTATGTATATTTTTGCATTATCATTTGTGCAAGCATAACAACAGGTATATGAACAACATATGATTACATTAAAATAAATTCAAAGTCCTTTGCTTTAAGTGGGAGTCAATTAGAACAAAATTCGAAATGTAGTAGACATTATTGTAATGGTATATTAGTACAGAGTGAATCTACGAAAGAAACAGAAATGCTTTGATTTAAATATGAATAAATACAATGAGAGAAGAGCCAATATCACATTAACAGTTTGGTAGAAATATTCCAAAATATAAAGATTGTTTTATATGCAGAAATCTGAGCTCTTTTGGAACTGCATGGACAGAACTTTGAAATCTACCCAGGTCCGTCTTCGGATCGGTTGCCAACGGCAAGTTTCTAAAAACACTGAATTATGTTTTAAAAGTAATTTATTATATAATAACTTACTGTGAAATATTTTATTTCTAAATTTATTCCCATATACTTCAGAAATTGTACAAGTTATTGATTAGCATGAAAACGCTAAATTTTCCAAGCTGTTCTGTTTGTTTGTTTTTGTTTTATTTTCTCAACTTTTATTTCGTGCTTTTCGAATGTTCAAAGTCAACAATGAAGCAGCTCTAAAGTTCGCTGCCCAAATTTCATATAAGAGTGAAAGAAGGAATAATGAACTCTGTTGTGATCTTTTTACTCACTTTCGTAATTTGTGGCACAGAATTTTTGATTTGTCGTTGACCAGCCACATCGGTTTAAATGGTTTTAATTCATTCCTATTGAGAGCGTGGTTAATTCGATTAGTGCGCGATGAAAGACATAAGTACCCGCCAGCCGGCAGAATAGATGAATTATGATATGCGCATTTTGTGGGTTTCGTTATGTTCCTACACATACTGATTGGACGTTCATGTCGTATTCAAACGCAAAGTACTAATAAACTCTATCGTACGAGCTTGTACACGCTACAGCTAGCTTACAAGCTTGGAGGCGGCGTAAGCACACAAGTACTACACTAACGCTTTGGTATGCATTTATGTAATTACATATTGCTATTAGAATAATTTCAATTATAATTTAAAACAAATTTTTTGCTTACCACTAAACGTTTTTAGAGAGTCTTGCGGAGTAAGATTCTTAGCTGGAAGGAAAAGAAACCATTTAAAATAATACTTCTTAAATTCATAAATTGTTTATCAAAAAATTAGGACTGTATTTGAAAAAAAATATTTAAAAAAAAAAAAACAGATTTCCCACAAACACGTTCATATTTCACTGATGATGTTTATTGCGAAAATAACTGGGCGCCACATTACAAATTGTGCAAAATTATTGAACAAAAAAAAAAAATGCGGATATTTTCAGTTCGGATATTTCAGAATGACTTTTTTGTACGCAAATTAATTAGAGCAGCGTCCGAGTATGCAACTGTAGAAATGTGAGTCGAACAAAGTCACACAGTTTAAAGTCAGTGTGGCCGCAGTGGCAATTGCGAAAATATGAGCCCCAACAAGCCATTAAATGGGTGTTGAAAATTAGTAGCGGGTTGAATGAATACAAAACTAATTCAAAATGAATGTAAATTAATGTAAATGAAACAATTGAAATGTTAATTTGAAATGGTACTTGTAGTGACCCTAATGACAATAAACAGGGCCTAGTACAAATGACCCAGCGCCTCCGAAGAACATTCAAGAAAATACAAATAAAATTGTTAATTTGTAAATAAAAGCGAAAAGTGTACTCAACGCATGTACATGGATAAACATAAACGACAAAGACATATTTATATATTCCGTCTACAAAGTGTATCTCCATGGAGAGTTTGTAAAAGAAATAAGGAAATTTTAAATTTAATAAAAAATCGATCAAAAAAGTGATCACTGAGCACTTAAAAAATATACATTCGGATGCAGCGCGTCGGAATCAATGGTTTATCATATTGATTTGTATTTATTTCACTGAATAGTTTATTATACCAAAAACATAGCACCCTTCCTCAAATAATAAATGTGGTACAATTACATAACTAGAAACATGTCATAATTTCCTTTCGAGTATTAGCCGCGTCACATGCACCGTGATTCTGTTAGTTTTTCAACCATTCGACATGTCAACACAGCGGCGATTCAACAACGCGACGGCCACACGCTCTTCACCAACCAAATTCACTACGAAATGGATGTTTGCATGAATATGGGAAAAATTTCGATGGCAAAAACAGCGAAAGAATTTTTACGTTTTAAACGCAACTCGTCTTGCTCAGCTGTAGTTAACTGTGCTCTATTTTGTGTGTTGTCGGCGAAAAAAGTTAGCCAACTAATTGCTGGGAATATACTCGTCCACTCAAGCATACACTCAGGAGTAAGTTGAAGTTACAATTAAGTAATATAGCCGGAAATGAGCGTAGAAAATTCATACCGGCTCCAACGACACAGACCCATGTTCCCCATACACGCCACGCAACCAAGAGCCCACCGTTCGCCTAGACACTCAACATCTGCCCGACTCAAGCACACTAAACACGTTAGAGTGTGACTGAGTATACTGATGCGTAACTAAGGAAACATTATGTTGAAACCAAGGACAACAAGTTGGAGGGCTGCTTGTGCATAAGCAAGTAAGCATGCAACCAATGTGGGTTTGGATGGGTTTCAAATGAGCTGGCTGGCTGCTCACTGACACTGCTCACTGACACTGCTCACTACTGACAATAAGATGAGAAAAGTTTTCCAACTTTTGTGCAAATTAATATACAGAAACGACGACAATGTTGGTGACGACGACTCAAAGTAGCGCAATAGGACTGTTTAATTTGGTCGTGAAGCGGAAAAACTTAGTTAATAATCTGCGATAGGGGAATACACGCTCGAAGGATGCTCGAAGGATGCGCGAAATAACGTTAATGATGAACTAGGGAGGATGCCAAGTAATAAAAGCTTACATTTATGTAATCAAAAAACTTTTTGGAAATGTACACTAGGGATAAGGTATAAAGAATATGGTAGCGAGTGCTTCGAAAAAGTCCAGAGAGCGTCTCGAACATTATTTGAACTTCACTTCACATTCACTTAATACTTAAAATCTAAATTAAACTTAATAATATTATGTCCGGCTAACTTCTAATCGGAATCACAAAACGAATGCATTATTAATACTAGTCTACATGTAAATACGTATCTAAGTGACGTGAATGTACTCCCCTCATTACATCGCTGTACAGAGTTGCATTTACAACATTTTGGGTTTAATGGCAGATGGAGTGACATCTGCGTTTTTTCCTTTCGATTCACTGGACACTATTAAGAATGTATGAGGGCATATGATTGTATCTAACAAGAAATTAAAGGAAACTGTGAACCAACCACATCACTAATTTCATATAGAACGCTTACTCAACTGTCAGTGAATGAAGCAAACGAGGAACACAAATGAATTCGAACGGTCGACAGACCGTGGACTATGAAAAAGTGCAAAATGCTATATGACACGTTGCTGACTTTTTACGAGTGGCCGCAAAGCGCGTGTAAAGCAAATAACGAAAAGTCTGTGAACAAGGCAAACAAAACGTAATACGCACACAAATGATAGGCTCGTAAGCAAGACAAACACGAACGAAATGGCAAACAAAAACATACCGCAGCAAACAGCGAAAGGCATGGAAATCGCCAAGATATTATATATGAATCTATATTTGTATGTTTATACGAACACAAGGTGCATTGACTTTGCGCGCCAACGCCCCATTTCCTCATCGCAGCGACATCTCTTCGCTAGACAGAGCATCCAGTACTATCAAATGCCAGAGCGCCCACTGAGACATGGACTTAGAATGTTCAGCCGAGGCGTGCTGCTAAAGCTTAGCTCAAAACGCATTGCTGACTTCATTATTTGCCAATATTCTTCCATCATTCACCTACATATGTTCATTGCTTCTTCAACTCGCTCTTCGAAGCTTGTATTGCCAACCGTTTGACCTTCCCGGTGGCGCCCGACTCATCTCAAGAACGTATAATTTATTTGCTCCATGGGTAATGCCGTTAGAATAAGAAAGTACGCGACACAAACGAAGCGACGCCATCTTAATAAAACTATTCCGCGACTTTCTCTTTGTTCACTGTTAGCATATAAAAAATGCCATTTCCCACCATTCATTTGCCTTTCCTGGAATTATTTGAGCGATTTTAGTAAGACCGTGAAGAACAGGAAATAAAAATCGGTCAAACTGAAGCCAATGAAGAAAAACATTTAAGTTGACAAATTCTGAGTTGTTAGTTTGTCGGTCAAATACGGGTCAAACACATTATGAAAATCAAATGGTCTATTAACAGTACATTAATTTGACACAAATGATTTGCCCTCATTCTAACGTTCTGACCAGTTAGTCAGGCCAACCTGTCTGCACTTACGTACCTTCAATCACGTGACTAGGTCAGGGCAAACAACGGATATTTTTACTTTATATAATAGTCGTATGCTTTATTTAACCTACGCTGTCTTGGGAATGCAATTTGTTTTGTTTTGCCTGGTCCATGTGTCTATGTCCCTTCCTTCATTGCGATCAAATATAACTTTTCTTAGCTATTAAATTAAAAACAATAGTTCCACAATAATACCACAATAAAAAACTATGTTTCTTACTTTACGTTGCGAAAATATGACAAAGCCGAATGCGGACAAGAGGTCCTTGAATTCGAATTTGTATAACATATTTGAAATTTTAAAATATGCTATGTCTTCTATAATATAAAATGTTCCCAAACGCTTGCCATACCTATATTATCCCACCGGCAGTACACCCACATTTACCCATAAACCCAAGTAGCTAAGTTGATTTTGAATTAAGAATTTGCTGAAACGCGTAAAATCCTTCCCAAGAGTTCGTATATTTTATTTTCTTAAGCATTTCAACTCCAAACAACCCCGCGTCCGCTAGGTTGGTGAGCAGGCTGCTGTCAGAGCAAATGGCAGGCAAAATAAATTATTGGCCGTGAACAATTTGCAGATGATTTGAAAAGGAAAATGTTTAGAATTTTAATGAAGGTATCTGCACTAAAGAATGTAGCTGATATCACCGCGCAAAGGAAATACGCTAGTTGTATCTGTAAGGAGCGGGCGAAAAACCACAGCTGTCAAGGAATGAAATGCGATTTTAAATAGAATTAAATAGACAGCAATTTACTAGTTCCCATCAGTAACCGCTTCATCCTTCTTAACGGGAAATGGCGCGGCATCAGTAACTTGGTGTAATTGTGCAGTCGGTTAGGAAATATTTTGGAAGTAAATCGGGTGGTCAAACGTTAAAAGCTTTCAGAGTGTTGCAACTTCGTCAAATTTCCATATACAATTAATCGCGATATATTTACATACAAATGTGGAAAGTTGAACTGTTCGTCCATTTTCTTCTGAGTGAGGTCACCAATCGAACAGCAGCGTAAATTATTCCCTTTTTTAGCAAGCGGTGTTACTTAACTTATGGGCACTCTTGAAACGTGAGAGGCAAATGCCAAGTAGAATGAGAGAAAAGTATTTTTTTTTGTTTCCACAAACGCCGCGTCGATTTTCATAACTGTTATGTAAACATATATTATTTTTGGTTTTTGCACTTTTTCTGATATTTGTGTCCCACTTTTCGATGACAGCGGATTGCATTTTCCACTTGAATTGGCGGCCCATTGAATGAGGTAAATAAATTTCCAGCACACGAGCCGCACCGATTTTTCAAGTGCAACATCAACAGATTCGAAGTCAATGCACATGCACCAAACTCACACATTCGCGTAAATACGAGCCCATGTAGAGGCAAACTCAATATAAAACAATCTCGCTGGGTATGTGCTGCACAAGTGCGAAGTGCAAATGCTTTAAGGTTCACTGTTGTCCCTCCATTACTAATGCAGCTAGTCTTCGGTATTTGCAAGCGGCTTGCCACACGTCCAATGCAAAAACAACAACTATACAGCCAGCAATCATCTGACGCCTGTCAAATAAAAAACGGGAGAAAAAGAGAATTGGATGCAGTGCAGCCAATTGTGGCATAATCAAGCATTCAAACTCGTTTAGCTGCCTTTTTCTTGGCTTGCTCGCAGATTCTGCGTCATTTTCCAAATATGTATGTCAAGCGCAGAGTAGAGTGTGGCAAGATGCACTATTCTATGGATGGTGGGTAGAGTACATATAAAAGATGTTGCTGCAGAAAAAAATACCAGAGACGAAAATGTTATAGCAGCGAGTTTATCCTGCTGCAGCGCACGCAAGTGCTACGATAAATTGATTGTGTAGGTGTTTGTGTTCGGCATAGTGGCAGCCACAAGTGGCAAGTGTGTGACACTTCACTTTTTCACTTTGCCACAGCACAAACACACGCCATAAGGCCATAAGGCGGTTGCGCGGAGTACTGGCATCTTGGAAGGGATTAATGCGAGAGATGTGACCATTCTGCAGTCGGGATACAAGAATACTCGAAAAACCATACCGCGAGCACAATATATTAATTGATTTTGAAGTAGATGATGAATTGCTGGCAAGTGTGAGATGAATTCATGTACGTTCAAAAGTGTGTGTATACCATACATATGTACCACAACAGCTGACAGAGTAGGGCAATTGAGCAAATAGGTACCCGGCTAATTCTTAATCTCCTTTTAGTATAACTTAAAACAGTCGCAGTCAACACTTTTGTAATCCACCTATGGACTATTTGAAGAAGAAGAGAAGAAATAGCTCAGAAATTAATGAATTGGCTTTCAAGTACAGACCACAGGTAATTTCCGTTTCTAAGAGTTGCTACTATTCCTGCAAACGCTTTTGCTATTCTTATTTATTATTCCCAACTTTAGCGCTGCATTTCGTAAAATAAATCATGGCATTCTATTTAAATACCAACTTAGTATGTTTTATCAATACAATTGAAGCGTGTGACGTCAAATTTCATGCCTCTCTGACAGTGACAGCGATAACCAAGCTAATAATGTAACAGCAAGAGTAATCATATTGAATACAGTGAGCCAGCGAGCGGAACGACATAGAAAAACCTAAGGAACAACTCGGCTGATCTGCTGTGGGCGTGTGTGTAGTATGTTAGACGAGATCGCGAAACAACTGATCTCAAGACTCCTGCTTCAGGTATGAACCAATAATTACATAAAAATTTGGTATTTATTATGTACGTGATGATCTCAACCAATGTAGTATATAAATGAAGGTCTGCAGAACAGTCCCCAGCAGACGTATCAGCAACCTCATATGTAAATATACTAGTGGCAACAACATCGACAGCAATCGAGCTTAATCGCTTATTGGCTTTCGATAACCTGACTACCTCGAGCAAATATGTATCAAACTGTATCTGGCAACAGACAACAGACAACAGACAGCAATAGCGAATTCTGATTTTCTTTGGACTTTCAATTAAGTATTTAATGTCACACCCGTATGCACATACATGAATGTGTGTGTATAAATATTTACTGCGCGCATCTTTTGCCTGTCTGATTCAACGCTTAGCTAATCTCGTAAGCTAAACGAAAGGTTATCAAGCTTATTTTAGCCGCGGTACATCAGGCTGTCAACATACTAACGGTAAATAATATTTGGCGGGTAAATACATACATGTTTCTACTTAGTGATTGGAAAATTTACTTTACTTTATTTTATACATTTTCCAACCACTAGGGCGACAATCAGTTAGGTGTCAGACTAAAGCGCACACCAAAACCACAGTGAATGAAGTGAAGCATTGACCACAGAAAACGCTGCGAAATAACTTAAATGTGTGTGATACATACATACATATGTATCATATTACATAATTTAGATAAATTCTAACCAGTAAATATAGTACTAGTACAATAATATTACTTATTAATAATATTAATTATCCGGACTGAAGACGAAGTGGGCCAAAAAGGACCCGACTTATACCTATTATTAGATATTCGTACGTTTAATTTTGCGGCTACATTAGTAAACACATTTGCAAAAAAATGCCGCGGTAACAGTGTAAATGTGGTTCAAGCTACAAATCGTTGTGTCCATATCCACACAAAGGCTGTGTGTGTGTTATGTTATTACTCTGGCGTAACCGCAAATTAATGACATGTAATTGGCGGAAATCACTTAGTGTACACCCGCCGCGGTTACCGAATGTGCAACGTTAAGCTCTACAGATGAATCGCAAAGCAAGGCACGTATTACATAACTCCTAGTTCCAGATAGCCACAGCAGTCGAAAATATACAGACTAAAGATGTATTCATATGTACGTATATATGTATATATATATATAATATATATATATAATAATATAATAATAATAATAAATAAAATATATATATATATATATATATATTTTGCTCCTGCGACTGCTCCTATTACCGGAGCTGTCATTTCTCTCTGCTCGTTTGTATCTTCCGTAGCCGCAGTTACGCCGTTGATTATTATTAAAATTTGCCTTTTAACAAAATAAAGCATTCGGTTTCACAAACAAAGCGAGTATGAATATGTTTATGAATTCACTCGAATATTGCTGGAATACTTTCCTCTTGCTGTTAGTTCCTCTCACAAAAATACTACATGCAGATGTAGTGTTCTTATTTCCCACAGCAAAGTCGCACATGTTTGTTTGCGGAAACTGTTTGTAGTGCTAGCAACTTTCCGTACTGTTTTGTTTATTATATTCTAACCATACCAAACTCACAATCACGCTTGTATGTAATTTCTCTTAGCGCTCTACACACGCATATGCTTTGTACTAGGAACAGTTTGTATTTTGTATCGAAAAAGAATAATAATAAACAAGTAAGAAAGGGCTAAGTTCGGGTACAACCGAACATTTTATACTCTCGCAATGTGCAAGGATCAGAAGAGGGGATATGTTTTCGGGTGCTGGCATAACTTTATAGTAAAAAATGTTTCGGAAGGATTCAACATTCATTATTCGACGAATTTGTCAATGAATTACAATCATATTTGGTATCTTATTCACTTATATTACAGGTCATAGACTCATGTACTTTCATTGTTATATTTTGCTTCGTGTCAGAGATATTTATATTATAATCTACCAAACTAACTCAAAAGCGATAAATGCGATATAAACTCAACGAAAGTGGCTTAATTGAAAATATTAGATACATGACGAAACTAAACCAGAGAAAAGGAAATAATTACATTAGGAATAAGGGGCTCAGACCATGGTCTAGACCGATTTCTTTCATATTTAGCGCGAAATCACATTGTGTTTAAGAAAACATATCCACTTAATATCATCAAAATATCACACCTATTTACCAACATATACAGTTTAAAGTCAGATGGAAGGTCGGAAATTCTTATATCGGGCATTTTTGGGATAGAGGAAGATCTGCACTGATCACATTAACTCTTTTCATTATTCAAGTATATTAGGGAACATGTTTTCACCCAATTTTGTGAAGGTAACTCACACAGTGACCGACATATTCGGCATAAAGTCTGCTAGATAATAGCGAAAATCATTATTTTTAGTATATGGGAGGTGGGATAATTCGTAGACCGATTTCACATATTTTCGGGAGTAAACTATGGAATATTCGATATTACACATTCACTTAATTGTGTTAAGATATCTTACATATTGTCCGAAATATATGGTATAAAGTCTACCCAGAGGTTGATAATCCTTTGTTAGGTACATGGTGGCTAGGGGAAGTGCTTATCCGATTTTATCCATTTCAAGCACGTGGACACACTGTTGCCAGAAAGAGACGCTCTCTGAATTTCAAATAGATAACTCATATATTGACCGTTATATATGGTATAAAGTCTACAGGAAGGTTGAAATCCTTATATTAGGTATATGGGGGCTAGGGGAAGTGTTTACTTGATTTTCCCCATTTTTGACACAAGAGCACATTATTATCACGGAAGGATAATCCTCGAATTTTATTACGATATTTTACAGATTTACCGAAATATATGGTATAAAGTCTACCGGAAGGTTGGAAATCCGTATATTAAATATATGGGGGCTAGGGGTAGTATTTAACCTATATTCACCATTTTTGATAACAAAGTACGCTATTATCATGGAAAGATAATCCTCCAATTTCATTACAATATCTTACAAGTTTCCCGATATTTTCTGTAAAAAGTCAGATAGAGGCACTGAGGTCCTTATATTGGGTATCTGGTGGCTTGAAAAGTTATAATCCGATTTCGATTATTTTTTCGCCTGAGATAGCATATCTTGAAAGTATTATTTGCGAAAATTTTTATTCCAATATCTAAATTGCTGCTCGATTTATCTACTTTAAAGTGAAAGTATCAGATCAAACTTAAAATTGTGTTATATGAGAAGTTGGCGTGGTTTTTATCTCATTTCGTCCATTTTCACAATGTGTCATAAGATGACAATTACAATGTCACACACCAAATTTTGTTAAAATCGGTTAAGGCGCTCTTGAGGTATGGGATTTCTCCCAAAAGTGGGCGGTACCACGTACATCACCAAAACTTTACACGGATTCCTATGTAGCCCTTCCGTATCGTACTTACTGCAAGATTTCGTGTTTCTGACGTGTTCCTTCAGCGAGTTAACACAGTTTTAGTAGTTTTCAACATAACTTTTGTGCGGGAGGTGGGCGTGGTTCTTATCCGATTTCATTAATTTTCTAAAATTTTTGCCCACAGATGCTCCGCCCTACTAGAATCCTCTATACCAAATAACACGTTTATATCATAATTTGTGCTTAGTTATAGCACTTCATCTGTTTTCGATTAATGGCATTTGGTGGGCGTGGCAGATGTCCAATTGCGCCCATCTGCAATACCAACCGTCTTACGGTGATAAAGAACATGTGTACCAAGTTTCATCAGAATATCTTAATTTTTACTCAAGTTATCGCTTGCACGGACGGACGGACAGTCACTCGGATTTCAATTCGTCTTTTCATCCCGAGCGTTTATATATATATGTCTATATCTAAGTCGATTAGTTCTAGGTGTTACCGTTTGGTTGAACCGTTATGTGAATAAAACTAATATACTCTGTAGCTACATATTGCCAGAATATAAAAATAATAAAAAGGAACACTTTAAAACTGATTTAAACTAGCAATTTAGAAATGTTATTGCAAGCATAACAGATTACTCAAATCGACTTCGTTTATACTGAAGCAAAATAAAAATCTATGCAAATATACATATATGAACATATGTACTATGTTCTATTATAAAATATTTTGATATAATAGGTATGCAGCATTTGAAACCTTTGAGCCAATGACTTTTTCGTATGAAGAAAAGGAGAATAAGAGTATGAAGATCACACAGATTTATCGTTTCAACCTCTACCCCACTTCACTGGGGCTTCCTCTTATTTATTCATGACTGTTGGCAGATTATACGTCAATATTCGGTCAAGCAAGTACATACATATATGTTTAAGTGTATACATAATGTACCTACTTTCAACATCACAAGTTTGCTTAAATT
Source organism: Bactrocera minax (assembly GCA_021498325.1). Classification (NCBI taxonomy): domain Eukaryota; kingdom Metazoa; phylum Arthropoda; class Insecta; order Diptera; family Tephritidae; genus Bactrocera; species Bactrocera minax. Next base: position 118,050 of record JAKEEE010000082.1, on the reverse strand, counting down.
TGTCTGTGTATTTGTATGAGTCCTTGCTTGCAAAAATTTGAGGACCAAGTGGTCTAAATGGACAATGTTTTGACATAGACCTGGTTACCTAGCTAGCCACATTTTATGCTGCACTGAACCATGTCAAAAGTTGAACATCGTTTTTTTGTTATTGTTCGGCTATTTGATTCGGTTCTGCCTAAGTCCAATCACACATCTTTACTTAGTTGTCGATTCTTTTTCAAGTGGTGAAACGCGTTATTTGTCGTAAATTATTATTTCGTGGATTTGGCTAAGTATATAGTGTATATTATTATGAAAAGTGTATAGAGAAAATATTTACTGAGTATTAGTGAGTGTTCAAAGAGCCACTTGAAACGCTTCGTTAAAGCAAAAAATATATATTTATATACAAAGCAATTGGCAGTTACAAATGAAGTATAAACTTTAGAATATTATATTTGTAATTTTATATTCATATAGTATTTGGAGTTGGAAAAATAATCAAGATATCAGGAGTGGTAAAGATTACAAAGCTTCGATGAGTGAAAGCCGGAATCTCTCAATATTTTATTGGTAAGTGTATTACTGGTTTTGCAATTTATATTAATTGTTCCATTAATTACATTATTCAAAGTTTGGCGTTTTTTTTTATTGTATATGTAATTATATTTTTCAATATGTTCGGAGCACTTCGGTCAATAGTGGTGGTTACAACATTACACATCAACGAAAGTAGGACTGACATCATCTTTTAATACTAAACATTCCCCATTTAGTTAGACACACACACACATAAAGACATTGTGCTCTACTTAAATCGAACACATGTGTACCAAAAAGTCTATATTTGCGCCAACAATTGACATGTAATCAAATATGCCTACTTCCCATATGACGCCATTTTAAACGGCGTTCATTTTTTTGCCTTTACAACAGATAAATCAAACATTGAAGAGATGGAAACAAAATTTGACCCAAGTAAACTCTCTGACATGTGACACTCTCATATAAAAATGTTCGAACTCATTACATAGGTTTTATAGCCAAAAAGCTCTGATAGAAAAATAATAAACACATATGTATATACAAATATACATATTAATATAACGTTTTTTTAAACATATTGAATAGCTTAAACATTTAGCATAACGCCACCCAAAATTATCAACCATGCAAACTAAAGGCGCAAAGATTGCATACAATTTTGTATGCCATTTATTTTATTTTATTTATTTATTATATATTTTGTATGAACGCGGCCTTAATATCTAGAAATGTGCGAGAGAAAGTTCTTTAACTTACGTTTTTCATTAAGAGTTCTAGTGTGCATTTCTGGTACAGATGTGGTTGTTGTTTTACTTCCGTCAGCAGCATCGCTCCTCGCTGCTACATCCCTAGCATCCACAGCAACCAAACTTAGACAAACCAAGCCAAACAAAATCATTTTGGTTGGCATTGTTGACTTTTGGGGATTTTAAAATTTCTTTTATTATGGTTTTATACAACTTTTCGCGCATAAAGCGCTTTATTTTTCACTAAATACACTGACATTAATTTGTTCCCATTGGGGTTATCACTAATTTATTGTATTTACTTCAATGCTCATATATACACACATAAATATAGCAGTTTAAGATAGTCAAATTTGTCTGCAAAAGTCTTCACATTTAAGCAATTGTCATATTGATATGTAGATTATGTTTTCGAACTGAAGCCGACACGGTAGAAGAAGGATGAAGGTAGGTATAGGTATTGATACAATTTACATGCATATGTACAAATAATCACGTAAGCGGTAATTTTTTCTAAACCACGAAAATTTAACGTTAATAATCTTAAAAAAAATTTACGTAATTTCGTTATTGTTGCTATTGCTTTTTATGCATTTCTAACTAAGTGTTCTGTTTATATGCGAAACATGCATGCGAGGTATTTTAATTAAAATCGTATACCTGTTAGTCATCGGCTTTATGCCCAATTAGAAATACATATATTTTTTCAATTCATTTAAGCTATTTTCAGAAATGTTTATTAAAATAGTATCTCTCCCCCTTCTCATATTAAACTAGTTTTATTTTTTTTTTATAATAACTGTGACGCCCGTAGCAGAAATAGTAGTTATTAATTGAAACCGGTCGCTACTTGCACATAGCAGAAAATCTTTCAGAATCTTCGAGCAATTGGTATATGTACCTAACCAGGTTCTTATAATGAAACGTGTATGAAATTCTCTTTAATAACCAAATATTTTTTATGTGCCATTACTTGCTTTTATTGACATTTTCAACAACTTTATCCTTTTACCACCACATAAAAGCCTGCTACCTATTTGCTTTGCGTTATCCACTTTGCGTTTCTACGTACTGCTTACATACGTTCGTATACATATGCAATTCCTTGTAGAATTGTAACTCTCTGTATGGAATCATTAATTTTAAGGATTGAAATATTCAACAACTTATTTCACGATACAATGGTATTTTAATTATTGGCGTCGTCATTTCAATACTATTTAAAAATCTTTAATGTTTTCGTCACTAAAATCGGCACATTAAAAATAAATAAAGGATTTATTGCAAACGCGACAATTTATAATACATTATGAACATCCGTATCCACGCACAGTCCCACACATTAACTTCATATCCGCACAATTTCAAAGAGAGACTAAGTAAACCAAACCAAACGAGTACCGAATATAGCATACAAGTAAAATTAATCGAAGTAAAACCAGAGAACGTCTAACTTCTCTGGTAAAACCACAAAACGTAAACAGCATTGACAGCTCGAGGAAAAACGTCAAACAACAAGTATGATGAAGTATGATTGAAACGAATCGGAAATCACGTAACAAAAATTGGTGGATTTTGAACGCAGTTCAATTATTATTTCTGAAAAGTTGTGGAGTTATTCCCTTTTATGTTAGTTGTTTTATATATATATATTCGAAAAATTAACCTTTTCTATTTCCCAACTAACGTTTTCCAGGATATCACCATGGTATAATACTCTATACCAGGATATCCCAACTAAATTGATTTGCTATTTATATCGTACTGGTGGTATATAGGGTATTCAAAATATTTACAATTACACCTAATATGGAAACAATTATACAAATAAAATAATGCAAGTTAGGTTAGGTTAGTAATAATGCAATGCAACACGCATCTTATTTGAGTTATTGAAATTCATTTCCAGCTTATTGCCATGGTACAGGAAGAGTAGCGAAACTGCCAGCTATTAAAATGTAAACAATCCACAACTGAGATCACTTGTAATATCAAATTCTCGGGTCCACTTATGGTAGAATTGAATTTCTTGTTTATCCATGAATAAGTTAATTAAAGTAATTCAGAAAATTAATTTCGCATATTTGTCTCTATCGAAGTGATATAATTTAATTATTTATTAATACCAAGAAATATTATTCTAATAACAAAATTGCAAATAGTTATTTACAAAATTATGGGGTTTTAATTTTGCGCAACCCATTTTGGTGAATATTAACTACTCTCATCCTCTACCCTAACTCTCCACATGCGACTATGTTTGTTTTTCTGTCAAATGCGCATTCTTGGAAGGGGAAGTTGAAACTTTCGCTACTACCCTGTACCATGTTATTGTTTCTTGAGTCAATAGCAGTAGGAGTAAATATTATATTGAACGAATGGAGCCTGGAGTAATTAAGAAGTTGGATAAATATGTCGTAAACCGAATCGCGGCTGGAGAAATCATACAAAAGCCAGCAAATGCACTTAAAGAACTCATCGAGAATAGGTTGGAAGGCCAACGCGCACGCCAATACTTCTTATTTATTATTAAAATGTTTTTTCCTATTTAAATTAACAGCTTGGATGCAAAAGCGACACATATTCAAGTAACTGTGAAATCTGGCGGTCTAAAACTATTACAGATACAAGACAATGGTACCGGTATACGGCGTGAGGATCTTCCGATAGTTTGTGAACGTTTTACAACATCTAAATTAATAAAATTTGAAGATTTGAACAACATAGCAACTTTTGGTTTTCGTGGTGAGGCTCTGGCTAGTATAAGCCATGTAGCTCATTTAAGCATGCAAACTAAAACAGCAAATGAATCGTGCGGCTATAAGTACATACGAATTTACTTTATCATTCAAGTGAATAAATACGTATAAAAATTTAATGAAAAACCATTACAGGGCCTCATACGAAGATGGAATGATAAAAGGTCCCCCAAAAGCTTGTGCAGGAAATCAGGGAACTATTATCACAGTAGAGGATCTATTTTATAACATGCCACAAAGGCGGCAGTGTTTGAAATCGCCAGCTGAGGAAATGCAAAAAATTTATGATGTTGTATCCAAATATGCTGTACACAATTCAAGCGTTGCTTTCACACTCAAAAAGTATGGTGAACCTCCAATATTGCGCACACTGGGCCGTAGTACACGCGAGTGCAATATCACAAATATATATGGGACGCAAGTTGGTCGTTCTTTATTACCTGTTGAATTGCAAGACGATGTCCATAAATTCAAAATCACAGCGTTGATAACGAAAGTAGACTACTCAGAAAAACGTGGAATAATGTTACTATTCATCAATCATCGACTGGTAGACTCAAATGGTGAGTGAGAAAATCTGTCATTGATATGTTTTAATATTGATGTTTGTATTTACACAACTTAGCTTTAAAGGCGGCCATTGATAATGTCTACAGTACTTACCTTCCGAAAGGCATGCATCCTTTTACTTATATAAGTCTCGAAATAACACCAACACATTTAGATGTTAATGTTCATCCAACAAAACACGAAGTTCATTTTCTATACGAGGATGAAATTATTGATAAAATTAAGCGTCGAATAGAACTAAAACTTTTAGGTAGCAACACATCACGTACGTTTTACAAACAATTGCGATTGCCGGGTATAACCAATCCAGATATGGAGGATAATGAAAATATAGCGATTCTTAAAAATATTGATAAGGAACGTATGAACAAAGATCGTGTTCGAACCGATTCTAAAGAACAAAAATTAGACAAGTTTCTCTTACAGAAACAAATTCTTTATCAAGAAGCCAACAATTTAAATTCAACTTCTTTCAGTCGTATTGAAGATGAGAGCTTTAAAATAAATGCAGCACGAAAGTCTGGAGTGCTGCTTACAAGTATAAAACAAATGCAAGAAAATGTAGATCGCAGACTCAATGTTATGCTACGAAAAATATTGAAGGATCTTGTTTTTGTTGGAATAGTGAACCAAACCTATGCTTTATTTCAATATGACACTAAACTATATTTGTGCAATACTTCCAAATTTTGGTATGTATCAGAACATATCGCTACTTTCACTTATTCCCAATTTCTTCTGTATTTTTTCTTTTTTTTTAAGCATAACTTCCGAAAATTCATCAACATTTTTTATAAAGTTAAATAATTATTACCATTTTATTTTCTATATATAGCTTTTATTGTAACATTGGGATCACACACATGATATATATATCATATTTACTATAACCCTATCCATGCTAATATATCATTTCAGTGAAGAACTTTTTTATCAGCGCCTGATATTTGAGTTTCAAAATCTTCCTCATATTCAATTGGAGACACCGCTAGATATTAAAGACCTTGTACGAATAGCATTGGAGTCCGAACAAGCTGGATGGTCACCTGAGGATGGCGATAAAATGGAACTCGCTGAAAGTGCATGTAAAATACTTATTGAAAAGGCTCCCATAATGCGTGAATATTTCTCTTTAAGGATTAATGAGAAAGGTCAATTAGAGACATTGCCCGCCATTCTACCTCAACACTATCCTAGCAGCACCCATTTACCGATGTATATTTTGCGGCTGGCTACAGAAGTAGATTGGGAATCAGAAGTAGAATGTTTTGAAACGTTTTGCCGTGAAACCGCTCAATTTTATGCATTAACGAGCGTATTAGAAATGGAATCACTGCCACAACGGCATAAATGGCTTGTAGAACATGTCCTATATCCATCATTCAAACGTTACTTGCTGCCACCGAATAATTTGAAGCAACAATTGTACGAACTAACTAATTTATCACAATTATATAAAGTATTTGAACGATGTTAAGATAGCTCTATCAAGTAAAAGATTAGTTTTATTTGTTAAAAATATTTATCAACAACTACTGCATAAGCAACAAAAAATAAAAACTAATTTCATAACAATAACATTAATGATAATACAAATCCGGCTGGCACAGGCGTTGTTCGTGTCTCGAATTCGCCACATGTTCCTTAAGTAATCGCATAACATCATTATCATGTTCTGGGGGTGTTGGCTTAACATTTGTGGCCCAGTAATATATATCCCAATCATTAGTTACGCCATTAATTAATTGATCATATTGTGCTGTTAGTGTAGCGTCCATATCTTTCAAGTAACGTGCAACAAATGTACTAAGTATCAAATCATTTTCAAGCATACCACGCTTTCGAGACTGATAAATAAGGCTATGAAGTTATATATGAGCTTTGGCTTCGAACTTAGATTATATGAATACAGGCATTTGGCTTACCGTTGTTTCCGCACTTCCAGTGGCTCATCTGGTCGCAAAGGATACTCCGGAAGCGGTAAATAATCCGGATCATCATAATCGATGATTGGAACATCAGCGTTATTTAACACCTTTACCTTATCTTTGTCATCCCCAATAGTAACTTTTGAAGAAAATGCCCGCATTCGTAACATCGTCCGACGAGAACCTTGGGTCTAACAAAGTTTGTACATTCATGTATACCTATCGGTTAAAAAAATTATGCAACATCTGTTTGTTTGAGCTTACCAATAATTGTCGCAACATTCCTTCGTTGTTCAAATATCAGTATTGTATCACTTATTTAAAATAACAATGTTTCGATATTGTCGATGTGTTGAAAGTCGGATAATTATTTATGTGTTTGACGAATATTTCTACCTTGATGTTAATGAAGCTGACAATAGTGGACCGCGCTGATATTGGTACACATTGAGACAGGGTGATGAAATATCAAATCATATTCACTTGTTCAAACTTTTTTCATCTTTGAATTCACACCGCCCTGTAATGTGGGCTTCAACAAGTCGATATATCTGCTTACTTTCGGAATACGTCTTAAATTCATGATTGAAAAATAATATTTGTAATGCTATAAAAATGCAGGATTATGTTATTGTTTTTATACAGTAATATAAACTCATATAAACTTCATAAAATGCAATTCTATTAACTTTTAATGAAACTTAAAAACAACAATTCAACGAAAAAAAATTTTTTGCATGTACAAATTTATTTTAAAATTTTCTTATGAGCTAAAGAAAATCTTTCGTATTTTGAGGCAAATAAATACTGATACTCCAATAACAATTGTGGTATATTTGAAATAACACTTCAGTTTCAAACGTTTGCGTTCAGCAAGATACTCATCATAGTCTATATATAAAGGGTTTTTTGACGGACTTAAAGAGGATAACTAAAATAAAATGATATCTGTAAATACATACAAATACAATGGTATAGAAGTTCCTTACATATTTCGCAGTTCTGTCTAGTTCCTTTATTCCTACTCGATAAGCGTTCACATTTCGTTGCAATGACAGTAATTGTTCTTTTGACACATTTCCTAATTCTTTGGACTTGACATTTTCTTTTATAAAGCGGATAGTGGCAGTTATTATTACCAAATGTTGTAAATGATTTGCCGTAATCATTAAAATTTCGTAGAAGCTAAAAAAAAATATTAAAATTGTAAAAATGCATATGTATGAATTGCATATTCGTATAAATTACTTACTTTTCTTTTGATGATCTATTAACTCGAGCGATAGATTTCTTGGACCAATGATGTAGGTGAAAACTATAAAAAGCAGAAATTAAGGCGTATACATTCAAATATCACAACAATTAGCTTACTCAAGGAGTCCTTTCATTATTTTCATCCGAAAAATGTGATATTTTATTCCAATATCTTTCAATAGGTCGTCATTCATTGAGAGAAAATCCAAAAGAGTAATTTGTTCCTTGGCAAAATATTCTAAAAATGTTCCCATATTTAAAGATAATAGTATTGTGTTAACTTCTTGAAAGTATTCGGGACAATCAGATTTCAAAAAAATTCTTGGTATGTAATCACGCAATGTGTTGTAGCCAAGAAATTGAGGTGGGACAAGATAAGTCACTTTTTCCTTCGGTAAAAATTCAAGTAAATCATAAAATCCATGAAATTGTGCTACTTGCACTGGTGTATAGCCTTTTCTATTAGCAATAGTTGCATTTACACCAGCTTGCATCAAGAGTTTTACAACCTCTGTACGATTATTCTCTATTGCATGAAATATAGGCGTACATCCCTGATTATCAGCAGAATCGAAGGACACGTCTTTTAACATTCGTCTCACAATAGCGATATACCCGTTTTTGCAGGCATGCATGAAAGGAGTAGTTCCATATTTGTCAGAAACATTTATCACAGCTCCATATTTTAGCAAAATTTGTACTATTTGATCTATTGTATGCGAATCTTTATTTGTACATTCACATGCTAGCATGAGTGGTGTAAATGAATCCACCTGTTTATTAACATCTGCTTTGAGGTCTTCTAATAAAACTCGCACGAAAGACAATTGCCCTTCTCGACAAGCAGTCATGAGAAGAGTAAACCCTCCTAAAAAAAATTTATAATTCTAAATAAAATTTACCATTTTTATAAAAAAAAAACTGTTACCATTGATTGGCTCGTTGATGGATATCTTGAGGTCACGTATTTGTTGCATACATTTTTCAAAATCTCCGTTTATGATTGAGAATATTATTTCCGCACGACTGTTGTGTTCTTGTAGCCATATAGTCGGAGAACGAGCTTTTTTTGATGACTGGAAATACGAAGAAGAATGGCTATTATAACCGTAGTAACAGTTCTCTAATGTCCTTAAAACAAATGACTGCATTAACTTTCATAGTTTCTTCATTTTATAAATTTTTACTTGCCATATCACCGAAATAAAAACCATCGTAGTCATCTGAATCTTCAGAATCAGTCATTGGAGGCCTGTAGTTAAGTTGTGATTGCGGCATGTTCTCCAAAAGACAAAGAATATATCTTAAGCTTTGACACGAGAATCCATAAAATTTACATGGCGCGATAACAGAGAACAAAAACAAAATATTTTGGTTACAATTCAGAATATGGAAGAATTGCAAAATACAAAATCTATTACCTTGTAAAACAGCTGTTTGACTAAATTTGGGAGGACACGAAATACTACACATAACGAAAGAAAATCAAAGCAACCCTGAATACTTCAAATACGAAGTCGCAGAAAAAACGGAGATTCTATTGTGAAAATTCAATAATATGGGAGCAAAGATTTAAAAAACTACTTGTTTTAGGTGTTGAGAAAATTTTATTAAAATAAAGTATCCTTTAAGTGGTAAGCATTTACATGTCAAAAACAATGTCGAAGGAAAACATCGCAAGTCATGAAAGCAAACATGCCGAACACAGGACAGGTGGCAGTGGTAATGACGAATTAGGTGTGTGTCCTGAATCTAATAGTAAGGCCAGTTCTAATGCTTCTAAAAACAATGTTGATCGTGGAGGGGGGGATATTGAGACGACAGAAAGTGCCTATAGTGTATCTCCCCCTTTATTGTCACCCGTATTGTCGTTAACACCGCCTCCTTTAGCATCTCCTACTATAGAAAGAGGAGTAATGGGAGCGTGCTCATCAAATATATTATCTGAGAATGAAGAGTACCCATTACACAAAAGTGTTTTTCAAGGTGATTTTAAAAGTTTGGCAAAATTTCTTCGGCGGCCTCCAAATAGCTGGCAAACGCAAGAAGAAATCGGTTATAAAGATAAACATGGAAACACACCTTTACATCTAGCAGTCATGTTGGGAAGGAAAGAGTGTATCAATTTGCTGTTATCTCATGACGCTCCTGTAAAAGTAAAAAACAATGAAGGGTGGTCGCCACTAGCTGAAGCGATTAGCTATGGTGACCGGCAAACTATTTCCTCTGTGCTGTGTAAACTTAAGCAGCAATCACGTCAGCACATGGAAACTCGTCGCGCGAAATTAGTTCGTGCTCTTGAGCAAATGAAAGACTTTTATATGGAACTCAAATGGGATTTTGCTTCATGGGTTCCACTTGTATCCCGGATGTTGCCGTCCGATATCTGTCGTATTCACAAGTCGGGAGCGACACTACGACTTGACACAACATTAGTAGACTTCAATGATATGCGTTGGGAGAGGGGAAACATTTCTTTTATTTTTCGTGGTGATCGACCCCCTCATGAATCATTAACTGTTTTAGATAACGAATACGAATGTTATCAGCACGTTCGATATGAAGATACAGATATCGAAGACGAAGTAGATGTACTAATGTCTACGGATATTTTAGCTGCTCAAATGTCAACGAAAAGCATACAGTTTGCTCGAGCTCAAAGCGGTTGGATTTTCCGAGAAGACCGAAAAGAATTAGTCAGCGGTCAATACCAATGCGATTTATATTCGATACAGGGTCTTATTTTAAAACAACGTAAGAGGCGAGAGCATCTCTCACACGAAGATCTTCAAAAAAATAAAGCTATTGTGGATACAATAACACGTGGTGGTCGTCGTGCTAGCTTAACAAGTGCAAACGGGGAGGGTGGATTAAGTGCTGATTCAAGAAATGGCTCTGCAACAGAAATGCCGCGAAGAAGTTCATTGCAACCTCCTCCTCCGCCAACCATAACATGGGAAGAGTATATTAACACACCAATAGGTAAATGCCCCCATTTGGGACGACCACCAGTACATAAGCAATCAAACAAGCCTATCCGGGCCACAGTAGCTATGAGTAAAGATTTTCCCCTTAGCGTCGAAATGCTATTAAATGTATTAGAAGTAATTGCTCCCTTCAAGCACATTAATAAATTACGCGAGTTTATTACACTTAAATTACCAAGTGGGTTTCCCGTCAAAGTGGAGATACCAGTTTTGCATACTGTGACAGCGAAAATAACTTTTCAAGAGTTTGAATTTCGTGACAATATACCGGCAACTCTATTCGATGTGCCGTCACATTACGTGGAAGATGCACGTCGTTTTCCGGATTTATGACCGGCAACAGCTCAGCAGCAACAGACGACGGAGAACGTCGATTTAAACCGCAATGCTACCAGCGAGAATTCAAAGTCAGAACAAAAAGTCAGAACGGGCATCAGAACTAAGACGCATGCCACTTTCGATGAAATAGATTAGTGTACATTGAAGATAAACAAAAAGTTGTGATCATCGCATTGATGGATCATTAATAACAGATCATTCAAATATTCTGAGGTTAATTAGTCTCCTATTATTTCATCACAATAGTTCCCAAAAAGTTGTATTAAAGACAATTATTTATAAATTAAGCATGCAATTATGCAATTAATTCAATGCGTTCACATTATTTTATTGTAATGTATATTACGTACTTCAGCAATAAGAAGTATGTACGATGTAACTATGTATTCAAGAATGTACATATATGCTATATATATGCATGTATGTACATACATGTTATTTGGAAACTCAATTTAAACCTATTTTTTGACTACCAACATATAGTTCAGAGAAAACAACGAAAGAGAATATATTTGCACGGATGTAATTTCATATGATTTGCTTGCTACTAATTTTCATTACAAAAACTTCAGTATGCTAACATGTATGTATGTGATTTTATAATGTTGGTACAATATTAGCCATTTCCAACGAGTAAAACAACTATAATCCTATTGTGGAAATCCTTTTGTATAGTATGTAAGTTATAGTAAACGATTGTGCTTAAAACAGTATGTTGAATTGTTCATGAAATTATTGTAAGAGTTTTCCAACTTTTAGTTTAATTTTTGTGTTGTAAACACATCTAACTGTGTACATATATATGTACATTTTGATATGTATTATTGTTATCCAACATTATTGATAAAATCAAAAATACCTACATTCGGTTAAAACCTTGAAGACTTGTATGTATGTATAATTTTTTGTGTTGAATCTACACTGCTTTATCGTTGACATACCTCCCCACCTATTAAATAAGTATTCATATTTGATACAATTTGTATTCACTATTTATTGCATCAAAGTAAAATTGCGAGGAGCTTGGATCTTCTATCTCTTGATCTATATCAAGAAATATTGCTAATTAATTATAAATGCATAATAATCAAAACTATAAAGTTTTTGTTCAGAAGTTCAATCAAATTTAAACCAGATTAAACTATGCTAACATATTTTATTTATTATTAAAGTATTAAACTGAGTACATTGTTTATTATTAGCATAAACTCTCTTAAATGTAATATGATAGATATTAAATAATTTAAGCAAAACAAAAAATAAGTTGGAATAACCGGAAGGGCTGCCATATATATATATATATATATATTATATATAACTATGTACATATGCTACAACATTTATTTGTATCATGTCCAATTCACTATTTTATAACTAAACTAAACTAGACTAAACAGAAAAAAGAATCATATCCAAAATAGTGGTCTATATCAAGTATTATGAACAGTTTAATAAGTTTATAACAAATAATATTGAACGTTTTGTACTTAAAAATAAAGTCCAGTGCACCACCATTACTCATGTATTTACTATCTATACAAGCACATTCATGAAGAAACTTAAAATTTAAGTCATTGCCATGAAAGCAGCAAATTAAATGCAGAGTGACAGATAGGGCTTCAACCACTGCTTCGTTTATTAGTGTTTACAATTCCCCAGAACATGTATCATTATTTCTAAAACACCAGTCCTGACTTATTTAAAAACAATTTAGCATTTTAAATGTTTATGCACGTATATTCATAAAGTATGTCTCAAAACATTCGTTTAAAATTTACTTTTAATGACAATGTGAAATATTTAATTATACACATGTATAGGATATGTAACAAATACAATACCATCTAAAAAAAAATCTGTTTATCGTAAATGTATTATTCTGAAATTGTTTTGTATAGTATGTTCCTTCTCCGTGGTCCTTGTATCACATTTCAGCAGCTAATAAGGCAATCTGCTAAAAAATTTTATTTGGAAGATAATTTTTTTAGAGAAGCACACAAATGAAATGTAATAAACCTTGCAAAATAGAGTATGTTTTAATATTTAATGATGTAACTGTCGACAGGCTAAGTGGTAAAGAAAAATAATAATTTGCTGTTTGTTAACTAAGTACATGTATATCTCCGTTATATGCACGACCAATCTTTCTCTCTCATTAGTGATGACCGGCCTTCTGGATTCTAAAAAAAAATTTTCAGAAAAGTCCACAAACGGATTAGTTGATTTAAATATATTCTAAGGTCTTCATTTGCCATTGGCTGGTGGGAGCGACTCCTGTTAGCAGAAACATTTTTACGCTAGTCGAATCAGAGATTTAATCATGTGTAGTGATGGTAAGTACGGCGTATGATCCACTGATATAATAAAAATATATATGTGAAGAAAACCTGAAGATGCGAGATTAACGCGTTTTGAGTTCTTTCTTTATATATAAATAGTAATAGGGTTTGAGTTGTAGATGGAAAAGAAAATGTGAATCTAATTAAACAAAAAATAAGACAATTTAATAACAAAAAATATCGTGTTTTCAGTTGATAAATAATAAAACAATTAAAAAATAATAATAATAAAACAATAAGGCTTTCAGCTCGCCGTTTTAATTATATGAAGCTTAAATAGCAAAAAGTTAAATATAAATTGCATCCATTGCAATGAACATTAAAAGCAACCTTGCTGAGCAAAATCAGCTGATACGGTAGAAACTCAAATAACAACAATAACATCCAGAAATATTTGTAGGTCGGAAAGTAAGTAATATCGAAAAAATTTTGTAATAATATAAAATCCGCAAAATGTAGGATACCAATTTTTACTTTAATTTATTAACAATTTGTGGAGATTGTAAAAGTACGAATTACACTGTGTTCGTCTGTACCATAATACAAACCTTCAAATTTTATTCTAGAAACCTATCTGAATTTACCACGGAAACAGTAAATTAGAATGGTTTTTACTCGCCTTATACGACCATTATTGCTAACGCGTGGATTCTATGGGCGATCTCTTGAAGAACGTTCCAAATTAGGATATATGACTCAAGGTACTCACTTTCGCAGTGGTGCGTTGAAGCCTAAACCTCATCAAACACCATTTGGTATTGTGTTTGTTTTCTGCGCCGTACTACCTGGTCTCTTCCTGGGTGCTGCTATAAGTAAGAGCGTGGCCAACTTCTTGGAAGAAAATGATCTTTTCGTGCCATCTGAAGACGACGACGATGATGACGATGACTAAAACAAATTAAACGTCCCGTCAAGCATTTTAAGAAGAAAGATACAAAATAAAAATATAATTATGATTGAATAGCAAATTAAAATTAAATTTTTCTCCAATTATGTTTTTAGTCAAGCATTTTGTTTAGTTTCATGTTTATTAAAACATATGTAATGTAATACTACTACTCAAAATGTCTTTAATTTAAAGCGTTTGTAACAAAAAAAAAAAAAAATAATGGGCTATACCCACACTATAACAAGGGCTAAGGTAAGATAAAAAAAAATTGAGTTGGATCCTAAGATGGTTGACTAAACCAGGTTTGAAATGCAAAATTTTTTTATTTTTAAATTATATGGTTTATAATTGAAAATTATCAAAAACATTATCCACAGTTATTCATCTAAACTAATAGGCAATTCATTAAATAGATTCTTGAATGAAATACATAATTATCATAAATTGGCGAAGACACAATCTTCTTTTTATTACATCGGAAATGTCACAATTTAACTTAAGGAAAAAATAAAATTATTAAATCTACGTAAAGTTGTAGATCACAATATATGCAATGCATGTAAAAAAAAACTAAGCCATATACTAAAAGGAAGCGCATTTAGTAATTTTCGTGACTAGATGCACGCACACATAATCATCAATTAACTTCGAACATACACAACTTAAATACTAAAATGAATTCAAATGATGGAATTGCAACATTAAAAAGATTAAATATTTTTCTACTGCAACATCATAAAAACCACAAACAATAGCAATGTATTAATCTTATTTAACACTTTTTAGTCTCTGTACATACACTCCGTCTATGTAATGTTACAGCCATGCAAAAAATTTGCTACGAGCAAAAGCAGAAACGAACTAGTTATATATATGCTACCAGGTAGCGAACGTCGTATTGGAAGATTGGGATCACTGTCACGTTGAGCAAAAAGCTCCAAATCCTCCTCATAAGTAGCAAAGTTATTCCAATTTAAACATTTTCCGACTGCATAATTCCATCGCTTATACAGTTGTTCTCGCCCTGAATCAAATTAATTTAATTGTTAAAGTGTTTCATTTATTACAAATGAAATATTATCTTACGGTTTGTAGTTGTTGTTGGACTAAATGCTTCCACGGGTGGCGGATACATCACTTCTGCCTGTAGCAAAGATACTACATTCATTGTTATGCCAGCACATATCATTGCTCCTAAACATGCAGGTGATGTTGTCTGAGGTCTTTCCAACAAACAACCGACAATGTCTGCTATGAATTGCACGAAAGCGTTATTTTCTGCATAATCGCCACAAAAAATAATCCGTTCTTTGTAGCTTTTACGATTCCATGTGGGTGTGTCACGTTTAAATGCATCTAATACTTCGTGAATTTGGAAACCAGTTGCTTCATAAGCGGCTTGTGTGACATTTTCAGCTGTGGTTTGACTAGTCAAACCTAGTAAAACTCTATGAAATAAACAAATACGGGTAACAACGCATAAACTGAAAAAATTTAATAGCTTACCCTCGTGCATCATAACGCCAATATGGCGCATATAATCCATGAAAAGCAGGCACAAATGTTATCTCTGAACGCTTTGCTGCCAATCCATAATCTGCATTTAACATACCTGATTATTAGGGGAAATTATTTACTGAATGTTTTCTGTGGCTACGACAATAACATACCTGATGAACAAGATGATGAAATCATAGAACTTTCACCAAGAAAAGCGTTCAGGACTTCAACAGCATTATCATTAGAATTGATTTCAGTGCTTATACGTAATCCTTGCTTTAGCCAACTTACCGTAGCCCCGGCATTAGAAATAGCACCTTCTAATGAATAGTAAGCAGGAACTTTTGGGCCTAATTTATATGCTACTACTGACAGTAATCCATTAGAAGAATTTATTATTTCTTCACCTGTATTTAGCAGCACAAAGCAACTGTCATCAATTATACAAACATTTTGACCAACTTTTGTTTGTAGCTGACCTAATAGGGCAGCAGATTGTTCGCCAATGCACTGTCATTAAAATTAAATTTTGCCACCATCTTTACAATATTAAAAAGTAGTATACTAAAACATACCGCTGCTATCGGTAGACCGTTTAGTGAACCTCCTATTACATAACCATATAATTCAGAATTTGAACGAATTCGTGGCAGTATTTCCATCGGAATACGAAAAAATTGGCATATCTTAGCGTCCCATTGGAGAGTATGTATGTTCATCAGACTTGTATAGCCTGCATTGGTAATATCAGTCATATGCACTCCACTTATATTGGATCCAGTAAGATTCTATACATATAAATAAAGCGTAATATATTTAAGTATTTTTATTTTCACAGTACGTATCTACCCATAGTATCCACGAATCAAGTGTGCCAAACAGACACGTACCGTCTTCTACAGCTTCAGATACAGCAGCTATATTTTCTTGAAGCCATTTGATCTTAAGCGCGCTAAAACATGTACTTAATGGTAATCCCGTTTTGTACCGCAAGTAATCTACATCGTAATTTACATTATCAAGAACCGTCTTTAAAAGAGAAGATGTCCGACAATCGCTCCAACCTAATAATTGAAAATAGTTTTAAGTATTTCTTGTCTTATTGTGTACGTAAAATGTTCTTTACCAACAGCATTACATAAAGGGTTTCCCGTATCTTTGTCCCATAAAAGAGTTGTTCCACGCTGACTGCAAACACTTATTGCTACCAAATCATACGGATTGATTTCCAAAATAATTAGATTTTTGTATGCAGTCTGCACAAAAAGAAATACCAAAGGTTATTGAAAGAAATGATAAAAGAAATATGTTTTAATTATTATACTTCGATGCATTCTTGGGTACTCTTCCATATTTCCATAGGATCGTATTCTAACCAACCAGCATTGTGAACGATTTGTCGTAATTTCAATTCATGAAATGTCAAAACTTCCGCATTTTTGGTTGAATAAATCTGAAATTATATATGTACATATTAACTTATTTGTTGACATGAATGTTTCTGCTTCAATTTTTTATCGTACAAGGAATCGGCAGTGTGTATTGCTCACATAGACCACACCAATTAATGGACCAAAGTTCCCAAAACTGGGACTGCCCATGACATTAAGTAAGTGATCAGGAATACGAAGGTAGCCGTTCTTAAATTTAACAGGGTATCCACTTAAACACAATAATAAATGGATAATTGATTTGTTCTACCAACCAACATACACTTTGTTTTTGCAAATACGATTGCATAAAAATAAACGTGCTTGAATAAAATTGTCGTTCTTTCAAACATGCTTGACAAAATCACCGGTGCCTTTCAGGTGTTGTACAATCAAAGTTAAATGCCAAGTGTCTGATTAGGAATACCGCCGCTTATAGAGTTGTAGCTCGACCTTTTTAAACCAATCTGTAGACTGTTCTACATAAAATAAATAAATTTTAATAGAATAATAAAATTTCTTTTCTGAATACGAATTTTTTTATAAATCTTTGAAAAAAAAATTATAGGCGACATCTACCGGAAATTGGTAAGTTAATTTTTTTTATTAGTTGCCATAACATCGGCGAAGGACATGCGCAGATATTAAACAATAACAAATTGAGACAAATAAAAGGATGCTGAAGTTATACTAAGCGTGCGTTGGAAAATATTAGTTTTCCGTGTGAAAATCATTAAAAATTTTAATTTACCAATAATATTCAAATAAATAACTCAATCAGATATATAAAAAGAAGTTGTATTTTCTGTAAAATGCGCGAAACTTATGGGCCGGACTTTGGTAAGCTTTCTCTAATTGGGATGATCCTACCTTGCATTTAGCTATATTATTTAAAACTTAAATATTTAAGATGGAAATTGACATCTTATCTTTTAATTCAAATTCAAATAAATTTTAGACGATCGTCTGATACGTTTAGTACGAGATAATCCGGCCATATATGATGTCAACCATGAGCATTACAGGCGCTATCAAGTTCGGATCGCAATCTGGGAGAGAATTGCCGCAGAGATGCGAACACCGTGTATGTTTATTAATTTAATTATTTATATTAACATTGAAACTATTTAATGTCATATAAATAAAAATATAGCCAAATTTCTTCAAACTAAATGGAAAAACATTCGATATAATTACTTACAAGAACTTAAAAGCTTGGAAACGGGTCTGGCAAATGCGAATATAAGAAAGCGCCGGTTTACAGAAGATCTATCCTTTCTGCAAAATACAGCACAAACTTACAAAAAAGTTACACATATGAACTCATCATATAACAGCTCGTAAGTATAATTTAACACGACACTGAAAGTAAGAAAGAAATATCAACATGATATTACATTATCCACAGTGATAATGATAGCAACAGCTTCATGTATATGGACCCTCAAAACGCCAGCACATTTGAAATTATCGAAATAGAACACAGTGATGATGGCAGCGCAGCTAGGGAATGCAGTCTTGGAAATTATAATGTCTCTATACCTTCCGAGCAAATCCACGATAATGAAAATGTTTCTTTACCTACTGATAATGATTGCTATGATGACGACCAATTAGTCTCTGAATTAAATATCCCAACCAAAATAGAAAAATCAAACGGAGCAGAGCACGATCTTACAGTTGGACATAAATATATATCAACCCCCCTTCAAAAGGCTGAAATTGATAGCTCAAACATGCTGGCTCCAATGGCACCTTCATCACCGTCGCATTCAAATGCTTCAACTCCTTCGTTACAAATACTATCACCAATCGTAGTTTTGGGTAAGGAACGGAATTGTGAAAAAATTACATTGGATCCAATACCAAAGAAAGCAGCAACGACGGCATTTCATCGGCATCCAAACGACATTATGACTAGTGCGTCAAAACGAAAGTCCATGCCGGCACCGTTTCCAGTTCTGACGCCGATTAATGATCCAGTTGAACTATATTGTCTCTCATTAGTAGATAGTTTACGTAACATGCCACGCCCTGAAAGGGAGCGTGTTAAATTTGAGTTTGCCAAAATACTTAAAGACGCCAAGTATAACGATCAAAGTTAGTTAGCAATTCGTAGTACCTTATTTAATATCACTAATTAATAGTACCCAATTTGTAATTGGTAATCTGACATTTGCTAATTCTATCGCTGTAAAGTAAAACCCATTCATGTCATAAAAATAAACATATTATAAGTCCGAAATACAATTCAAATGAATGAAAAATTATGCCTAAAATGACAAAATTTTACATTTTGTTTATTTAAATTTTATTTCCATTGCTCCAAAATTCTCTTAAATTTCTAAATACATCAGCGTATAAATTAATTCATAGTTAGTGTACTGTAATATTAGTACTAAAAAGACCAAACGAAATATCGTTTTCTTTGCCATATCTAATATACAAACTTATGTATATGCTGTATTATTTTCTTTT
Organism: Bactrocera minax; assembly: GCA_021498325.1. NCBI lineage: Eukaryota > Metazoa > Arthropoda > Insecta > Diptera > Tephritidae > Bactrocera > Bactrocera minax. The sequence goes on along the minus strand of JAKEEE010000082.1, from coordinate 98,303 downwards.
AATTGTGTTTGTTTCTTAGGTCATTATAGATGTGTATTATATGATGTGTATGTTTCTAATTATGTAGACGTCCCAAGTGAGTCGGCACTGTGGTGGACATTTGTGTGATCTTCTTGGGCCACAATTATAGCTAAGCTAAACGTAGTTATGACATACAACTTATAACTACCACTTTAATGGTAACTTTAGTTTCTAATTTTTACATTTCTTTTTTATCAAGTTCCGTATAAAAAAAAAACCTAAAGGTGCTAGCGCCATTGACAAGTATTTAGTCTAAAGAAATTATAATAGATTAACTTCGAAATATATATTAAAAAAAAATAAACATTAACTTTTATTTTCTAATGATGAAAAGAAATTAGTTGTTAAGAATGCCTAGTTTCCAGGTCATCAAAGCTACAAATTTGTCAAAGATAAATTTGCTTTGCAAATATTGCCTGAGACTCGTTTATCAGGTAAATATTCTAAATAATGAAATAACTATAAAAGTTTTACTGTTGCTACCCGGGAAGAAGTTGAAATCACATTTATTCAACACAGCTATCTTAGTAAGCTGTGTAGGAGCACGGTATCACATCTTCCCCTTCAGGTTTTGAAAAAAAAAAAAAAACTTTTACAACTTAGATTACATCCAAAAATAATACTCATACAAAAATTTAGTATTGAATTAAATTATTTAGGATGAAGAGGTTAACAATCTTACTAAACTATAGCAAATTTAAAATTATTCCAAGAGTATAACAATAATAGTAGAATATAAATAAAATTCAATTATGTATACAAAAGTCCAATCAATTGTTAACAACGATTAGCATTAAGTAATGCTTCGATGTTAGATAAAAAGTTAGAATTTGAAGAATATAGTATTCAAACGCATTTTGATCTTTTTGAAACCCGTCGCAAAGCCTAAAGGTTTTTATGTTACGTCATATTAATAGTATATTATACATAATAATTGAATAACGACAGTTTTCAATTCTGGCTTTCTTTTAAAATACATACATAGTTGTTAGTAGCGGCCTAAGTGGTCTTAGTTTGGGTGTTTAGTGTTACTATCAGAATTAGCTGCAGATTCATTTTTACGCAATGTGTTAGTTGGTTCAAGTGCATTAGCAAAATAATCATTGTATGGAGTATTCAGACCACTCGGTGGCTCTCTTTGTTGTTGCAATTGCCTTGAGCTACTTGGCTTATTCGTCTGATCAGCGGCTGAAATTAAGATTTATGTTTATCTATTATTAATAAAGAAAATTAATAAAGAAAAACATACATTCCAGTTCATTTTTCTCATTGATATCTATAATGTCTGAAAGATCGTACATGGGCTGGTAGGACATAAGCTCCGAACCTGTAGATTATAAGTGCTATTAATAAATGTATTGAGATTAATAAAAATCTTCTTTGATTTATACCTTTTTTTTCATTGTAGGGTTCATTAACCAAATTCAAACCGTATGGTCCTAAAATATCGGAATCATTGAATAGCTATAATAAATAAAACAAAATATCAGTCAAATATCTTAAAAAATTAATGTGTGTTTAAAGCAGTTTTTAAGATATCTGGACAGTATGAATAGGGGTTGAGTAATAAAGTGTGTATTGAACAAAGCTATACAATAAATAGTATGCGGATAAATCAAAAGAACCGTTTTATTATTGAAGCCTATATATATTTTCACATTTTCTTGATTTTTTAACGTAGTTTTCAAGTTTCATTGGGAATTTTATATCCATATTTCACGGTTTTAAAATTAATCACATTTTTTCAGCCATAATTTAGCTCAGATTCAGATTTAAATGAAAACGTCAATAATTGGCTGACCTTGGTGAGAAACTCCCCATCCAGTTGTGATGATAGGGAAAGTCGATTCGTTGTATTCGTGTTTGTAGCATCTCCGTTCTAGATTTGGGCACATTTGTAGAATTTCATCAGAAAAATCGTATTAAGTATCATGCATTTATTTTTTGAAGACATTATCAGTTTCGTTCAAAAATGTTTTGTTTGTGTACATTTTTTTTCAGTACATTCATATCAAAAAGAGAGAAAAAATAATAATTGTAAGTCGTAAATTTTATTTATACTTTAATTCATAACTATTAAGCAATGAGTAATTTTGAAACAGTTTCAAGAAATCTAAAAGTAGTAGACAAAGTTGCGTTTAGCTTGAAGCAAACTTAGAAAATATTATTGTAAATATGTACACAATATTCATTTAACTGTATTTTTGTTTAGATTTCCCCATTCAGTGTATTTAGGCATCGGGTTTGAAGGAAAAGTAGAAAATTTTTTATATTAATTTCTTGGCCGTTTGGAATAAAATCAAAATAGAGTCGAGTTGCTATTTGTATTAACACTATTATTATACACTATAGTTAAGATTTTAGCACAAAATTCTGAATTCAACTACTTTATACTTAAAACGAGTTCCAACTCAACAAAGTCAGTTGCACATGTAGTAATAATACGTCAGAGGGTAATGTAACATAACAAGAAATAAATCGATGAGTTTTTTTCATACTTACGCCTAACAGAGTGTTTGCATCTAACGAATAGCCATCACTACGTAGCAAATCTTTAAGCGACTCCAATTCATCATGTACATTATCCAAATGGTCATTCACTTCATCACTGCATGTAAATAAATATAAACATATAGGAAATTAGTATTCAGAATTTTTTATTGCAACTAAGATCTCTCTCAGTTACTAACGCAGTACTCAACCGCATAATTTCCTCATTGCCAGTACCACCGCTTTTATATTTAGCTAAAGACATATTATTGTTCTTTCCCTGCTGTGAGGTAACTAGAGAATTGCAATTATTGCTCTGTTTGCCGTCATTGTTAAATTGGTTGACAGCAGCTGCGGCAGCGGCAGATGTTGATGCTCTACTGGAAGCTGCTACTCCGATGCCACTGTTATTACTGCGCGCGACAAATGAAGAAAACTTGCCACTGTTAGCCGTTGTTCGACCATATTGAAGTTGTTGTTGTTTTTGTTGTTGCTGATTATAGCTATTTGGTTCAGCGGATATTAATGAAGATTCCTACGATTTTTGAATAACTGTTGTGAGAAAAAAATTTTATGTATGCACATATGCAATATAACCTCACCTCAAATATATCAGCAGGCATTTCAGATGTAATAAACTCATTTGGATTGTAAAAGTTTGTCGATTGGCCTAGTAAGGGACTATCGTTAGCTCTGCCGACTGGTGATATGGAAGTAGTTGCTACATTACCAGCATTTAGTAAATCTGAACTACTACGTTTAGCTGAAACAGTATCACCTTCAAGATTTGTGGAAGCGTGTTGAATTTCTGCTTGTGTGTTATGGTCGTCTGGGAATACATTTAAGAGTGACATTGGATCGATTGGTTGTTTTTTCTCGGATTTGATTAAGAGTGGTGACTGCGGTTTAACGTTAACGTTTCTCATCTTTGACGTTGAAGCAGTGACGACTGTTGAATCATCATCAACAATTTGCTTACGACGTCTTTTATTCCTTTGTTTCAGCTGTTGTGAACGTGCCATTTGTTCCCGTACCATTGGTGTAGTCAACACGTTCTCCTCGCTATAATTTGGTGATGCACCCGGTATGACGTCACTATTCTGTGCGTCTATTGCATCAGGTACCTCAGTAACGTGATAGAAAATCTGCGATCCATCTGGGTTTACTGACTGTATAATTGACGAGTCGGGTCCCCCATCGATTTTTCGCGAGATTACGTTGTTTGACACATTTACACTACTACTACAACTAGGAGCAGTCATTGCAGCGTTAACAGCATCCTCCGTACTCTGATTCGAAAAGTCGCAGTGTTGGGATCCTTGGCTGATACTAGAATGGGGGCGCTCAATATTTAGCGGTGAACCATTGCCTTCTGCGTCATTATTTGAAATAATTTTAACATATGGACTTGATGCATCCCTGGTTTTGTATTAAAGTAATTTGTAAAACATTACTCGTATTAATTTATATATTTTTATGTCGTGAAACAGTACTTACATTAGATCAATGTCAGGATCGGTGACTTCGTCAAGCAATTCTTCACCAAGCTCATGAATAACTGGTCCACATTCAGATTCGGATTCACTCTTTTTGCGAAGTTTGGCATTGTCCGGTGTATCATGAATCATCAACTGCATATGACGCTTCACACTCGTCATGTTGCGCGATGGTTGAACAATTGTGATCAAAAATTGTATAAGCTTGAAAGCAAAGAAACCCCCATGTACTCAAAACATAGTTAATAATAGCGAAATATAACTTACCTTATTCACAATTTGCTGTTGCTTAGCATGTTTTTGCCGCAGCGAAGCTATTTCTCTCCATAAAGCCTCATTTTCCTGTTTCATAACAGAAAAACGTGAATCAAGCGAGTCCTGTCGACCACGCATTGCTTTTACATCTTGCAACACTTTCGTAACAGCTTCGGGCTTCAAACCTGATTTGTCATCCAAACTCTTTGTGTTGGCGATTTTTCGTTTAATATGCTCAAGTAAATATGGACAATTTCGCTTGAAACATGGATGCGAGAATTCCATTTCATCCCGATCAAATTTTAGCCCACCATTGTCAATTGATGTTATTTTATGGAAGCCATCTGAAATGTTAATGAAAGTACCAAAATAATACATACGTTTATAGTTAATGTGGGCATTAAACTTACACATATTTAATTGCCGAATAAAACTTGCCATGTTGTTATGCTTGTAATTCAAAGGCAACAATTCACGGGCAAATTGAGCTTGGTTTTGAATTATAAAACTTCGGCCATCCTGAAAATTTTACGACTGTTAATAGTATATGTAAATATCTATACTATCGTTGTACGGCTTATGTCTATAAAATTTATATTGTTTAATGAATAAGTGCATCAAAAGCGATCATAATTTAGAAACATAATTTAAAACAATATCAAACTTTTTTTGTGGCTATGGACTGAAAGCTATCATTCTAAATAATATATCAAATTTTATTCAATTTTTTTTTATTTTAATAATTCAAATTTTATCACTAACAATTTTGCTTAGTAATAAATATATGAAATTATTATATATATATAAGTCTAACAGTGTAATACTATTTAATTTTTTTTTTTTTAATTAATTATTTATTTAATTAAAATGCTTATAAAATGAAATATTACACTTATATACATTAGAACTAACAGATAAATCTTAAATTGTGGAAAAATATTTCTGCATACTTGAATAGAGATGCATGCACACAGCGGTATATGAACGTTATATATATACGTTGGAACCCATTTTAGAATAACAAAAAAATGTGCAAGAGTAAGCTAAACGTTAAAAAAACTGAATCATAATCTTTTACATAAAGACATAATTTATATATATTTAAAATAAAAAAGTATTCCACCAAATTATACATCTGAATTGGCTATATAAATAACTATTGTTACATATGTATTTACATTTATAAATTTGTCCGCACACATATATCTATATTCACGGTTGATATTGAATAACAATCCACTTAGGCTATGCAATTAATTGACAAATTGACGAAATCTGGCAAATTAAAAATCAATGGCATTGTTGCCAAATTTCTTTACGCACGGAGACTATTTGCAAATGAGTGTACGATTTTATATATATGTATAATACATCTATTTTTAATAACATATATTTAAACAATGGAATTTACCTTATTCCAGCAGATAAGATGATTGGTATCTGGATCATCCACCAAACGCCATAGTTTAGCCAAGAAAGCCGGTACACCGGCCCCTGTTTCGCTAAACGTATGCATTTGTTCTTTTACTACGTCTTCTTGTTTAAGTTGATCAGGTTCTAACTGTCTAATGCTTGCATGGATTTTAGTAGCACTTATTTTGTTTTTAGATGATTTCGTTGCAGTTCTCTCTTCCTAAAAAAATTTAAATATGTATTATGATTTGCCAAGTATGTACCTAATCGAATGTCATTTTGCTATATTTTGCTATGCGTAACGTAAACTATTAGATAGATATATAATTATAATAAAAATTGTTTCTTGCAAAGTGAAGGAATTTCACCACACCTGTGTGTCGTCATAAAATATTTTTTCTATTCCCCGTTGTTTTGTTTTTCCGTCAATTTTACTACACGTATTAGCCATATACATGGTTGCTTCACTTTCGTTTTACTTTGTACTTATTGATTAAAACTGAAGATCATTTACACATTTACCTACTCTTTCAAGCTTTTATTACAATTCTTCCGTATTTTCAGTTGAATTTGTTTGCGACTTTTTAACTGCCTTTCTATCCACTCTTATTTGACTACTTCAAATTATAACTTTGTTAATTCTTTTCTCAAAGCTTTTTTTTCGTCAAAAACAATAGCACACACTTTCATAAGGGGGAGACGAAACTAATCGTATAAAATACAAAGATGGATGGACATACTAATGTACGGAAACAAAAGCAAATACGAGTGTCAAAACGTAATTGGTAACGAAATTTAAGAAGTAGCATAATATTCGAAAAGTAGAACGACCACCACGAATATCGTATTCGAAGCAGAACAGGCAAAGGAAAATTTCCAACTTTTTACCAATATTTTAAAAGAAAATCCAGTAAATATATGCCTCAAAAACGGTTCGAGCGTGTGTAAATGCAATCGTACAACACTTTTTCTATAACTTTGTCACTGTTATTGAAAGAAAATTTATATTTTTGCAAAATTTATATAGCCTACTAAAAAATGTCCGACTTCGCTGACTTCACTGCAATCACTTTTTCATTTAATAGAAATTCACAACAACAATAAATGTAAAAAAGTGACAGAAAGGGACACGTTGATTACTTAGACCGCGTTCATACACGAAAACATTTGTTGCTCAAATTAGTAGTTTATTAGCGAGTGGATGACCAGGAAAGACGAAGGGCATCAAATTGTTCGTGCTTGGGCAACACGCTTTGTGTTCTTGTTGACAACAGTTCGCTGCTACCTAGTTCAGTGTTCTCTTTCATTTTGAAAATATTTTCCCGGTTCCAATTGCGCTCAGTTTCAAATGAATATATATAATATGTTCCAAAATTTTAACACCATCAATCATTTTTGTATGTAATAATATGTATACAAATATGCGTAATATTGTAACGGATTTACTAAATTAAGTGTTCACGTTGAAACTCTACACGGAGTTCGATCATTGGATTGTTAAATAGCAGTCACCATTTAATGGCTATACAGTTGACTTTATTTCTAATTTAATAACTTAACACTTTTTTACTCGTTATTCGAGGTTACTTATAACTCACTTGCACTTTACTTGGCACAACTCTAGTTAGAAATATGTCCTGCTCCCAGTCCGGCAGCCCTTATATAGTAGAACTCTAACAACTAATCTTCACTAACAACAGATCGTCACTCGAACATTCTGGCAACTACAAGTTTCGCTGCCTGACAGAATCTGCCAACTTATCACCGATTCTGTTTTATTCTGGCATTCGTGTTCGCCACAATATCGCTATTCGAAAATTCTGGCAACTACGAATGTCGATGGCTGATAGATTCCGACAAGTTATCGTCGGTTCTGCCACAATAGATATATTTGAAGAAAAAGCGAATAAGGGTAAAAATTAGCTACTGAAAAATATTTTTGTGTACCGCTTATATAAAGCATTAAGAATTTGAGAATATGATATGAAAGATAACGTAGAAAATTGCCCGAGACAAGTTGCTCGTATGAACAGAATGGGCAACATCAATGGGGAATTTTTACCCATAATGAGCAAAATGAGTTTTTGCGTCTGAACTCAGACGTAGAGATAGTATTCCTTTATATAAGAGTTGTCGTTATTATAAGAGAAATAATGTTATTTGACGTAAAGTATTTTTTAGACTAATGAAAAAATAATTCTAATGAAAAAAGATGGGGAGAAAATTTTTAATTTTAAAGTAAAGATATCTTGACAAAGTTTGTCGGCGAGAGTAAATGTAAAAACAAATATTTTATAAAAGCACGTCCCAAAAATCAAGAACTTTGTATCACAATCAAGAATGACAGAGATAAAATTGCTACACACTATGTTATAAACGAAGCGAGCTGTTCAGCTTTCATAGTAAAAGCTTTCGTTTCACTGTGGAATTTTCTATTAAAATATGTAAAATATTATAGTAATAATTATTATTATAGATACAATTTTCTGGTAGTTTATTCTAAGAACCTTACCTGTGACCAAAGTACAACCCTGTGACTACAGTAGTTGTCAAAAGGAATTCTGGCCTGAAAGTTGAAGAAGCGCACGAATTAGGGAGGTAAAGAGAATTGTAAAAAGTTAGTTCGTGTGTTGGGAAAATGGCTGACGGTGTTAATACAAATTCCGAGTGGAAAATTTATATTTCATTGTTTGAATATAATTAATTATGGTTGCAAATCGAATAAAATAAACTATATTTCCAATATATTTAAATTTGTATTAAATACTCCATAATAGGTGAGTTAAGGGGGACACCAAAATAGAAAATTTCTAAGAGTACAACAAATGTTTGAAGAATCGCTGCTTGTCTAATGATTTATCAAGTTCCTTAAAGTGCCATGTATGAAAGGATCATTCCATATTGGAACAACAATAACGGTGATAAATGGTATTAATGAAAATAATTAAAATGTAGATTTTAACTTAGGTCTAAAAGAATCACTGAAGTAAATGTGTATAATCGTTTACCCTGTCTGTTCCAGAAATGGAAAAAGAGAAGTGCACATTAATTTGTCCTCTTCACACCTAATGTCAGCCACTTGCCGGTAAAAATATGGTAGTATTGCCAGCTGTTGTAAAAATTATTGAAAAAAAATCCTCTTGCTAGAATTTTAAAATACTTTGAAATCAATAAGCAAATGTATGTATAGCAATTTCTTCACTAATTACAGTCAAATTTGAGATCGAATATATTGACATCGAAAAAACCTTAGTCCATTTGTTTTCTTGGGAGAATTGTATAACCATGAATAGTGCTTCCTATGACTCAAATGTTCACCAAGATCATCATAGTGCTCAGCATCATACACCTAATGGACATTTTTCACATCATACCAATATTCAACCAGCCCTTGGTAATTTTTTCCTTCCTCCTGCTTCGACCTTACCAATACCTGAGCATCAGCAATCAATACAATTACAACTTCCAAATATTAGCACATGTGTAGAAAAAACCCCTGAAATTAGTACAAATTCTGTACCGATTACAACTAGCGGAACAGGTGGATTATTCGGTTCACGGCAAATACCATTAACTACTCCTTTAAGCAAAACTTATTATAATACGGCTGTCGCTGGAATACCACCATCTTCACAGAGGTTCTATGGTGGGGTAGCACCAACGACTTTAACTTCTACATCTTCAAATTCCGTACATCAAGCAAACCGGCTGCAGCATCAAAATGGCAATACTATTTTAATAACAAATAACTTTTCTGCAAATCAATATGGAAACAATCATCCTCATGTAGCGGGAACTTCAGCGCAGATGCAACCTCGAACAACTTCAGGAGTTGTGAATAGCGGGTCGTCAGGAGTTAATACACTCACGGGTTGCTATCACAACGGGAATGCCAGTAATATCCGTATAATTACAACACTGCCAAACACATTGCATCAACAGCAGCAGCATATATATAATAGGGCTAAAGATGTAGAAGCTACTGGGCATGACAATATAATACAACTCCAACAATTTTATCATACACCGCATCAGCAATCTGCTTATGCTCAGCACTTGCCGTCAGCATTACCAACACATTTTACACAACGTTTTTCTGCTCCAACTTCACCGCCGACTGCTTTGAATTTCACACAAGATGATGCTCAACACCAGTTCTTTATGTCTATGACAAATAATGGAAACAGTAGCGTAGCTACAGTAAATAACCTTTCGTCTACTCCAAAGCTGATTTCGACTCTTACAGAAGAATCTGCAAAGGTTGTTGATCCAGTTAACACCTCACCAACATTGGTACCTTCCCCCGGTGCAACAACAAGTTCGAACTCAACTCTTGTGTTGGATCGTATTAATATTTGTATCAATAATCATTATAGTGATACTTCAGGAACAAATACTGGTATAGAATCTACCGCAACAGTTGTAACTTCTGCAATAACATCTCCCGATAATACATATTCTCTAGCTACTAATACCCCGCAACAACCATCTCCAATTATACCTGCAATTCATCATAAAGTATTGCTGGACCCTGTTATCAGTGGTGGAGGTAGCGGGTCATTGCATTCCGATTCTTACGTTAGCAACAATTCTACATTAGTGATTGATGAACCTGACTCAACAACAACAACTCCACATACTCCACCCACCACCCCCGAAAATAGTTCTCCACCTTTGCCATTAAATTTGGCCCCTACGAGAAATACAATGCCTTCGCAACCAATATCTTCTCAAATAATAATCGGAAATTCACTAATTGAAGCTAAAGGGAATAATATAACATCACAAACAACGGTTTGTAAACCTTCAAAAAAGGCATTCATGAACAAAACTATGTCTAGTGCTGCAGTGGAGGTATTTGCAACAATTACACACAGTATTGATCTACTGGACGATGAAGAATGTGAATACATCATCAGCGATGAGGAAAATGCAACTGTTTCTGAAAGAGTGGCTAAAATGAATGAAATATCTGAAAACAGCGTAATGGAAATAGAAGACAACGAAGTGGAATTTTCAACTCCGGAAGCTATATGCACGAAAAATACAATTAAATGCGATGACGTTTCATCTCCGAATCTTATATTACAGCAACATAACATGGCGGTATTACACGACTCAAGTAGAGATGTTGATTTAAAACAAACAAAATCTATGTCATCGCAATCGAATACACCCATAAAATTAATTCAAACTGCTATTAACGAAACAGCCTCATCAGTGACACTTCTTACACCTCCAACGCCCACTACTTCATCGCCAGGTTCAATTGATAGCTTAATAGCTGATAAGAAAGTTTCCAATTCATCCGTTTCTTTATCAGAGGTCACTTTTGCGATGGGCGAAGATGTTTTTATCCGAAAGGATGATGGCCGTCAATATCTTGGAACAGTTATCGGCAGTAGCGGGGATTCTGAGATGAGTAAGCAACAAAAAATTCAGTACTTGATACGTTTCGACGATAACTCAGAACTATGGTGCGGCATTGAAGAGATGAGGAGGCTGGGAAATCGTGGTGGGAATGGTAATGCCCAAATGTGTGTAGCTTGCAAGCGTGTACAAGAACAAGATGTTATAGAAACATGTGAGGATTGCCGGCGTGGCTATCACCGCAGTTGTACTAGAGAAACCACACCCGGCAGCGGTGTGTGGTTTTGTCTTCGGTAAGTTTAAAATAAACTTAAAATTTTTTCACAAATTCATTATTTAACGTTTAGTTGTAGCAAACCTATGAAGGATCGAGCAAAAATAGTGGGCAAACATGTGTGCATGCAGTTATCTCAAAACAAGTATTTATAAATAAAGTATTAACATAGGGCAAACAAATATATATATTTATTACCATTTCTTGTAGATACAAAAGTAGTGACGAAATTTCCAAAATTTCGTCGTCTTCTTCACAACGGAAAACTCCTCCAGATATATATGAATTTCGTGTTGAAGAAAATGAAATATTTACTTCAGATGATGAAATCCCCATTAAACATATAATGGAAAAGGCTCGCAAAACTAAGGTTTCGACACAAAATGTAAACACAAGTTGTTTGAGGCAAAAATCAGTGAAAAAGCATAATAATAAGGATATTATATTGTGTGAGAAGATATCAGTTCTGGACGATGAGAATGCTAATGATGCTAATAGTATAATACAATCTGGCCCTTCAAAAAGAAAAGATGAAATTAAAGAAAAAGATGTTTCTCCATTAAAGACAGCTCAGTGTCTGAATAGTAGTATTAAACAGAGCACAGATGAGAGTGAATTTGATTGCAAAATAGAAGATAGGGTACTTGTATCTGACGCAGTCAACCCCAATTCTGTGTCATTAGTATATAACAATGTGTCGTCAATAATTACAGAGCGAAGCAGTCGTAAGCGTAAAGAATTTAAATTATCAAATTCTTACAAGGAGGTTGCAGCTGAGGCAGCTGCTAAGCGCTATGACAGCAGTCGCGTCTGCGATTCATCATCGGATGAAAATTCATCTAGTAGTCGAGGTACATCGCTTGATGTTATCATACCACCACCGAAAAACTTTTTAGGTCTTAATAACCCATTTCGCATAATTACACCTAAAAAGAATATACCCGCATCCCAAATGATAGGAACTTCCTCCGGATGTGTTCAAAATTTGTTAAATTTTAATCGGAGCGGCACAATGATTAAAAGCAGTATATTTAATACAACAGCCTTGGATTTCAGTTCCAAGCTAGCAGCGCTTAAAAGCGCAGGTATATTTCCAAATCTAAGTACAAGTAATTTAGCCAAGGCTGCCGGACAGCCCCGAACAGTACGCACGATCAAGCGAAGACTGAGTGCCAAAGACATAACAATCGGTCCAAATCAGGAGGTGCGGAGAAGAAGAACTCGTCGCCTATCATCAAATGTGGAGGTAGAGTTATCATATATATATATTAAAAACATATTTTTTTTTATCAATATTTTCAGGTTATTAGTACAACTACAATCAATCCAATTCCTAGGAACTTTTTCCCCCTACATGCCAAAGACTTGCTTACTACACAAACCCATCTCACAACAACAAATACGACCAGAGTATTGTCCACATTTAATAAGCAACAAAGTCAACGTCAAACAACATCAGCTACAACTGCATCATTTTCAGCAATATCATCATCATCGTCGTCGTCTTCGTCGCCACCAGGTTCGATGAGTTCGGGTGTGGATACGCAAGTAGAAATTATTCAACAAGCTAAACCGTCGCATGGTCGACGTTTAAGACAACGCCCCCAAAAGATTTCACCTGCTAATAGTCGCCGCAGCTCTATTTCTAGTGCGAGCACTGTATCATCGACTAACTCATCCAGCAATATAACATTGGCAGCATTGCAACAGCATCAACAGGCACTACATAAAAATCACAACAAAAATGCGAATGCGAATAGTATGCAAGATCTTAAACAGTCCGTTAAGGAATACTTTGGTGGAGCGGTGAATCGCATTGAATCTGGTGAACAATTTTGCATCCGTGCCAAACGACAATTAGCCGATGGACAGACGCAATATCTAATTGAATGGGGCGATGTGGCAACAGTTTCGTTGCAAGGACAATTAACGCAAAAAATATCGCCGACGACAACAACAAAATTCTCAACAGCGACGTTAGAATATGAGCACTAAAGAAAATAACTTCCCCCATACTAGATTTATAATGTATGCAAGTTTACTGTGTATGAATAAGTCCTTGTCGTGTGCATTTGTTCAAAAATCGCTGTTGAACATTTAAATCATATGCCAAATTCGTTGACTGTATTGGATATTTATATGCAGTTGTATGATTTTTTTTTATATTTTCTCGTTTAAATGTTGCCTTAAATAATCATGTTTGTTTGCATATCTTTGGCAATTAATAATTGTGAATAATGCGAATTGTAAGTAGAGCACTACTATACTTTTAAGTTTTTACATTAATTTATATATTGGTACAGACTGTTTATAGTAAATTTAAGACCCGATCGCATTAATTGGCTGTTATTTTTTTCAATTCGTAAAAAAAAAAAATACAAATACATGAAGGAATAATATTGGAACAAAACAAAAAAAACTGGTTTGCTTGAAATTATATGCGAGTACTTGTAATGATATAGCATTTAATTTTGATTAATTTAAGATTCATTCGAACATACTACCATGATTATAATTTGTTTCGTACTTTTCAGCTATTCTAGCTCTAGCTCTAGCTCTTTCCATAAATTTGGAATATTAATATATGTATGTATATTCCATGTACTTTTCAATTATAATTTCCCTCACTGCCAGTTTTTAGTTACATATAATGATTAAGTAACATACACAAGTATTAATTTCGAAAAATGTACTATTTCGAATTAAAATTTTAACATTATACAGGTTTGAAAGTGCAATGGCTCAAGTAGTAATACGTATATACGTATTTATATACATAATATATATTTGCGTACTATGACAAGAGAGAACAGCCATACTGAAATATGCGTTGTTAGGCGATTCATTTTTTTTGGATCAACTTAAAATTCTGGTAAATCTTAAACCCATTGCTGAGAAGTCTTGTAGCCAATATCAGTATAGTAAATTAACTAAAATTAAAGGTTTGCATCTAATTTTAAATATATTTATATAATATATTGTAAATGTAAATCAGAGGTTTTTTTGTTGACGAAGATTCCAATAGCGAAATTATAGTGTGGATGCTAAATGTAGATAACACATTTACGTTACCTTGGAAGCAACTCATAAATGTATGGAACTAATGACAATTTTTTGAGTATTATAAATACATACTAATTGAATTAAATCAAATATGTTTAGTATATACTATGTTTAATTGGGATGTCTATGTAAAAATAAATCTTTGTTTGAAAATACTTTATTCACAAATCGTCTTTGGTCGTAATTCAAAATTATAACTCAAATTTAATTGCTGTTATTGTCATTGCCCCGATATGCAAATATTAATTTTCCTTTTTATAGCATTGTTGTTTAAGCAACAACGAATGTAGGCTCCGTCACTTGAAGGAAAAAGAACTGAATAATATTTCTAGTTCATATTAAAGTATAATGGATGCTTTACTTATGTTTGCACGCACATGCATATAAAATAAAATTCTATAGCAACCATTTTTTTATTTTGCATTCAGTTTTGTCTTTAACTGCTTTCAAGTTTACAGATTTTACTATATTTTTTAAATACATAATTTTAAATCTATCAAGATAAAATAATTACCATGAGTAACAAAAACGTATATGAAAATGGTAAGTAGATCAGAATAACCTTAATAATTGCAAAAAAAAAAGCCGAAATTTATTTTCCATATGGTTGTATCCTTTGGCAGCTGAGATGTCTGCCGAACGAGCTGCCCAAGTTGCCAGTGTTATGCGTATTGTAAACGAATCCATCGAAAAATTAAAGATATCATTGCTGATTCCTCGCGTGCTAGAGAACCCATTGACCGTGAGAAGACATTTAAAAGGAACGAAATATGAAAAGTGTTGGCATGCCATCCAATCTTTTTTAATTGTGGTATGTATATTTTGAACTCACACCTTTTAGGATAGATATTTGCAGTCTTTTCCCCGATTTTAGAAAACGAATAAAAAGCAATTTAATCCTGAAGAGAATTTACAACTGCTACAACTAATTGACATGTTCCATGAAAACTTTGAAATGTTGCATTCTTTGCCCAATTGGCTGGACGAATTGAGCGATGAGGATAAATCTCTATTAAATGCTTTTACAATTTTGCAAAATATAGCTGAAGAGCGATTGAGTAAGTCGGCAATGGCTGAATTGGCAAAGGAAAAGAAAATTCATCAAGTTTATCATGATAATGAGCAGATGAAGAAAAATATAATAGGTAAAAGATAAATTAAGGACAGCACGCACATTTTTCATACGCACACATGGGTACACTCTTTATTTTGGTCCAATATAGAATTTCAGGGAAAATTACATAACCAAAAAATAAACTTACGTTGGAAGCTCGCAGCAAAGGATGGCGTTATTAAAAAATATGAGGCCGATTTGGCATTTAAAAAATGGGACAATAATGTGCGCATTAGAGAAGAACTGTAAATATATTGTTTGTCTTTATATATTTAATACACTTCAGAAAACATTAATCTAATTACGATATTTTATTTATTCATTGTAATATCGCAGGGTGAAGTCTAGTCGACGAATTCACAATATCCATATGGCCAGTATTATAAAACAAAAGGAACTGGAAGAAGAACTCGAGAGAACAAAGGCTGCTTATGAAAAAATGTTAAAGCAAAACCTCTTACATGAAAAGGAGGTTCGTGATGAAAAGTAAGATTATTAAAAGTAAAATACTGCCCGACTTCCATAGATACTACTCAGTTTACGACTTTTTATTAATAATTCTATTAATCGAATAATGTATAATAGTTCTATTTTTAATTCGATTCAAATACCTAGCTTTTCGCTAAATTAGTTTGCCGAATTGATATTTCCAAAAAGTTCTCAATATTTCTAATAGTATACATAATACGTTTATTTTTAGAAATAAACTACTCTTACAATTACAAGCTTTGCTGAAAAAATTTGATCAGAATATTGGTGAAAAAATTAAAGAGAACGTTTACCTACAAGAAGAATACGACGAGCAGAAGAAGCAGTTTGATGAATTTCTTATCGAATATCAACGAGAGGAGGCTGAGTATGAAGCCATCGTTAAAACGAAGGAGGAGGAAGATCGTCGGAACCACGAGGAACGTGTAATGCTATTCATGATGACTCGTGCAGCGAAAATTATCCAAAGGGCTTTCCGAAGATATCGTCGTAGCAAGAAAAAAGTTGAGAAGAAGAAGGGCAAAAAGAAGCGTAATTAAATATTTAATATGTATATGTATGCATATATACTTCTAATGGAGACACTTTAAATTTACGGTAGATGATTGAATCTAGGCACTCAATGAATTTTTAATACATCGAGAAACATTTGAGGAAAAATAATTTTGGAAAAATTGTAGTTTTCGTTCTGCATGTTTGTAAAAAACAAATAAAATAATTCTCGCAATCAACCAAAAAAAAGAAAATATTTTGTTTGATTCTTAACTCAAAAATGTCTCGTTTTTCCTTTCGCATTTTGATTGTGCAAAAAAAAGATTAAATGTCCGATCGTTAGCCAAATATTTTTTAATTCCGAAATCCGATTTTATGTGCATTTCAAATTTGTGAACATTTTTTTTTTTACTATTTCAATTGATACATACAGCCATAATCGCCAACGTCAACGATAAAAGTGTGCCTCCTACTACTGTGGAAGTCCTTACATTAGGTGTCCGTTGCTTGCTGTGCTGTGATTATTCTTTAAAAGTGGTGTTTTGCAAAAAGGATTCCTTTATTTTTGGATCGGAGGTAAATTATATTAATTAAATATTAAATTATAAATAATATTAAGGAAGTATCTCAAGTATGTGTGTCCTAGAAATGCACCGAAATTATTATAATATAACTTCTATGACATATAAGTGTATGAGGTAGTAAATTTGAAAACAATCCTTAACTTTAGACGATGTTAGGAGTGTAAGCAGTCCATAAAATGTTCGAAATTTCGAATATTGTTGCAACTCTGATGATGAAGATTTTAGTCAACCACATTCCATGATGGAATTTGGAAAATGGCGTCTTGGTGCGAACCGAGATGGGAATGAAAATCGAGTTGAAATTGAGTCGAGTAGTGAGCGTCGACGTGGTGAGCGGTCGTGTGGTTAAATAAGCTCGCGACTATCACATATTTTTGTGAAAAAATTATTAAAAAACAAAAAAAAAAAATAAAAATATATAAAAAATCAACAAAAAAAATTGCAAAAAGTAGCAAAAATCGAGCAAGTGTATAAAACGTAAGTAAAATTATAAAATTACAAAATATATTCTTTATGTATAACCGAAGAAAGTAAAATTGGATTGTGGCGTGGCAAAGCTATAGAAAAATGGTGGTCGTATATGCACACGAGGTTTTGGAAAACGGGTTGAAGGGGGAGGGCGGAGAAAACCAACGTAATATGAATAAATTGCGTGAAATTTCATATCGAAGTACTTTCTTTATGAGAGGTATTCTGATTCTACAAACCTATTTTTTAATTGATTTATATTTTACTTGGTATTTCCCAACTGAACGAGAATAGCTGTTGCCAGTGGTACATTACTCCGAGACGTGTGCTTCTTAGAGATGCCACTTTAATTTTTTAGTATTTTAGCTTAAGAGATTTTTGGGAAGATTTTAATACAATTATTTAACTTTTTCTATTTACAGTTCTTTTAAGGTTTTTCTTTTGTGTAGATTTTTCTCTTCAACGTTATTGAAGAGAGCAATTGAAAGAAGCGTGCAAAGATAAATTGTATCCAACGGATCAAAAAATGAATTCTGGTGGTCCAAACTATCAAATGGCATCACTTTATGTTGGGGATTTGCATCAGGATATTAATGAGGCAGGTTTATTTGAAAAATTTTCTACAGCCGGACCGGTACTGTCAATTCGTGTTTGCCGTGATGTAATTACGCGTCGTTCACTGGGCTATGCTTATGTAAATTTCCAGCAACCAGCCGACGGTAAGTGTTCAAATATATTTATGGTTGTGAAATCTTAAATTAAATGTTCAAGGGTGTTTTTTTTTTATAGTTATACCTATAACGAACTAAAAACTTATAACGTAAGATTTTTATTTATAATGCTTAAAATATTTAATCTGTTATGTGGTGATATATATTTATCAATAAATCCAAGAGATTTGTGTTAAAATAGTACCTTTAAAGATTATGTGATCTGGCAATACTCTATAGTTTTCACCACATGTGTCGGCCATTTTTTATTCCATTTCCAGTTGATACATTTGTACCTGATATTTGGTTTAGGCTATGAAAGGAAACAATGTTTTTTTTTTTTTTTTATCATGAATCCCCTTCACTTTTCTTTTTCACAATTAACTCTGGATTGTAGAATTTCTTAATTATTTACATGATTAATACATTTTTAAATGCTATTATTTATTAAGTACAAACTTCATTTCAACGCATGTTGAATATATATATATTTATATATTTATATATTTATAGAAATATTTTTATCACGTATGCTGAAGGTTCATGAGTGAAATTTTTTTTTCTTGTCAGCTTTCACTACTTGGTATGTATTATAATTTATATAGCTTTTTTTATCTAGGGTTCAGTGACTCCACATTGGCATGTATTTTTTTACATTTCTTTGAAGATCATTGTTTCGTAAACACTTACTAACACTAAATATATATTGAAAAATTTGTGTCGAAATGATACATTTCCACAATAAATGTGTTTAGATCGAGGATTGTTAGATCGTTTTATTTTTTTTGAGGATTTAGATCTTTTTTTTGTTTTGAGAATTTAGATTGTTTTTTTTTGTGGATTTAGATCGATATTTACGTTTTTAAAACTATAGCACACATGCTACGTTGACACCTTCGCACGTGCTGCGCATGATAAGCACATACACTAGACAGAAAAAGTCTGCGTACTAGGTACTTTCCTTTGACCGACATTACATATTATAATATTAATAACGAATTGAATGATACAAACATCTTTTAAAATTGCTGCTTTTACGAAAAAAAAAGTAAAATTATAGCTTTCCAACACTTACACAATTGGTTATTACGCGGAGAATTCTCATTTTAGTACTTGTACGCAGACTGCGCTGCCAAATGAGTATTTTTTTGTGAATTTATCGTTAAATAATGTTTCCTGAATTTAATTGCTTTTAATGCTATCAGAGTATGCAATAGGCTTGCAATGAAGCACATAATGTGATCTTGCTATGAAATTTCATAAGTAAAAGTTATTTTTTAACAAAAAAAAATAAGACAAGCGTGTTCGCAGACTTTTTCTGCTGAGTGTATGTGAACAGAAAAACTGCGATATAGCGTAATAATAGTATAAAAGAAAGATGTGTATATGTGAATGCTGTATATGTTCACTCATCGCAGATATTATTTATTCCAAATAAAATTAAGGTATTTGCAATGACATCTGCGAAGTATTTAGAATTATATAAACAAATAGAAAACTGGTATTCATGCATGACTCGGAGATAAGAAGTTCTTTAAATAAAGCTGTGAGATAAAACCGTATACTTTTCTTCACCCCTCTTATGTATCTATAATCGCGCCATTCGACAACAATATACCAAAATTTACATTATGAGTGATATCCACTACCTACCGCGGGCAGTTGAGACGGCCGTAGCCATTTTGTGTATGTTATCGATTACTATTCACCCTTGTAATAGTAGGGCGAAATGTCAAAATCAGGAAACTGCTCAAGAGCAATTGTGCCCACACTATTTGTGAATTTTGGAGTTTGAATACATTGAATACCTTTAAAAAATATGCGTACGTTATTTATTTTTTATTTCCAACATTTTTAACTGAATAATTTACCGTCGTTGTTTTTCCTTTTCTTCATGTTCCATTTTACGAATTATGTCACAAATTTTAATAATGTTTCAAAATAATTTGAAGCTTTCAAAAATTTAAAACAAACCCTTATATATTATAATGCAGTATCCTTCTGCAATAGGGGTGTTAAATTGACGTCTTCAAATTAAATATACGAGATTCTAGAATTCTGTTTTTTGGTTTTAAATGTAAATATAATTTTTTTTAGAAAAAGTAAAGAATAATTAAAGTATATTGTGTTTTTATGAGTATGCCAATGCATTTTCCGTAAAATAGTTTATGAGTTACCTGGTGCCCACGGACTATACAGAAAATGCAAGAAAAATATCACTTGACTCTTACCATGCCATTCTTATTCAATCCTCTTGTACATGGCATCATTAGTAAGCGAACAAAAAAATCTTCCGTTATATTAATTAGTATGATATATTATTTAAATTGTGATAAAATTTACATTTTTATTTGAAACTAACTTTTTATTAGAGTAATGAAATAAAGTTTTCACAATGTCTTAGTTTGTGACATTAGTATCTTAAACGCCACATATGAAACAATTCTTATCACTTGTCAGCTTTAAGAAATGTAACTTTTTTTTATAAAATTTTTATATGAATTCCATTAACTCAAATTTTTTTTTTCAATTATATTTTTAACAGCGGAACGCGCGTTAGATACCATGAATTTTGATTTAATTCGTAACAAGCCTATACGCATTATGTGGTCACAGCGTGATCCTTCTTTGCGTCGGTCGGGCGTGGGAAACGTGTTTATTAAAAATCTGGATAAAAGTATCGACAATAAAGCGATTTATGATACATTTTCTGCGTTTGGCAACATATTGAGTTGTAAAGTAGCAACCGACGAAAAGGGTAATTCCAAAGGATATGGTTTTGTACATTTTGAAACCGAAGAATCAGCTAACACTTCGATAGAAAAGGTTAATGGCATGCTGTTAAATGCTAAGAAAGTCTACGTAGGTAAATTCATTCCACGCAAGGAACGCGAGAAGGAATTGGGAGAAAAAGCAAAACTTTTTACTAATGTGTACGTCAAGAATTTTGGCGAAGATTTTGATGACGAGAAGTTGAAAGAGTTATTTGAGCCTTTCGGGAAAATAACCAGCTATAAGGTACGTTAATACTATTAAAAAGTATGAAAACTTTTTAATAAATATGTACAGCTTATTACCCATTAGTCGTTTGGTAAACTTGTCAAACGTTTAAGATTTACGGGTGTAAGAGAAACGAACAGATTCCGTTCTTACCATGTCAATGGATCCTCCAGATCACTTGACAAAAGTTAACGAATCACAAGTGTTCAATAATGAGAACTATATAAATATTAATTGACCTATCTCTCGAGAATTAAGAAACATATGTACAGCTTATTACCCATTAGTCTTTTGGTAAACTTGTCAAGCGATTAAGATTTACAGCTGTAAGAGAAACGAACAGATTCCGTTCTTACCATGTCAATGGATCCTCCAGATCACTTGACAAAAGTTAACGAATCACAAGTGTTCAATAATGAGAACTATATAAATATTAATTGACCTATCTCTCGAGAATTAAGAAACATATGTACAGCTTATAACCCATTAGTCGTTTGGTAAACTTGTCAAACGATTAAGATTTACAGCTGTAAGAGAAACGAACAGATTCCGTTCTTACCATGTCAATGGATCCTCCAGATCACTTGACAAAAGTTAACGAATCACAAGTGTTCAATAATGAGAACTATATAAATATTAATTGACCTATCTCTCGAGAATTAAGAAACATATGTACAGCTTATTACCCATTAGTCTTTTGGTAAACTTGTCAAGCGATTAAGATTTACAGCTGTAAGAGAAACGAACAGATTCCGTTCTTACCATGTCAATGGATCCTCCAGATCACTTGACAAAAGTTAACGAATCACAAGTGTTCAATAATGAGAACTATATAAATATTAATTGACCTATCTCTCGAGAATTAAGAAACATATGTACAGCTTATAACCCATTAGTCGTTTGGTAAACTTGTCAAACGATTAAGATTTACAGCTGTAAGAGAAACGAACAGATTCCGTTCTTACCATGTCAATGGATCCTCCAGATCACTTGACAAAAGTTAACGAATCACAAGTGTTCAATAATGAGAACTATATAAATATTAATTGACCTATCTCTCGAGAATTAAGAAACATATGTACAGCTTATTACCCATTAGTCGTTTGGTAAACTTGTCAAACGTTTACGATTTACGGGTGTAAGAGTAGCAACCAGATTCCGTACTTACTATGTTGAAGATCCTGCACAGTACTTGACAAAAGTTGAAAATTTGCAGACATTGTATTAGAGAGAGGAGTTCATATTAATAAATGTTAAATTGAATGTTTGGATTTAGTATTCTAACTGAGATGCCCATTGGTGCTTATTTCTTCTCCAGGTAATGGTTAAAGACGACGGCAAAAGTAAAGGCTTCGGCTTCGTAGCCTATGAGACCACCGAGGCAGCTGAAGCCGCTGTCGACGCATTAAACGGCAAAGATATGGGCGAAGGCAAAGTGTTATATGTTGCTCGTGCGCAGAAGAAAGCAGAACGCCAACAGGAATTAAAACGCAAGTTCGAAGAATTAAAGAAGAAACGGCAAGAATCGGTATTTGGTGTTAATTTGTATGTTAAAAACTTGGATGATAGTGTAGATGATGAGCGGCTACGCAAAGAATTTTCGATGTATGGTACAATTACATCTGCCAAAGTTATGACCGATGAAGAGGGTCGTTCCAAAGGTTTCGGTTTTGTCTGTTTCATTTCGCCCAATGAAGCAACCTGTGCCGTCACTGAAGTGAATGGACGTGTTGTTGGTTCGAAGCCATTGTATGTTGCTTTGGCTCAACGTAAAGAAGACCGTAAAGCACATTTGGCATCGCAGTACATGCGTCACATGTCGGGCATGCGTATGCAGCAATTAGGTCAAATATTTCAACCAAACGCCGCGGGCGGCTTTTTTGTACCAACCATGGCGCCAGGTCAGCGTTTCTTTGGTCCACAAGTGACCCAACCAATTCGTAACACACCGCGATGGGCACCACAGGTGCGCCCTGCCGCTGGCGTACAAGGGGTCACACAGGCTGGAGCTGCAGCCGCTGCAGGTAGCTTTACAAATGCCGCCGCTATGGCAGCAACCGGTAACGCCCAGTTCCGCCCAGCAGCAGCGGCTGCCCGTGGCCAACCGCAAACAGTTCAGGGAGCGCACGCTGCAGCCGCCGCAGCCAACACAATGCGCAATACTGGCGCGCGTGCGATCACAGGTCAGCAAACAGTTGCTGCGGGCAATATACCAATGGCTGGAGCTCCAATTACTCCTGGCGGAGCTCAGCAACGCGCTACCAATTATAAATATACCGCCAACATGCGCAACCCGCCTCCACAACCGGTCCAACAACAACCACAAGTACCACCAATGCACCAGAAGGGTAAGTTACATTTCTTCCCTAACTTATTTTTTTGTTATTCGTATTTTTAAATAACAGATATTTATTGAAATAAAAATAATGTTATATTTTCCTTTAGGTCAAGAGAAATTGATTGCTTCTTTATTGGCTAATGCTAAACCACAAGAACAAAAACAAATTTTAGGAGAACGCTTGTATCCTATGATTGAACGCATGCATCCATTGATGGCTGGCAAAATTACTGGAATGTTGTTGGAGATTGAGAATTCTGAATTGCTACACATGATAGAGGATCAAGACGCTTTGAAAGCAAAAGTTGAAGAAGCTGTTGCTGTTCTTCAGGTCCATCGGGTTGCTGAGCCAACTAATTAAAATATATTCATCAAATTCACATTCTAACCGAACTAAAAAGTTTAGTAACTTCATTTATGTTATTCATACTGCTTCTAGCCTCAACATCAAATATTAGTTAAAACACTTTTAGCTCAAAACAAAATTGAAGAAACAGAGAAATGGAACTCATTATTCAATTTAGAGTAAAAGACGTCAGGTAGATATGGTATAAATATGTAATATTGTTTACAAATTCAAAACGGATAATGAGGGCCACATCTAAATAGTAACACAATTTAATATTCGCTAAAAATCGTTTGTCAATCTTCAACTTTTATAATTTTCCATATAATATAATTAAGATTCATGCCTGTTCGCTTCTAATTTCAGCAATTACCTTTTCAATTCAACCAATCAAAACACAAGCATTTTTTAACATACAATCAATATAACACCATAGCGAGTAATGCAAAGCTCCCAAATGACGTGTACACGAGTCATTTTAAAACCGTGTATTAAGATTATATGAAAGTCAAGGACTAAAACTGAAAATGAAAAAGTCAAAACTTGGAATAGAAGAAGAATTCAAGTCAAGAATTCGGATGGTGGCACGCCAAAAGAAGCGAAAGCAAAACCGAAAAACAGATTTGGTTTGAATTTTATAGTTTCTTAAAATTGTAATAGTTTCCACAATCTTTGGCGCGATGAGGTAATTTTAATGTATTTTTTTTTTATAACCACCACCAACAACAACAACCAAACTAAACTCATACAAGCATTGCAAACAATACCAAATTTTCATATTTTTCACTTGAATAAAAATTTGTTTTTGTCATTTACTTGAGGTAAATGTGTTTCAGTGTACATATGCAATGGGTTAAATATTTGGAAGTTGCTCTAATATGTAATAAATTTGGTTGAATTGAAGAGAATTTTATCTTCTATATACTTGAGAAGCGACTTGGCAGGCTAAGGTAAACGAAAGTTATTAACATGAATATAAGAGAAATAATTGAAAAAATCAAACAAAAAAATTGCAAAAGCGTATTAAAAATGAAAAATTTGGAGTGTGGTTGTTCAAGTAGGTTAAAATATTAATATCAACTCAAAAGACCGGTTAATTTCTGTCATCCACTCTCTGAATGTAATAAAACTCAAAACAATATAATAAGAGTAGAATTGCTTGTGAAAGAAAATGTTGAATAGGGCGAAAAAGTAAACGTTCAATAATTTTTTGCTACTTTAAACAAATATAATAAAAATTAAAAATATATAAGTCAGACACAACCGCTGACAAGACGAACTTAAAAATAAAAACAAAAAAAATCGCAAAATTAATATAAAAACGGTACTCGTTGACCAGAAAAACAATAAATACAATGAATGAAATAAGTGAATTATAAATATACAACTTTTATCAAATATAACAAACATATGTGTAAGACCGCTGATAATTTCAAAGTCGAACCGCGGGAATATTTTCAATTGAGCCATTGCGTGGCGCCATGGTTGCGTATGCAAAATACAGGGTGGACCATAAGTGCGAACGGATTGCGAGTTACGAAATACAAGAGTACGGTCGCAGTAACGATTTTTCGACAAAACGTGATGAACATTTGGAAAGAGTTTTCGAAAACCTGTTTTGAACAACCTGGACTCTACTCGGAAGTTGAACATCTTACCGTAATCCTAACAGAGATTTAAATTCAAACAGTAAAGGAATAAAAACTTATTTATCTAGTTTTTTCCATTATTTAAAAAGAAAGATGCTTTTGGTCCACCCTCTACGTTTGCAAAAATTTTAGTAAAATCAATGGTAAAGATTCACTAATAAATCAATTCCAATATTGAATAATATTTTAACCAAACAATATAAAAATTTAATTATACCTGCTTTGATCTGGTGAAATGAGAATTTAAATAAAATAAAACATATAAATATAAAGTTTTGACAAAGAAATGAGTTTATGAAGAATGGGTTAAAAGCCGAAACTAGTTTTTCGCACCGCTTATAAAATTCCTGAGTGCTGAATATCGTAGAATTGGGAATAGCGATTTTTGTTTTATAGTTGAGTTCTTTATAGACGTTGCGAATATATATATTTTTAGACTACATATACATTTACGAGTGCATAGGCACCTTACGTTCTTACATATATACAAAAATAATTCTTATAAATGAAGTAAAGCTCTTCTAGCTAATATTAGCTAACCGATTGTACTTCTGATCTGTTTCTTCAAATCAGAATTGCATAATAGAATTTGTATTATTTGATCATATATTTATTTCTTAAACAAATTTACTACAATTTTTCTTCTTCCAAAAGTACGCATGCGCAACAATAGGCATGCGCAAAACAAAGCAAAAATGTTAAAAAATACAAAACCAAATGTTTCCAAATATTAATTCTTTGAAATAAATGTGTAAAAATTTCACTCCGGCGACGAAAAGAATGTCTTTATTTATGTGTATACAGATTGGTCAAGCTCTCAACACTTGAAATTATACAATTTTCATACAAGCACCTCTTATTTACATACATCACCCGTCATTCTAATGTCTATTAGGTCTACATACCGGTGCTAACCCAAATTTTCACCCGCCGTAGGTTCAACTCGGAGGAACATTTATGCCATTATAATAACATGCGTTACTGTGAAACAGAACAAATTGGCATTTTGATTTTTTACTTCCCTGGTTTGAATTGTTATTATGAATGTAAGAAGTTCGAAATATATTACTCCCTACGGGTTATTTACGGCTTTAATATACCAGAATCAGAAGTGTTGTCCTATACAGTAATAATAGCAGTAGTCAGCGGAAGAGAATTGTGGAACTGATAGAATGTGAGGAGAAGACTGGAGATCTGCTTAAGAGCCAAGGTCCTGAAATAGCGAGTTATTTCTTAAAATTGTTATGGAGTATATTTCCACTCAGGCTCGAGTCAAGTTGCCCAACAAACATAATATCGTCGCACATGCGTCCAATAAAAAATTCTTATATCACGGTCTCAGACCAATAAAATAATATAAGTTGTTTCCACCAAGTAGTGGATAGTAGTTTTGATTAACGAAATAGAAATAGATACAAATGTACATATATATATATATATATATATATAGATACATGTATGACAGCGCGAGTTTTACACATTGTGCACAGAGTTCAAGGCCCTTCTCTTAATTGTTATTACATACTCTATACCATAAAGGAGCATTAGTTGCGGTATTAATAGAGTTAATTGGACCGAATGATTAAAGTATGTGCTGTAAGAAGCAGACAGCTAGAAATACTTGACGAATGCAGGAGTAGGCCGACTATGCCATGTCACGAGGTCCCGGTATACGAGTATATTAACTGTGACGAGAAATGTGCGATGTATTTGTAAACATGTGAATTCTGGTTACTTGCAGAGGTAAGTACTTCTCTCTGGTGTGCTGTGGGAATTCATGGTTTTGTGAGTTTTCAGTTTTGGCTACGAAGCTATTTGGCTATAAAGCCGGTAGATATTCCCGTTATTTCGTCATTCAGTTGTCTACTAATTTGCTTCATTAAAAAAATAATTCCAAGTACCTACCTCGCTACATAAATTTGTGTTGTTTTTTGCTGTCTGTCTTGCGAATGTTGTTTTTATTCTTTTGTAGTTTATTCTTTTTTTTTGAGTACAAAAAGTTGTTTATTCATTTATACATCCTGCTGTGTGCACTCCATGGTTACTCAAATTTTTAAGCTGTCGTCTATCCCGTCATTCCATGGCAACTCATATTTGTATGTGCAGCCCCAACTGCACCACAAATCCCACCGCTTGTGGAACATATGCTTACTCATTCACATAAGGTGGTGAAACAGAAGTGCATACTCGAACATACAAGGGCAGGCTGAAGTCAATCGCCGATAAATCTTATGAACATGAACAATTCGCCATTACTTCGACGATTTTCTTCTTTTAATATTCATTGAATATTCCTCGATCTTCAAGAACGACAGTAAACCAAAAAGGTGTGTTGGATTACGCAAATTTTAAAGCACCTGGACTTCGAATTTATTTGTGGATTTGTTAAAATGAAAAGATGTTTGCCACAACAACCTCATTTTGTAGCCGACTTTTAAAAAATTATGATTGACGCGTCTCTTTCATATTTTGTAAACGAGTTATAAACAGCGCTTCGTTACTAACCTCCGAATGAAAACGTTTCAAAGTCTTAAATAATCATCACACCAAACTGCAATGAGAAATTTGCAATCGAAGACTATTTTACAGGTATAATCAAATTACAATATTGTTGGTCATCTGTCACACAAAAGTGTGATAAACCAAACCCTCTCTAATTGTTGCTTTTAGGATTATTTTCTATTCTAATTGATAAAGTATATATGAATGTATGTGTATACATATTTATAAATATTATGATCAGATTATAAAAAGCTAGTTGGGAAAGACGAGGCTTTCGACAGCGAATACAACGGAAGATTGTCAGTATACAGGTATGCTATAGGGTATTCAAAGTCAGCCAAGATCCTTTCTGGGTTCTTAAATTGTGTAGGAAAATTACCTTAAACATCGAAATTATAACTTTTTATACTCTTAATTTTTCGCCTCTAAAATATCCATATTTGAAATGGTTGCAATTTTTTGTTACACTTCAGTACTTATGTAACACTTTCATTTGTAAGCATTTTGCGCTTTACCTTTTATTTGAATATTCTTAATGCGAGCTTTTTTATGGTAGTATTCCTCTGCGCCACAAATTGCGTATACCCGTGTAATGTCTGCATAACGACTCAGGCGAGGATAATCATCAGTCATTAGACAGAACGTCGTGTTGCCACCAGAAATGTGCAGGTTGCGACTAATATACATATACATATGTCCCTATCCAATATAATATATTCCCATTACCCCGTAGGAGAAATACTTTACTCAATTTAAAATTTGTTCGGTTCTAGAGCACAAAGGATCATAACGAAATATATAATAACAGAATATAATAACAAAGCAATGTTTTCTATAGTGAAGTAGTTGTATGATTTATTAATAGCTCTATTGCGGAAGGCTATTGGATTATAGTTGCCGGTATATTTGCGTTGGATACTATAATAAGACTACTTTACGGAAGGCTACTGAATATAGTGAACTTGAAAACGCCGATAACAACATACAGTTTACATTTGGGGAAAGCACTGTTCAAATTATTCGGTAGCATTGCTCAAATTTGTGACAGAAATTGTAAAATGGAACATAAAGAAAAGGAAAAACAACGACGTTGAAGGATTTAAAATCGTTTAGTAGATTTGAATTAATTTGCACGTTCGTTGTGAAATTAGTAAATTTTTGTGTGAGTGGATTAATGTTGACAATTTTAAAGAATCTGAAAAATTATTTACTCATTATTGATCAGTTTATAAGAATACTGCGTTTAGGTATACAATTATTACAATTATAATTATTACTTTAATTATATTAATGTATAAATAAATAATGTAAATTTTTGAAATATATTCCACGACAAAGAAGGGTGAAAATAAATATTGTGCGAAAAATTCATGAGAGCACGATTTTTTGAAAATCGATTTTGGTAAATTATTTAGTTAAAAACGTTGGTAAATAAATAAAAAATAAGATGTAAATATTTTCTATAAAGATATTCAATGTATTCAAACTCTACAATTCGCAAAATAGTGTAGGCAACTACTATTATAAGCATGGATAATAATCGATAATATACATAAAATGGCTACGTTCGACTCAATTGTCTGCGGTAGGTAGTCGATATCCACTCGGTAATATGAACTTTAGTATATTGTCGAACGGTTACTACACTTGCGCTATTATAGACATGAAATATTGAATAGACATAAATTAAAACAAAAATATGTTCTATTACTATTAATTAAAAACCGCAATAAAGCTTCAACCCTGCCAACATGCGTGGAAGTTTGCCGCGTCAAAATTGGATTGTATTTGAACTTTTATGCTAGAGAAAATTTGACTAGTTTACAGGTAATCTATGCTTAGTCCTATTCATAGGAGAAAGAGTGAAAGCACACACATACACACATACACATTGATGTCCATATGTGCACAGGCGTACGCGATTGGGAGAGAGAAATGGTAATGCTTCAACTGCAATTTAAGTGCAATTTGTATGCGTGCAATTTGTATGCAACAACGAAAACAGGAGCATCGCACAGTTGGGAGTCGTGTGGTGTTAAATGAAGTGGTTGTGCTATGTTGCTCGTTCTAACTTCAATTAATGCTTTAACATAATCCAAGATGCATGCCTACAGCTACATTTGTTTTTGTTTTTATTCTATGTAAGCGAGCATACAAATCATGGACCAACAGTGGATGAAATGGCATTTTGTCATGCTTCCAGGTGGAGCAGGCCTAGCAGAAACACAAGTAAGTTAAATTCTTGAATACATACACATATAATACACATATATTTCATTTTAGATGTGAATAAGTACGCAATGCCAAGCTAGTTGGTGTAGGATTTGACTCGTGGCGTATTATTATAATGGCAATGGTTTAACAAGGAGGGGAAGAATTCTTACATGAAGCCAGATGATGCACCACTTATTTATGCAATTCAAATCAACGGTAGTAGGTGCTGAGCAATGAAACTGAGTAATTGTATGAGAAATACATTGCTTAACTACAATAGTTATTTACGAAATATAATTAGAGCGTAGAATTCTACACAAAGAATACATTTTAAGTATTATCGTATACCCTAAAACATTTGCAGATAAAGTTATTCTGCTGCATCACGTATATAACTTTGGAGAATATGCCTCCATTGCCTGAGTATTGGTAAGGTCTTGGATGATATTTGAGGTAAGCCACCAGAGGGTTTTTCATGTCTAAGATGCGCTCGGGAGTTTGATGTGCTGGTGCGTTATACCGCTATTAGAAAAAACGGTTTCCACAATTTGAACCAATGTGCAATGCATATTTGCTTTCTGATCGTTCATTTTATGTATTGATATCGTGCGCTCCAACCCACCAGTTAGGCAATGGATTTGCCCTTCAACGCATCGCACACGCGACTCATCAACTTGTGGTTTTCATCTTTCACCGAATCATTCGCATTTATTTTCGATTGTTGCTCGAAAGTAGCTCACACAATCTGCCCAGACTTTCTTTGTTGCTGTAGAAGTTTATATGGTCGTTCAAAGTTTCCAGATTTATTAGATAAGTTTGTTATTGAACTCTCACATGTTGCACAGAGCTTAATATTTTTGTTCACCTAAAATTAATCGAGGTAGATATAGAGTTATATATACCAAAAAAATCAAGATGACGAGTCGACTTGAATTCCGGGAAATTATCTGTCCGTCTTGAGAAAAAATTAAGATATCTGATGAAACTTAGTACTCGTGTTGCTTGGCACTATAAGAAGGATGGTATTTCAAATGGGCGTAATTGGACCATAGCCACGCCCAAAAAACCCGACAAATTAAGATACAATTTTGTATCTGAGGTTTAAATTTTTTTTACTTTACTTTACCCACTTAGGGTGAAATTCCATATCTCAGAAACTACTGTATCAATTTTAACTAAATTTGGTGCATCATATTATGCTGACATCTTAATGTTACAGTATGAGAATGGGTGAAATCGTGGTACAACCACGCCTACTTCCCATATATCATAATTTTCAATTCCTTCTGATTTTTACACTTTACAGTATATAAATTATCGGAATATAAAGACATCGGAATAAAACCTGGCTCAAATTGTTCTCAAGGTATGCCATTTTCTGCCAAAAAAAAAAATGGTGGAAGTCGCACTATATTTTTGAAGCCTCCAGACACCGAATATGTGAATCCCAGTGCCTATATCTGACTTTTTACTGTCAATAATTCATATTGTCAATCTGTGAGAGATATTAATGAAATTCAGTGAGCTTCTTTCTTTGGTAATGTGCTCTTGCTTCAAAAATGGGAAAATCGGGTCCAAGTGTTCCTTAGCTTCCACATAAAATATTCCATATAAACATTTTCGACCTTCCGGTTGACTTTATACCGTGTATATTGTTTAATCTTCGAGATATATATTAATGAAATTCAGATAGCGCCATTTCCTTGTAATAATGTGTCACGATGTCAAAAATTTATAAAATCCGATTAATACTTCCCTTAACCCATATATGCTTAATATGAGAACTTTCAAAATTCCGGCAAATCGGTCAATATGTAAGATATCTTAGAAAAATTAAATGAACGCATAATCTTGAATATACTATAAATTTGATAGAAAAAACGTGTGAAGGCAAAAAAAAAATTGATCTACGAATTACCCCAGCCCCCGTATATTACATATAATTATTATCGTTATTCTAGGGGACTATATGTCGAATATGTCAGTCAAATTTTGAACTATCTTAATAAATTTGTGTGGAAATATGTTTTCGAGCATACTTTAGTTTAATGCCAAAAGTAAAAGTTATGTGCTCAGAGCTTCCCCTAGCCTTAATATACTCAATATAGTGATTTCCGACTTTCCAGCTGACTTTAAACTATTTATATAAGTCAATATGCGTGATATTTTAAGGGAACTATAATATGGTTTAGCGCTGAATATGAATGAATGGTGGTCTAAACGCCATACCTTTAATTGTAATCTTTGATTTACTTCCCCTGGTTGGCGTTTTCCTCATATACACAATACATGTTAAATTTCGTATCTTTGGTTGAGTTTATATCGCATATATCTCCATAGAAGATATCTGAACAAAATTAAACCAGGATGTTATATAAAGCATTGTCAACACCTGCAAATATGCCTCGGCTTTGATATTTGAAAGTTAGTAGAGTATAAATTGTTCGGTTACACCCAAACTTAGCCCTCCCTTAATTGTTTTTATTTGTTGTTGATGTTGGTGTTCTATTTGTGCCTTCTCTTCAAATTCACTGCTGCATACTCCGTGGAGTACACGCGTGTACGTACAAACGTCTTTAGAGGCAAATTAACATACAAGCTATATTTATATTTCTTATTACTGCGGTCTGGGTTGAGTTTCGCTGATTTCCATTTTAAAGTCTCATCTTAATTGTTTTTAATCTTAATTTTAACTTTAATTTTAATTTTTCGCTGCGATTAGCTTTACCAGCTTTGCTAAGTTGATGAAATGTATGACCATATACCAAATTGATTTTAGTCTACATCTGAGAAGAAAAAGTTAAAATAAGACATTCAGAGTATTCTCTAATGCTCTTGTTGTCCTGAAATTCCCGATTCCCAAACCTTTCGACTTCCATATTCTAAATCATTGATCTTAGATTTACACATTAATAAAATAACTGGAATGTAAAAAATTTTTTTCAACTACTGAAAAACTACGGCAAATGATGCCGAAGACACTTAAATAATCTATTATTTTTTAACATTAAATTTAAAAAGCATTAAGATGAAATAAATACAATTAGTTGTAGTAACAATCGCTCGAAACAACTATTCTACAATAGTATAAAATATGTTGAAAAAAAAACTTCAATATGGTCCATGGATTTGTTTCATTCATAATGCGATTCCGCCCAACTGCTGCCAGCGGTGTTAGTCAAATAACACATCAGCCTGAGACAGCCGGGCAATACAAACAAAATTTCAAATTCAGAGTGCACCAGGTGCTTGCACTTATTTAGAAGAAGGGGTCACCATGGATTTGCAAACAAAACAACTGAGACCAAAAACTGCACCAGATATTTTCATATACTACTGCTATATGATGAGGCCAATCAAAATTTCCATATTGGTTTCGGCTGCACTAATCCATGTGTATATAAATACGTTTCGAGTTTAGATGGCTGTATTGAATATATGTATGTATGCACGTATGTATATAAAATAGACCACTACAGTCTTTGCTGGCGGGCTTTTGAAGTTGTACAACAAAAATGATTGTACAAAATGCAATGGATAAAAGAAAACCAAAAAAATTAGAATATTTTTTTTTAGATTTATGCGATGCAGTCTCACAAACAAAAATACGTATGCAGTGTCTATGTGCTTGGAGCAGCAGTTCACACATGGAAATTCGTGATTTGTTTGAGAAAAAAGGAACAACTTTTCTGTTTGCTTAGTTTTGATGGGATTTGTCTTGCAACAATGAATGGTTGATCTCCTCATTCATTCGAAATATACAACTTCGATTGATAAAATCTGTTAAGAAAAAATCGAAATCAATCAATGTTCATATACTAAAATGGAATTTTAGTAATAAAACCAGATTTTAGTAATAAAACCAGATTTTAGTAATAAAATCAGATTTTAGTAATAAAATCAGATTTTAGTAATAAAATCAGATTTTAGTAATAAAATTTCATTTTAGTAATAAAATTCCATTTTAGTATTCAAATTTTGTAGTAGTAATAGGAATTTTACTTTGGAGGTGCGTTTTAATGTTTGATCCCTAGATTTCTTAGTTCGAAATTATGTAATCGGAGAGGGGTTTTGATGCTCTATTTGGGATATGTAAGGCATGCTAAATAATTCTTTCTGTCAATAATTTTTTAACTATGATATAACCTGAAATTTAGTTAAAATTTTTATTCCAAGCAGGCATATATCGAACTTTTCAAACATTTCAGGAGTGACAACATTACAGCAAACAACAGTTTACAATAATTGAATTTTTCCATACCAAACTCACAAGTTTTTCACAAACTATGTTTAACAAACAAACACAAAGATATTCAGTTTACACAGTGACCTGTTATGTTCTCATTGTGTATTCAATACCGACATCATTGACACAAGCATATTCAGGATCTACTCATGACAAATGAGTGAATAAATATGGTTCATTTATTTCTGTTTCATATTTTCTTGTCTGTTTAATGAGCTTCCATCTTGTGTGAGGATACATGCAGATTCTCACTTCACTGGGATGAGTCAATATTTTGGTGACTGAGAAATTTCACGCTTGCTACACGCTCTAGCCGTTTTACTATTCTAACTTCATGCCGAAAACGGATACGGAAATGAAGCATGAGTTTCGTCAATTAACCCGAAAACTTCATCATACTTGACGGCATTTGAATTGGATTGGTACACTTAAGTATTTCCAACACTAGCGCATCAATACATATGTATATACGCCCGTATGTTTGTTTGCATGTTTGACTGTGTGCAAAAGCAAGCGCAGACTCGACAGCAAAAACACATCGATTTTCATGTCACTTGTGAAATACAAGTGCGAATGTGTGTGTACATGTCTGTGTACAATTAGGATTCTCATGTTATGCGTTCGAATTTGTTTGCTCGACTTTCAGTTCATTTATTCATTCATTCAAATTTATTTGCACACGCGCAAAAGTTTTCGCTCCTCAGCTACTCTATTAAGTATGGGAAGCAAGTTATAAATGTGTTTGCAACTACATACATATATACCTACCGTGTTGTAATTGGCATAATTATATTGTCGAACACTAAGAAAAAATCTACTTGAAGAAGACAATT
Source organism: Bactrocera minax (assembly GCA_021498325.1). Taxonomy (NCBI): domain Eukaryota; kingdom Metazoa; phylum Arthropoda; class Insecta; order Diptera; family Tephritidae; genus Bactrocera; species Bactrocera minax. Next base: position 62,936 of record JAKEEE010000082.1, on the reverse strand, counting down.
TAAGGCAAGTGTTTTTTTAATTTATATAATTTATTGCATGTCTGTGCATATTTTATTAGTTATTAGTTACATAAATGTATTTTTTATAAAAAAAATTGTTTTCCAAACATGAAAAGCTTAAATTGCACTTAGAACTAATGTACATACATACTAATGTATGTATGTAACATAAATCTATGACACTACTTACCTAATTTATAGATTTCCATTGGAATTTCAATAAAAAATTGCTAAAGAAATTAATACATCTTATAAACTTAAACTATACTATTATGACTATTTGTCATAGAAGAAACCAACATACAAAAGTACAACTCTTATAAAGCTTCAATAGAAAACATTTTTGAAGTCTAGATAGCAAAGTTAATTCGATGTTACTAATTTAATCAGTTATATTAAAAACATATGTATATTGTTTAAGAGACAAGATTTCGATGCTTTCCGAACAGTTCCGAGTAATAAATAAATCATTCGTGACTGCGCAATACTTATAATATATTGTACATATCTTATGGCGTTTTTTCAAATATTTGTACATACATACATATATAAAGATAAATACAATGTGGCACTCATCTTTCTGAGACTTGATACACTAGTAATTGGGCGATTTTTCTTTAACTTTATATATAAATGCTTCACTGATTATATGTTTATACCACATACATACATGTATGTAAATATACTCTCATTTATATATGATTTTATATTTGCTTCTACATAAATAAATAATAATTTCGGATATTATAAATTTATGTGTATTGCATGTACCATGGAAAATTCTGTTACTTATTAAAATGGCTAGTAACTTAGTAATATAAAGCCCCTAATATATGATTAAACTTATTGTACTGTAACCTAAAAGAATTCGCTGCTGAGTTTTGAACTGCTAAGTTCAAACATATACACATTCAAATAATGTGAATACACTTTCCACTGTACAATATAAATAAATATTATATGATCTCAAAGTACGCATATAATACATTTTAAAGAGGATGTCATAGCATCCTTTTACATTCATACATATAAAACATGTATGCACACATGTTTATTATTCTAAGGAAAACTTAATTGGAAGTTTCGGTTTGTAGCTGCTCCTAGTGTTCAATAGGTTGCAAATAAGTTCATAAATATCTTCTATATGTGTATATGTATGTGTATATATGTACATATGTTTGTTGTGAATTATGCTGTATATAGCGCACAATATTTTATCATATTGCAACATGTATGTAACTAAAAATACTAATTTCATTACTTCTGTTTAATCTAGTAAATGCATTTATCTGTACTTTTCCCATTGTTTTATAAAAAATTGTGGAGTTGATTGAAGGGTAATTACTACGAAAATTTAGGCTGCAATGCAATATACGAATACTTTCTATCGATGTGTTCAACACATCTTCCAGCTGCTCAGTCAAAGCCCACATACATTATATTCAAACGATTTAGAATTATGTAAACTACTTATTCAATAAATATTGGAATAAAACAGATGTTTACAATATTTTAGACTTATCAATAAAATCCCTCAAATGTAATCTATGCTGCTAATCATTTAGATTTACGTACGTAAAATCATATTTTCAGTTGAAATAATTTAATGTATGAAAATTATTTATCACCGTTTTGCATTGCCTTACTGAGCGCTGAGCACAGTTGACTAAATGAGGGTCGCTCTTTTGGGTTGGAGCTCCAGCAGGTAAGCTACAAATGAAAGAAAACATATAATAACCATTAAATTTGTATTAAAATGTATTCGTGAACAACGTTTTTAACAAAAAGGAAAAAGGTTCTGGGTAAATTAATTGCTAAGTAATTTTTACTTATGTAAAATAACATATACGTATATATATTCGTTAGTGCAATGCTCACCAAAATCTCCTTCAGACCATCCGGTGTACCACTTGCGCATGCCCAATCTAAATGGCCAGATTGGCTGCGTTGTATGACTTCTTCGTTGCTCAGCTCTTCGAAAGGTACTTTTGTGGCCTGACTGAATAATTCCCAAACAACGACACCGAATGCAAAGATATCACTCTTTGTTGTATAATCATCCTCTTGAATACATTCGGGTGCTAACCAGCGAATGGGTAGAAGAGTGTTGCGGTGCTTGAAGTACTCTCGGCTGTATTTATCCTTCGATAGGGCGGGATATGATACTTTTACAATGAAATCACTGGAGATGGCACAGTTTCGGGTAGCCAAATCCCTTAGAAAGTGGAAAACGATGATAACGGTAAATTAAAACGCTCTATTGAAACTGGTAAAATCTCATCTGAATACAAATGCTTACTTGTGTATGAATCGAGCCCTATAAATGGCATCCATACCACGAGCAATTTGGTATGCTACCGCCAAAATTTGTCCGGTCTGCAATGGCGGAGGCGATTGAGCAGAATTATTTGAAGTATTTACTTTGCCAGCAGTGGCCAGAAGAAACTGCTTCAGATCACCCTAATTATAATAAAAATAGTAATAGTGATTATAAAATTTCTGTGTTATCATGTTATCATGTTCATGTTGTACGCACCCAGTCAGTGTATTCTAGAACCATATAATGAGGATCTTTTTCCCGACATATTCCAAACAATCGGACCACACCTTTATGTGAAATAGCACGAAACATGTCGATTTGCCTTTTAAAGTCCTGACAAATATTTTCATCCTTAAACTTATTCAAAGCTTTAACTAACACTAATTTGTATTCATCTGTTGTTGTAGAAGTCGTATCACCATCGGCACTTCCTGTTTCCTGTTCTTCTCGTATCTCTTCAATGTCATCCATTGACGTTTTTGAGCGTCGTTTTTCGATTGAAGTGATTGCACAATTACTATCACCGCCATTGTATCGTTCCGATTCAACATCTTTTTCATCAACTTGTCGAATAACCGACGCTTTCACCTTTCCCACAAAAACATCACCGAACTCACCGCGACCTATTTGTATCAACTCAGAGATTCCAGAACGTGGGAGAGAAAGCTGATCTAAGGCGTGAGAACGCTTTGAGCCCTTCGAGTGGTTGCTGCAAGCAGTGTCATCGGATTTCGCTGCTTCATTGCCACTGCCACGCGGATTGTTGTTACCATTTACTTTACGTACTTTTCCCGAAGAAGCGTGATCTGGTAGGCATGGCTCGTTTTCGGGTAATTTCCCCATCTCACCGGACTCGGGGTTATCTTTATTCACTTCATTAAGGCGTGCCTTACGCGCTTGACGACGGAAGCGACACCAAATCATTAAACCAACAACCAAAATTATGTAAGCAAACGCTACGGACATGGTGATGAGAACAGCGCGTGTAATTAGAAAACCCTCGCCAGATTCTTCTGATGCAGCATCAGAGGCTGCAACCGTTACAAAAATAAAAGGAAAGTGTAATTCAATATTTCGCTTTAAAGAATCCCCTAGCCCCCACTAGTTTTTATTTTATTTATGTAAAAAAAATTTTTGCAAAAATCAATAAAATTTACTTTACTTACACTTAACAATGAATCGCACTTCTTCGCGCTTCAGTCCAGCACTGTTACCTATCGTACATCCATAACGACCCTCATCGTCCGGCTGTACGTCATGTATTTCGAGCGTGCCATTCTCCAAGAAGCGAAAGCGATTCTTGTCCGTATTATTCACGGTTAAATACTTCAAGTCCTTATCCCATTTTATTGTTGGTTTGGGATCGCCGATAGCCTGGCAGTGCATGACCGCCACCCCCATTTCACCCGTTTCGATGGGACCTTCGGGCGCGACGGAAAATCGTGGTGCTACCACTACATTAACGGTAACAGTGGCATTGATGTGACCTTGAGAATTACTCGCCACACAGGTGTAATTACCACGGTGCTCAGCACTAACGTTCTTGAATATTAGCGTACCATTGATGTCATCGATTAACTCGGGCAATTGCCCATCAGGTTCCTAAAAGGAAATTGATGAGTGGGAGATAAATAAAAATATATAACTTATTGTTATTTAAAAAAAAATACTAAGTTTGTACTGAAATTTCAACTATCAGTACCCAATTTGTGCATATGTGAAATTCATTAAGAATTAAAAAAAAGTCTTTAATTTCAACAAAAAGTTACAACTTGAATAAATAACAAATGAGGGATTTAATAGTAAAAAATTTATGGGCTTGAATGGGAAATTTTTCCACGATCAAAAAATATGTAAATTTAGAACTTTAGAAGTATGTGGATTCGTATTAAAGCAAATTGCCGTTTGTTTCGTTTGAAGCATACCATCAGCTTTGTGGTATGCACACTATGAGTGTACGACACGTTGGGGCCTGTTTTAAAATTGTGTATTTATTGAACGAACGCAGGTCTCAATCTGTATGTAGTCATACGTCGGTGCATGTACATCAATATGTAAATATTTGTATAAAAGTGGACACTGAGGCAATAGTCTAAACCGATTCGCCCAACTATTGAGGGTTTTTTTGTGATTGTATTGGCTGTAAGTTTTGAATAACCGCAGTTTTCATTTTTCAAAGTGATTCTCTCACTTTGTGCTGCAGTCAACCTGAAAATAATGCATTGAGGTCTGACCCATCCATTAAAGGCTATTTAAAAACGAACCATAAAGAATACTAACGTTAATGTATTACGATATGTCTATGTAATACGATATGTATTTGTAAAGCAATAATCGAAAGTCAGGACTTGCAATACCAATAACAATACAGTTAATTTCTAACTGATTTTCAATTTGAGCTACTTTAAAGGTATTTGATGGTTAACTTCAAAAATGTATTATTATTATTATTATTTAACCATAAACTTTTCAAGTTTAGCAATATTTCTACAGTCTTTTATATGATATTTATTTTCTCTTTATCAAGAAAACAGCCAAGAAACGCAGCGAAGTATGCTCAACTTGTCTTTTTTCTCAGTTCCTTTTCATCGTTTGTTGTGTCGTTGCGCGCGAAGTGAACAGAACCAGTCATCAGATTTTACTTAAAAGAGACAACGGTAAGTGGAAAAGCCGTTGAGCTTTTGTGGCACTGCCATGTTGTTTGAACATTTAATATTTCATCTTTTCGATTTTTTTCAACTTGTGTACAATATTCGTATTATAATGACCACCATCAGCAGCAGGATAGATGTACATAGGATCTTAAACATGTGTAGGAATGTGTATTTAATGCTACGCTACTTGTGGCATGCAACTTCTACTCACCCGTATCCATTTGACATTGGGCGAGGGAGTTCCTTGCGCCTTGCAATGCACCTTCCCAACACTACCCAATTCTAAGTTTTTTGACGTCGGTTGCGGCATGAACTTTAACTGTTCAATGACTTGTAACTCGGCAGGCTCCGAAGTAATGGATCGATGACCCTCCACGTAGATTTGACAAACATATTGTCCGGCATCGCTTGCAAACACGTTGCTGAACAACAATGAACCATTAGATCGGTTGAGCACAATGCGAGTATCTTCTCGTAATGCCAATTCTTTGCCTGTTTCAGTGGGTGTAGAGATGGACATGGTAGCAGATGCTCCGAGTTCCACCATACGAAATATTTTACCGTCCTTTCGCCACCGTAACTGCGACTGATGATACTTTTCCGGCACTGAGTGTAAGCAAACCATTTCTATGGGCTCATTCTCCTTGACTTGCTTGTTGACTGGACCATTCGTGATGGTAACACCTGTAGCGGGTGGTAATTTGTCTTCGCCTGTCTGACCACCTCGCTTGCCACGGCAAAGGAATATCTGGTTCATGGCTTCTATGGGCAATTTTTGATTTTTCTTAAGACGCGGAATGCAACTGGAAGATGTGAAGCTGGTACTGTCACGTTCAGGCGATCCACTTTTGTTGTTCGACCATTGTAGTACATAACCTTTCTTACTCATCGCACGTCCAGCTGCATTGGAGGCTATACATCGATAGAGACCGCTATCTGCGGCACTGGGTTGGCGTATAATAAGTCGATTTTGCTGCAGTTCAATATTTTTAAGAGTACTTAATTTTTCACTGTTGCGGAACCATTCGATTTCGAGCATTCCGTCGCCGGAAGAGCCCTCCACATGGCACTTGAGAGTGACTTCATTGTGAATGCTGCTTAACAATTGCACGGAGGCCGCTTGAATCCCTGCAAATTGGCGAAATAAGACAAAATAGGGGTAAGGAATATTGGTAACTAAAGTGCTTTGCAAATTAGGGTGGCGGAGGATATCTTTAAATATGAGTATAACACCTTTGTTTGATTGGCAGCTACTTATTATTACACAACGATGGTAGTGTAATCAAACTGAATATACGAGTAAATAGCTCAAACCAAAATTATAATCCTGCTATATACATATATATTGTATTATTTAATAACTTTTAATGCTATGTTTATGTTTCTTTTTAGAGGGTATGGCTCGATGGTCGAGGTTACGCACATGCAGTGCATAACCAACCAAACGATTCTTTAATCATCTTAGAATATTAAATAAATTCATTTCAATTCATTAAATGGTTTCATGGTTATTTCATGGTTTGTAAATCTCGATCTTGTGGATAATTGTTGCAGCGCTTTATTTATTATTTATTTGAATTTTGGTTTATTTCCTGTTTTGGTTTTTTCTAGTTTTTGATCTTTCATACACATATTTTGTTATGGTATTTATATATATGCACATACTTTATATTTTATTCACATACATTATATTATACTACGTACATAGAATTATATGCATCTAACTCAATGTTTGTAAAAGAACATGAACACACAGAATGCACACAAAGGTTTAAATAGAAAGTATAGTTAGGTCAACGAATTAGTACTCTTTCACTAAAAGCGATGAGGGTCTGTACAAAATCCAAATCAAAATTGTTCCTGGTATATTTTAGACCGAAATCTGAAAAGTACTTTCTATGTTGTAAATTTCCCTTCAGGATCTAAGGATGTATATATATACACCTGTGTACTGTATCAAAATATAACCGCACAAGTTCATTGAAGACATTATCATAATTATACTATAAATGAATGTGTGATAATATACATATATACTATTTAAATATATACATTAGATGATCGCTGAAAGTAAAGAGCAAATTTTGAAATCACGGAGGGCTAGAAGTTTGGATTCTCCCTCTATTCGGTACTATTTTTCGAATACAATATGAAGAGAAAATAAGTACTAACATATACCACTCCTATGGCGGAAGGCTACTGGACTATAGTTACCGGTATACTTGCGTTGGTTGCTATAACAGGGCTATAACGGAGAGCTACTGAAGCCAGTGTACTTGAAAACGCATATAAACGCAAATAACCCACAGTTTACATTTGCGGAAGCACTGTTCAAAGTATTTGGCAGCATTGCTCAAATTTGTGACAGAAATTGTAAAATGGAAATAAAGAAATGGAAAACAATGGCGTTCACTATAATTTAAAATTGTTAAGCAGATTTCAATTAATCTGAACATTCGCCGTATAATTACTAATTTTCTGCGCGCTAAATGACTCAGTTTATCAAGTTGATAATTATTGGCAATTTTAAAGAATCTGTAAAATGATTTGCTAACTATCAAGTTATAAGAATCTAGCGTTTAGGCTCCATATTTTTCCGTTATTAATATTACTTTAATTATATTAAAGCATCAATAGACAATGTAAATTCTCAAAAAATATTTCACAACAAAAAAAGTGTGAAAGTAAATATTACTTGAAAAATTCAAAAAGCGTTTAAAGACCAACCATTTTTTTGAAAATAAATTTTGGTAAATTATTGAGTTAGAAGCGTTGGTAAATAAATAATAAATAGGGCACGCATATCTCTTTTTAAAGGTTTTCAATGTATTCATACTCCAAAATTAGCATAATAGTATAACTGCTCAAGATCAGTTTCCTGATTTTGAGACTTCTGCATAATACAACAAGGGTATGGATGGTAATCGATAATATTCATATGGCGACTACCGACTCAATTGCCTGCGATAAGTAGCCGATATTCACTCGTAATGTAAATTTTGGTAAACTATCGTCGAACGGCAACTATACCCGCGCTATTATAGATACCTCATAGGGGTGTAAGTTACTAGATATATATTAAGTGCACATGTATATATGTAAGTAGGGGATGGGTATGCAGTCATACTTATGCGTTACTTATGTACATTGAGATGTAAGGTACTGTTTTTTAGTCAATTTCTTTTCCCAGCCTAACTCTGACGGGTCAGCGATCGTACACTAAGTAAACAAATACGTCCAAGTTTATCAATCAATTAAAATTCTTTGCTGCAGCGATTGAAATTAACATGTTTTATTTTTAGTCTTGCGATAAAACTGTTTATAGTATGATGTTTGGAAATGCAGTGCGAGAAATATTTCAATTTTATTGTGTGAAGGTAAATGAAGGTGTTAAAAGACGGAAATAAATTTAATTCGAAATGATTACGTTGCAGCGCCTTTAACCGTGCAAGGAGAAATGTGAGTTCAGTTGCCTTACGGCTTGACGGATACAAATGGAATTAGAGGCATATGTATGTAATATATGAAGGTTGGGGGCAATCTTCTATAATATATACACATACTATGGCATTCGCTTTAGTAATCTTTTTTAGTCTTATCCCTGTGTTGTCATATTAGTAATTTGATAATTTAAGAATAGGTTTATATAGGTATTTTAGTAAGAATAACATCTAAAATTGAATATTCATATGTTAATACATGCCTAGCTGCTCGTCCATAATACCTAAGTTATTCGTACATATGTAACTAATATTTAAAATTGAAATTTTTGTTGAATGCATAATTACTTGGGTGAAGATTATCTCGTTGGTAACCAATCTTCGATTTTATGCAATATTAGCACACATTATATCACTGGCACCACAAAGATGCAGTATATGCTACATCCTCCCTGCCCCCCAATCGAAGTAAACGTGACAGTCAACAGCACTCCAACCCACGCATAAATGTAAACAATAAACGTCAACAACAGTAGAGCAAAAACAAAAGCAATAATATTTGTCTGACAATGAATGGCAAACCAAGGATCTACTGAATGCCGTTGAGAATGAATAAGGACATGGAAACAATGGCCAACAATCACTAAAAACAATGTTTGCAAAGTCAGTCGCTGCTCGAATACAATTTGAATATAATCTTCAAGGGGTTGTTTGTCTACATCTTGAAATACGTAAAACGCCAATGCCACCCACTTACTCGTTGAAAAATTAGACTTCGTTCTTCATTTTTTCTTCGTTCGTTATTTTCTGGAACCAAATGGTATTTAAGAAACAAAAATATTAAGGAAATGTTGGAAAAATCAGAACTTTTGCAGAGGACATTAGAGAGTATAAAATAAACGTATTACACAAATACCTACATATGTACATACATGCGGGTTTATAAAAAATAAATTGGGGTGGCCGGATAACACTAGAAGACAGAGAAAAGTCGTTAAATGCAGTAAAGCAGCTTGAACACATAAAAACAAAATAAAAAGGTAAATCGTTAAAAGCAGTGGAACAACCCAACAACCCAACAACTAACGGAATAAACATTCCAACAACCCTCCACACACCGTGTCCGACTGCTTTTCCATCACCCACCCGCATACAAAAACTGGTAATAACAGTATGTAATACTTGTTATGCACAAACATAATACATACCCCACATACATAAATATACTACATATTTGCTACGCAAAGTGTACCATCATTACAGTCGCTCATAACATTTACACCCCTGGCTCGGCTTGACTTGAATGCAAGAAGCTGGCATTTGTTCAGAATTGTACACCAACTTCCATTTCATTTTCGTTTTCAACGCCGGAAAAACGCATAAAATTTTACGAGCAGCAGCTGAACTCAGACGAATAACAGAATAATAGCAGGAAGACAGCAGCGTGAACAATGATAGCAGTGGAGGCACTGTCGCCTTCAGCAAATCATGAAATAAAATTGACTTGGCTAGGGCACAATATAAGCGCATACATTTAAAACCAAACAAGAAAAACAAAGGAAAAGGAGGTGACTATATAACATACATACGTATATACTTTCATACATTCTAACACAATAGATACAAGTATATAACAATACAAGTATATTTAGAAAATAACATTAAAACAGAAATCTTATGGGTATGAAATTTAAGTAATATGTATGATCTCTTTTTGTATAAATGTTGGTTTATTAACTTTTTTCTACGACATAATACTATATACAAATGCTATTCATTGATCAGGATGATATGAACAGATATTAGCTTCCTTTTAGTCGAAATTATGGTATGTATGGCTGTTAGTCCGTCCATCAATGCGGGTGATAATTCGCATAAACATAGAGATATATTGTATAATACAGGCATACAGTTAAAATTTGCTAAATTTTGTTGTCTTGGCTAAGGAAGGCTAGCTTCATGTACCTAATCAAAAGATTTGGATGTTACACATTGAATAAAATCAGTTGATAACGAACCCCAGAGCCAATGAAAATGTATACAACACAAATGAAATGATTATAATAATATAAATTCCTTCCATATAAATGAATACATATACATATTTGTTTATATGCATGTATGTTCTCTACGTATGTACATAAATAACAAGAAAGCGATCGGGACGTAAGTGATTTGTTGAAAGATTACACTTGGAGAGCGAAACCGACCCATAATGTGTAGAAAGACAAACGAAGAGTCGAGTGAAAAAATTAGTACTATAGTAAATAGGAGGGAGTGCAGTTGGAAAGTGCATGTGGAGAATTGACACGAGATACCTACCTAAGTATATATTTTTACTATGTGTAGAAGGTAAGTACATTTGCTAATATAATTGTGAGTTATTTCCTTGGTTTATAGTACACCATGTTTAATATATTGACAACAACAGCAAAAAGAGTAAAAACAATGGGCAACACTTAAACTACATGCAAATAACCACAAGAACGTAAACTGCAGTCAATTAAGATGAAGAAGTTTATAACTTGGCGCTGATGCATCTTATGAAAAGTAAACAAAAGGAATATCAAACATTACTAAATCGAAAATCTGTGTAACACATGTTGCTAGCTGCTTAGTTTGGACTCATCTTATGTTATATTGCTACTTCGGTAAAATTTTTATTTACTTATGGACAACTGTTTCGCGGTTGTTATGCCAGCTAATATCAAGCTAGCGGTTCCAAATCGAATGAAATATGTGCGTACATCGGTCTATTATTGCTCAAATGTATAGGCTGATGAAAAGTAGCAGCATGCTTGTGGCTTCATAGGACTCACATAATTTTCGAGGGATATCTGCCAAAAACGCTGTTAATCATTTTAAATAATAATTATTTGATTATGATTACAATACAAAATTTTATTTTAAATTCGTAAACATAATTATAGAGTTTAATTTAATTATCAATTTAATATAATTCACAACTCCAAGTGCAAAGCTTTTAAACGTTAATTGTTTCCAATGTGTTCAACTAATGTGTGCAAAAGTGTACTTACAGATTATATTAAGTCGTGCCGGGGGCGATGCTTGACGAGCTCCGCTTATTGTACTAGTCACTATGCAAACATAATCACCAACATCGGTATCACGGTGCACAGCCTCGACTTGAAGATCCGATTCCAATTGTCGTACACGAGTGGAATTTTTTATTGGCTCATCTGAAATCGGAAACATAGGGCTAAAGACAGGTATACCTCAGAAGAAGTATATTTTTTACTCACTATTATGAAGCCATGCGTAATGGAGGCCGTCGGCAGAACTTGCCCGACATGTAAACACAATTGGATCACCCTCTATGACGGTTTGACTTTGAGGGGTAGTGATGAAACGCGATGATTCTGATTGGGCGGATGCTGCAGAAAATATTAATTTTAATATTATGTGAAATATTAAGCTATGTATTTTATGTATAATGAAATTAGTTCGCTTAGGATAAAAATAATCCGTATTTGAAATCGTGATATGCTTTAATGATGCCTTTATTTTGCAAGAGTTTTTAAACTCATTTAAAGCTCAACGACGCGCAAGCACTTGTATTTGCAACAGTCAACAATATGGAACAAATAATCAACCTTTTCACTGCAATAGTAGGGAGAAGAATTTTTTTTCAAAAGAAAGAGTAACGCCGAACCAAAAAACAGACAGGAAAAAAAAATAATAAAAGTCGAACAACAGCAAGACAAGAACGTAAACCAACTCTCGTTACGGGCAAATTGCAGAACAACGGCACGAATAGTAACAACATGGAGACCGCGTTTGCAGTCAGACAAATGGCGATGGCAGACAGACAGACACGCAAGGGAAGCGGAAGGAGGAAAGGAAGTGCACGGGCAGACATCACAGCAACCGACAAGCTCACAAATGTTTGAAATGTGGAGCTACACTTGCACACATATGTACCCGAATGTATGTATATGCACGATTACGAGTAGACATATGTACACACCAATGTGATTGGGCTTGTAAGTTCGAGCCCATGCAAACGTATGTATCCGAGTATATGCAAGCATATATATACATGTGGACTGATGTTGGAGCGCATTTCAGTCCATCGCCATCCATTAATGGCTAGAAAAACTTTGTATTCAGTGGTAATGGCTAACACACACAACCGCCGGTCTTGCGATTTCTGCGGTTGTTGTTGTTTTCGTTCCACCTTTTATGAGGACTTTTTCACGGTTTTTCGATCCTCTCCATTATGTGTCATAAAGCCATAAAGACAGCAACTAACTCATACATTCGTATTTGCAATGACAACTGAGTAAAATTTTTTTTGAGAATTTTACAGTATATACATATGTATACATATGTTTATACATAAATATATCCAGGTATTCAGTTGAATATAGTCGTGTGATGATGCTGCAAAAAATAGTTCTGATTCATACCATATGTACATATGTATATATACACCTTTAAGTGTTTATTGTTGTCACATCCATGCATTTTTTTTAATTATTGTTATGAGTATATAGGCTCATTTGTTTTATTATTCAAGAAATATTCCATATTAAATTCCAGATATGCTCTGTGAACACAACATCTGAGATCATTAAGGAATTTCTTTATTGAGACGATTGAATCAAATCATGGAAGGCTTGCAAACGTTGAATTATTATATGTACAGAGCAAATCAAAGCTTTAGGTGTAATGTACAGAAAACACACTTTGAAATTTTTTCACATGCCCATATATACGAGTATATATAGAGTATCAGATAAACAATTCGCAAAGAGGATCTCATATATCTTTAGCAGCATATTAACTGAGTTTAAAAAATTTCGCAGAAGTTGGCCCCAAACTTGAATGGTTTCCAAAACACAAAATGGATTCGGGCGTTGAAAATGTGCGTGATGAGTGCAAATTTTTCATATATGAGTTTAGAAGAATATAGAAGAGCAAGTTTCTAAACTTATTGCAACGAAAGTCGCAAGTTAAGTGTCCAACACTTCATACGTTAATGGATGCTTGTGGTCATGTTGAAGTTTGTGCGGCAACCAGTCAGAAGATGAGGAGGTATGTAGTATAATAAAAGTGCCTACACCAGATAATTAGGGTAAACTGAGTGGTCGGCAGACATTTGGTGCTCGGTATACAAACCGATAGTTGAATGCAAAAATGTCTGAAGCAGTTACAGGGATTACTTGCTGCTGTGGCGTAACGTACAAACGGACAGGTAATGGCATGGACATGGCAGTCGAATTTTTGTGGAGCGTGTCCATTTTATGAACTTTCTTTTAGTAATTGCTATACAAATCTTCTTATGTCACATTGCTATTTATGCACTGTCCGAGCTATGCTAGAGACCTAGTAATTTGGTTCAAATCCGGCCCTAAATGGTTATTTTCTTCTCAAGGATATGTCTTAATAATGCTACGCCCATGAGAATATACTGGCGCCGTCTGCTGCCACCACATTTGAATGGCAGCCACTGCATTAACGCCAATCCGTGCTGTTGTCCTTGCTTTTATTGTTGATTTCGTTGCCTCTGTTTTGGTTGCTGAAAGTATTTTATTGTTCATCGAGATTCGCGAAAGTGATTGAGGATGAATCACAAGTAGAAGAGAAACAATTGATGATACCATTTGTTGGGGGATGAAAGCAGATAAAAAGTTGTACTCACAATCTCGAAAAAAATGTCTATTAACAATTTAGTTCAATTGAAACATATAATCGCAATATATTCCAACCACTGGGAAAGCAACCGTAAATAAGCAGTCAATACTTTTTATAAGCCTTCCATTTAAAAATGTTAAAACTCTCTGATCCATAACTGTATGTATACTATATTATTGGATTTCAGACAAAATATATAGACATTTAGCAAATGTTGTTTTTAGAACCTACGTATGTTGCTGTGGATTATTGAGGAGTATAGGCCTGCTGAATGCAAAATATCTCAATAAATAAAATATGCAGTCGCGTCGCACCCTATATATATATATATATACCCTATGTATATATGCACCCTACAAGTATTCCTTCATGGCTTAGTATATGGAGCAGAAGCATGAATGAGGAGAAAATCCATCGAGATGGTTCTGGGATATTCGCGACAGAGCTTTTGTTAAAAAATTTATGAATATGAATATCTAAGAGTTGATAACTTCGCGTTGACAAAATCACGTGACACATAATGATGAGCTGTTCATCTAACTAATAACATCTTACGATGTCAAAACAGTGGCTATATTGCGCGAACCTGTTGTCCTAATGGATGCATATTCCCCAGCTCAGAAAATATTTTATGAGACACCAGCTGGTGTCGAAAATTTGAATTAAAATCTTAGAAGAAACCACAGATGGTAGCTTGCATCGGCGGCTTAACTACAAAGGAGTAATGAATAACATTATTTGTTCTACCAAAAACGGTTTGAATATAAATGCATGAATTAAATTTCTGTTTTGTTTTTAAATTTGTCCTTTAAGAGTTCTCCAAGTGGACTAATTGATGATAAGTTATTTATATGGAAAAAATATGCAATCCAACAAATATAAGGTTTAAAGTAGGCACTGACAGCTACTGGCAATTGAAGCTATTGTTTTGAACAAGAAATTTGAGTTGGGTATGTTTTACAATAGCATTGTTAGTGGCTAACTGATACACAAAAATAGATCCTGGGTACATATTGACATCTATCTATAACATAAGGCACTCAGTAAGAATAATTCGTCCGTCTTAAAATAACAAAAAAAAAAAAAAATCAGTAACCATGGAAATTATTTCGTTAAAGTACTAGCAGTGCAACAAAAAAGGTGAAGCGAAACGAAACGAAGCATAGTGCTTTGCCTCCCCAAAAGGAACGCACGCAGAAGCCTTAACCTAGGTACCAGAATTACTACTACGGTAAATCATTATAATCACTTACAGGTATGAATGTGTGAAAATTCCTAAACATATTGCATATATGTGTGTAAGTATACTAAGCATAAAGGTAACACGATGATAAGCCCGGTACTTCAACTAATAACTAATACTACTCTTTAGAATCCCTTTTTGTTCTTTCAACGGACATGAGAAGCAATTTAAATAAACGAAATTATTATAAGCACGAACACGATAACTTTTACATTCTTATGTTCGTTTGAATTTACTTTACTTGTGGAACAATAGGAAATAGGTAGGAAGTAATAACCACATCTCAGAAAGTGTCTAAAAAAAATAAAAAGAGACTACTTATTATTCTATTTAGTTGTACCTATTAAGATGCCATATAAATATACATGAAAACCTTTATACGTACATAACGTAAGGAGAAGTGGGGTATATTTTAATAACCATGCACTAATAAATATGTTTAAGCCGAGCTTCATGAAACCAAGACACCTGCTTTGCATATCCCCGCTTACAGCAGTGGAAATAATAAAACAATACTAATTCAAAATTGTGTATTTCATATACACACATATACATACATGCTCGCACATACATTAATAAAATTAAAGAAGTAAGAAAGGGCTAAGTCCGGGTGTAACCGAACATTTTATACTCTCGCAATGTGTAAGGATCAGAGGCGGGGATATGCTTTCGGGTGGTGGCATAACTTTATATTAAAAAATGTTGCGGAAGAATTCAACATTCATTATTCGACGAATTTGTCAATGAATTGCAATCATATTTGGTATCTTATTCACTTATATTACAGGTCATAGACTCATGTACTTTCATTGTTATATTTTGCTTCGTGTCAGAGATATTTATATTAAAATCTACCAAACTAACTCAAAAGCGATATATGCGATATATGCGATATAAACTCAACCAAAGTGGCTTAATTGAAAATATTAGATACATGAGGAAAAAGTAAACCAGAGAAATGGAAACCATTACATTAGGAATAAGGGGCTTAGACCATGGTCTAGACCGATTTCTTTCATATTTAGCGCGAAATCACATTGTGTTTAAGAAAACATGTCCACTTAATTTCATTAAAATATCACACATATTGACCAACATAAACGGTTTAAAGTCAGATGGAAGGTCGGAAATTCTTATATCGGGCATTTTTGCGATAGAGGAAGATCTGCACTGATCATATTAACTCTTTTCATTATTAAAGTATATTAGGGAATATGTTTTCACGCACGATATTTTCGATAAAAAGTCAGATAGAGGCACTTAATTTTGCGTATCTGCTGTCTTGAAAAGTTATAATCCGATTTCATATATTTCTACGCAAGAGATGCCATATCTTGAAAGCACTATTTGTAGGAAGTTTGATTTTCATATCTTAATTGCTGCTCGATTTATCTACTTTAAAGTGAAAGGATCAGATGAAACTTAAAAGTATGTTATATGAGAAGTAGGCGTGGTTTTTATCCGATTTCGTCCATTTTCACGACGTGACATAAGAATGCGATATCAGGTCATATACCAAATTTTGTTAAAATTTCTGCGAGTTATCGCACTTTTAGTGGTTTTCAACATAACTTTTGAATGGGAAGTGGGTTATTTTCCGATTTCGCTCATTTTCTCAATATATGAAGAGATACTAGAAAAACTTACACGGAGCAAGCTTGATTAATATAGCTTTAACGGTTTCCGAGATATATATATTAAACCTGTTGGGAGGCGGGGCCATACAAACTTTTACAAAAATTTTTTGCCCACAGTTGTCCTGCCCTACTAGGATCCTCTACACCAAATAACACCTTTATATCTTACTTTTCCGCTTAGTTGGAGGTAGATTGGAGGTAGATTGGAGGTAGACGTGGTTTTGGTTCGATTTCGCCCTTTTTCAAACTGCGATTTAACTGAGATTTAGGATTTCACCTAAAAGTGGGTGGTACCACTCCCCTTCGTACCATCTTTACTATAAAATTTAATGCTTAATTTAGTGAAGAGTTTCTTTAGTGAGGTATTGCGCTTTAATAGTTTTCAATATAACCATTATACGGGGTGGAGGTCGTTATCACCGATTTCACTCATTTTCACACTATATGAGAAGCTGCTACAAAAAGTGGTCCTCAGTAAGTTTGTTGAGGTTTCGTAGTTTGTAAGATTTGTACATTAAACCTATTAGGGGCAGGATCACACCCACTTTTTAAGAAGTTTTAAATCACAAATGCCGCTCCCTACTTTAAGGCCCTGTATCAAATAAGAGCTTTGTATCTTAATTTGTGGCTTATCTAAGCCCATTACAATATTTCAATTAACGCCATGTTGTGGGCGTGGAAAAGATACGATTCCGCCCATCTACATTACCACTCTTCTCATAGTGCCAGGGAATACGTATACCAAGTTTCATCAAGATGTCTAAATTTTTACTCAAGTTATCACTTGCACGGACGGACGGAGAGACAGGCATTCCAAATTCAATTTGTCTCGTCATCCTGATCATTTTGATGTATATAACTCTACATCTTAATCGAGGTATTACAAACATTCGTTAAGTGAACAAAAGTATTATACTCTGTAGCAATATGTCGTGGGCTAAGTTCAGCACCATCGAATTCAAATTCAGTAATTAATCTTTCAGAGTGATTCGCGTTGATGTCTCATTGTTAGTGTTGTTAGCGATTTATAGGTCTCGAGCGGTATTTAATTTTACCTAACTTTGATTTAGTGACACCATATAAAAATATAAAAAGTGTGTAAAAGAAAATACTCACTTATTAGTTGGAGTAGACACAGTGCTGTAGTTAATAACAAAGTTAGAGTGCGGGAAGAATCCATTTCGCTAATCAGATAAATTTTCTTAGATCCAGAGTTATGTAAGTACGTATAAGTATGTATTTGTTTTTACTGGACGCGGGTTTACAGTGGCCACATTGGCGTGAGTTTTCAAAGAAAACTAGTATAATACGTGAACGATGGTTTTAGTGGTTATTCAGAGAAATCTTACACTTTGCCGCCATGTATAAGTAGGGAATGTCAGCGTAGGCAAGCAACAGAAAACGTGTGTGTATGTGTGTGCATATGGGGTCAGAACTAACTCCCTTCTCTTGGCACATAAGCAAATATTTGTTGTTTTCCGAGTAATATTTGTTATTTGTAAGTACATTTATACACAGGTAGGCACTCACATACACGTATCTTTGAATAATCACATTTCTGTACTTTGGTAATTTTGCACGTTTTGCTCAAAGCAGCTGTCTATGCATTAATGATGCCGGCAAGATTGAATTTTTGAAATCCGCAAGTATATTTAATACCGTTTTGGAAGGGAAGTTGATGGAAGGGATCGTTTGATGGTTTACTTTTTCGGCGTTGTACTTTTCAAATAAACGCGTCTCTTGTGTACACACTCACTATATGCCTTGTGTATTCACAGGTTATTATTTATTACTTTAACTTTGTGACCGGAGCGAAGAGAAAACAAGATAAAAATGTATTTGATATTTGTGTAATTAATAAACTGATGTTGATGTTCCATACCAACATAATATTTTGGTAATCTTTTTATGGGTATTGTTTGTATTATTTAACTTTAATATCGACGCGCGCAATGACAAATGGTAGTGACTCTGGCGATGGCGTATATGTGTCGAATGTGATAAAAGGAAGCGTGCGGCTCGATTGATGGCACTATCGTTTGTGTAGAATCATACCATCAACAATCACCTAATTAAAAACTTATGGGAGTAGGTGTATTGGTATGCGTTAAACAAATGAAGCTACAATCGGCGACTTTGTTGCCTTCGTCGGCAATTGTACCCGCGCATGTAAGTTCATATGCTGCTCAAAATGTACAAGCTGATGCGTATGTTTGGATGTATGTATGCGGTATATTCACAAATGTGTTCATATGAAATATATATCGCGAAGATATACGCGGTGTGTTAGAGTATATCAATGAATAGCGTCTGCAATTGCCACAAATCGACGCGAGACAGTTCAATTACCTTCGTGCGGGGTAATTAAAAATGTTTGAATAGACTTTCCTTGTATGAACAATTCATTGACATCAAAAATTATTCTTAAGTAATGATTAATACTTCACGCACACGCGGTTAATATTTTCCTGTTGTTAAATCTTTTATTTTTTATAAAAAAATTAAATTTTATTTCCTAAATGATACACTTCCCCTTTTAAATTAAGATTTTAACAAACACACGCGTATTCAGCAAGAACACAACAGTTTTCATTCAATGTTCGACAAGAACTGAAGTTGAAGAACAGGAACATGAACAGCTAACCAAGCAGCTAGGCAGCAATGAACACCCAAACGCTAAACAACCACCCAGTTACTATACGGCATCTATGGCATCTATCCTATTGGAGTAGCTCCAACAAAAGCCGGTTTCCAATATATGTATCTCTCCCAATTTCTCTATACGCGTAGAGTACTTTGAAATGCATGAGAGAACAAAACAAATGCGAGAAAATAATTTGAAATGAGTGTATTTGTACTAATGCATGCGTGAGAAATTTTCATACCCTTTTTGCCGGGAGAGCAGTGTTGCAAAGGAGAACTGTGTGGAAGCTAAGATATGGCTTCTGGCATGCACTAACCATATAGGTTTGCTAACGAATATAAATTTTAATGAAAATGAAAGGTTCTCATTTTTAGATAGATACATACACACATACATATGTACTCTCATATACAAAGTAGTCTAATCAGATGTTATTAAAAAATAATGTGAAATTTGTATCGCGAAAAAAATGTAAAACAAAATTTTAATTTCAACTATGATAATTAGTGACATTAATGACATTAACTTATTATGACAACACCGGGATGTATTAGATATATGTACATAAGTGCGACCTATCACTTTCAAGTTCGGATTCAAAGTTAGACCTTTTCAGAGAGAGCAACAAAGCACCTTACACAAATAAGGAAAATTATCAAAAACTTTAAACAAAGGTTAATGAAATTAATATAATTACATCACATTACTTCATTTTACATTATCTAGGGTAGCTTGCAAAATTTTGTCAATTTTGTGTGGTTCGCTAAACTAAAATATTAAGAGGACATACCCTCTATTAACAACAATTACACAATTTAAAACTGCTTTCATCTGTTCAACTTTGTGGGAAAATTTAAGTTTTTCAAGATTTGTTCCAAGTTTCATATCTTAAAGTTATCATAAACGAACGCACATACATATATAGACTCAGATTGAAATCTATTCATAATGGCATTCTCACCAATTCTGTCGCGATTTTTGTTGTTACAAATAATCGTTATGTGAAGAAAATTAGTAAATTTTGTGTAACTCTCTGCTGTATTGAAAATGTAAATTTACATCCGTTAGAGGAATATTAAGACGAATTGTTGATTTATAATGCATTTGTTGATATGAGTTTATAAGGAACTATTAACTGAACAAATAAATATTAACAATTTAGTAATGGAAAACTTTGGAAAACACTTAGAGAAAAATCATTGCTTTTTCTTATGATAATACAATATAACGCAAACACGTTTCTTATTTAAAAAGTATGCGCATATACATACATATATACGTATATATTTGTCGATGAGATGGTTTTCAGTATTGCGATCAAAAGTTGAAAGTTTTTATGTATATGTATCTATAGGCTTATGAATGTACATTCGTTCAACAAATAAATATTTATGCATATGGGTATGTACAGTATAGAAATACAAAGTGAAAATATTTCATGGAAATATGATGGGGAATATTAAATATAAAAGATACTCATTGTAATAATGTATGTATGTATGTATACATTGAAATCAAATGAAAGGTTCACACCTTGATCTTTGCGATCACTTTGAACTCGCAGTATTTAAAAGCATAACACAGCGATTTGTTTACTTTCAAATATGTGCATACATATGTACATATGTATCCAATAGCCTACCGCTTCGACAGTCTAATTATACACAACATAGTATGAATTAAAGTATGAGAATGTGGATATTGTCATATCACAAGTGCTAAACTTTTTAATGCTTTATTAATGCGGCCACATAAAGTAATGAATAAAACCGCTTCCAGTTCGATCGCATTTTTACTGCTGTTTCAAAAAACGAAAGTTTCACCTTCACGAACTGCAACCAAATTTTACGCAGACAATTTTCTACGCATTTTTTTATAGGACGAAAATATATGGTATATACGATGTTCGGCATTTCTGTGTGGCATAAAACTACAAACTATTCGGGGTATCGAGCGATCTATACGAATCTTATGGCGGGTCACTATTGTTTACTTGGAGCGCTCGCTGCTGTTAATGCAATGCTTCCGCTGTTCCTGCTGCAGCTGATGCTGATGACGACAACTTCTTTTGATGTTATGAAGCAGTTTAGTGCGCATTTTATTTTCATTTTTGTGTTTATTACTTTATTTTATGGTTGCTGCTGAAGAATGAAGTCGCCCGAACAGAACATGCCGCCAAATTCGAAAACGATCGTCGACACCTCCAAAACAAAACAAGACTGACTAAAAATTCGGTAATGTTGTTGTTTTCTTTTCATGTTTTTATTTTCCTTAGTCTGCAGGTTCATACTGTTGCTAATATTTATTAAAACACTATATATATGTAATATTAACACACATATTTTAGTAGGAAAGGAAATTATTTATGTGTATTCCGTATTCTGTATGTATTCTGACTCTTATTAAATATGAATATTACATTTTTGTACACTTTGATGTATTTATATATATGTACATACCTACACGAGTGAAGCTTGTTTACAAATCTCTATTTAGGTATATATGTGTATTATTTAATAAACAATTTTACGGAGGCGAAACCATAAACTTTGTTAGCAATTTCCCCTAGTATTCAGGCTTATTTAACATCCCAACATGCATACATGGCGGTGTAAAGAGAAAGCAGCGTACACGATCGTAAAATGGTGTGGCAGCAAGTAGAATTTTATTCCACTATACATCTGCAAAGTTCAGTAGCAGAAAGTCACTTTCTAAGCGTCAAATTAAGAGTTTACGACTTTTTTATTCGAGTTTTTCATGAGCGTTTTGTGTTGCGAGCGCCTGATAACAGTATGATGAAAATGAAAAGGACGAAAACCAAAGGACGCCATGGCGGTCACGCTTGCCCTGTAGACTTGTAAAATGAATGAGGATGCACAGGGCAGACAGCTAAGCTGGGCGATAAAGCTGAGTAAGCTTTTTAAATGTAGTAAATATGGGAAAGGAATTGGTAGTTCGAGTAGCAGAAGTGTAGAAGTAAAGTAGAAAATTTATTCGTTCTGGCAGTGCGATTTGCTGTGCAAGTAAGGTGTGAAACGCACGACCGCATGTGGGAGTGGGTTTTTATGACGAACTCGTGGCGAAAGCACAAGAAATAGTAATTTCACCAATGTTGATGATTATTATAGTTCTACACACATACATACGTGTTGTAATCCTGCGTGATAATGATCATTATCCATAATAGCCCATAATGATGTTTACGTTTACGAGCATCGAAGACTACTCGCTGTTTTACGACCGTACATTCAACCGACCCAGTCGCACAGCCGCGCCAAAGTGACGTTGCGCAGAGTAATTCGGATTTTATAGTTCTTGTACACCCTTTAACATTGAGTTATGCCCCGCCATGGTGTGGCATATAATAAGGACATATCCTTGGTGTTGGCACAGTTATGGGGAGTATTACGAATACATACATTTCTACCCATCGTAAATTTCATTGCGCTTGTATATTAATATAAAAATACCAACTACTGGATCGTTGACGAATTGGCTGGCATGTGAGTACCATAAACTCAAAAGTTTGACATTCTACTTGCCTCTCAATCGGGGGCACATTCACGTTGCTAAATCTATACGAACTAATGTGAAAGTTTGAAATTATTGCTATAATTTATTTATTTAAATATTAAAACCAGGAATATTCTAATTAAATGAAACAAACATCACAGCTGAGTTCTACTTCAGCTAACTACATCATATGACGAACGTTCTGTTACATTAAATCAAAGACATATAGCTGGTTTGGGCATTTCATAATTTTACTACCGGGTATATCAGA
Organism: Bactrocera minax; assembly: GCA_021498325.1. Taxonomy (NCBI): domain Eukaryota; kingdom Metazoa; phylum Arthropoda; class Insecta; order Diptera; family Tephritidae; genus Bactrocera; species Bactrocera minax. The sequence continues at coordinate 39,556 of JAKEEE010000082.1, read as the reverse complement.
AAAAACTTACTATGTAGTAGAAAAACACTCTGCCTACTGAGGCTCTGGCATAAACGCAAATCGAAATAATGAAGCAGAGAATATTTAGCGAGGGGTGGTAATTGCCACCAACATAATCACAATTTTACCAACAAGTTCTGTCTTGGCATTCTGCCGTTCAGCTGTATGTCATATAAGCAACAATAGTCGGCAATGTGTTTACGAATCCTTCAGCACGTCACTGCCGACCCAAGTGTTTCTGCTCAACGACGATTTTGCAGCTCTCCTCGACATTTATTGATGCCATAAAGTTAAAGATTTATGGTACGACCTCCCGCCAACCAAAGAAAAGCCTTTTGTTATTGTTAGGATAGTGTTTCGAGGGGGTTTCATATTGACTACCCCTGAATTGTTTCCGTTGCACCCAATTCACATATACTGACACATAAATATGTGTGTAAGCATTCTAAAAAACTTCAAACACACATACATAAAATTTTGTACTATGCATATACTTACAGTTACGTATGTACATACATACAAAAATACATTCTTTGTATTACGTATGTAAGCAGATTTGCCTTTTTGAATGCATGTGCAAAGGTTCATGTTTGTGAATTTCTCTCGTTGGGACAGCTAATTTCCTGGATAATAACCTAGACAGTATTCACAATAAAACTATTATGGTTACCATTTCTTTTATTTGTTTAAGCAATTCTTTGCGAAATATCCGTCCAAGAATTTGGTGGTGATTTACAGATGGCTAATAGTTTGTAATGTACCACATTGTTTACCACCCTAATTCTTGTTTAATTTTCTAACTTGACACGTTTGAAGAATTACATTTAAAAACGAACGCTTTACGACAGCTGTTGTATTAGTACATACATATATTTGTGGAATATGTTGGCACACAGTATCTTGTTTATTAAAGGCGCATAGAAATAATCAAATATGACTCTCTCTTGTCGAATTTGTTTTGCAGAAAGTTCTAAAAACTTATCTCTCTACAAATGCATGAAGAAAAAATATTTGCCTAGTGTTATTTTTAACATCAGTGGAGTGAAAGTACTTTGCAAAAATTACGAGTAATACAAAATGGACGTATATTAAAATATATGTACATACTTTTCCACAGGTTTCAAAAAAGTTTGAGCCCGAGGCACACATATGTCGCCGCTGCACTGCATCGATATTGGTTGCTGAAAACATTATATTGCGATGCCAAGAAACCGAAGAATATCTTCAGTTTCGGCGTTTAAAAGAAGATTACTTATCAAGGAAATCGCCAACTGCGATATCAGAATGTTTTAATGTAAAAAGCCATGAAGAATATCAGTCTGATTTGGAGGAATCATTACCATTGGAAAAAAATGGTGAGCATTTGTTACAATGTGACAAACAACTTCATATAATAAAAGAAGAAACTTCGAGCACTTTGCAACGGACTGGAGACAACGACAGTCAGATCTCAGATAATTACGAACCAGCAATAAAGCGCTTTAGGAGTAAAGAGATTTCATCAGCGACCATTTTTTATTGCGATCAATGTGATTATAATACCAAGATAGGTAAACGTTTTATAGAACATAAACAAACTGAACATGGAGTGTACGATCCAAATATCTATACCTGCAATATTTGTTTTGAACGCTTTTCTTGGAAACCAACGCTTTATCGGCACATAGAGATAGACCATAAAATATTACCTGCGGATAAAAAATATTCATGTAATGAATGCGGTCGTGCTTACATGCGGGAGGTCCACTTGTTAGAACATATGAAGCAGCGGCATGGACCACGTAGTTTCAAGTGCCCTGATCCACTATGTGAGCAAACATTCACTCGAACGTTCACTCTTAGACGTCATTTCATCACTACACATACAGAACAAACAAACTCACGTTATCATTGCGTAGATTGTAATAAATACTTTAAAGTTTATGATCAATGGAAATACCATAATGAAGTCATTCACAAAAATGAAACCGTATATTGCCCAAATTGTGGGTATCCTTTTCGCTTCAAAGAAAAGTTAGATGAACATATTTTGAAGGATATTTGCAAACGTAGTGTTGTGCCCTGCTCCTATTGCCAAAGACGCTTTACTACAAAGTCTGGGCTGAGAGAGCACGTACGGAATATACACAACATATATTAGTTAAGTACTTATATACCTACAATATAATACGATAAATATTTATTGATACTTATTGATTGCGTGGAAACAGCGACATTTAAATTAGCCATAATTTTCTTTGATTTATATTAAATCATTGAATGGTTTATTTAGTCTGGGCGATAATTTTGGTGCTATTTCACAAATTTAGCTAAGATAAGGTTCTAAATAATTTGAATATACGTACGTCCTCGTACTGATAGTGATTGAGTTGCCACATGAGAATGATGTGAAACGCATGAGCCTTTAACATGCGTTAAAAAATTTTTCGAGCTGGAAACAATTTGACATATTTACGAAAGGCTTAAACAAAACAAGAAGGAAGAACTGTGATTTAAAAAGCATAAAAACTAAATATGCAACCATAGAGGCATAGCAACAATTTCTTCTATACAAGAATATATTTATATAAAGCCAAAAATGGGACCAAACTTTAACTAAATACGAGTACCTAGAAATAAATAATGAGATTGTAAATGAGTTAATGCGAATAGAGGAGAAATACCCATATTGCGCTAAGTCAATGGAGCAGGCAAGATAACAAAAAAAATATATAACTACATAGGAATGAACATACTACACATGCTCTTATACAATCAACAAATCGAATAGCCATAAGCCAAGTGTTAATGTTCTTTAATTAAATTATGAAAGAAATGACTTAGTAGACTTTTCAAATGGCGTTTATTATTTATACAGCCAGGAAGGAAAGCGTTTACTTTCTATTGCACTATTTGTGAAAATGAATAGTGGGCTTCAACCAACACAGTATCGCTCATTGGCAATTGAGTATGCTTGTTTGCTGTTTTTTGCATATAATTTTCGTTTTAAAAGTTAATTATCAGGTAAGACTGACATAGTAAATGTACTTTAGTTTAATTTTATTTCAAAGATAATTTGGAGCCTAAGGAAGAAAAGCAACAAGGTGTATGTGGTATGGTATGTAGCGGACAAATAAAAAGGAACAAAACGTTGAAAGTGTAACTGCTTCTATAGAATTATATTTATTTTTACTTATTAATGACAACGGACATTAAGAAGAAACGTGGTTAACATCACATATATTTACTATGCCGTCTCTTCGATTGATAAATCGGTACGTTTGTATTGAAATATTTCAAATATTGTTGATTTATTTATAAAGCCTATTTATTTTAGGTTAATAATACGTGGATTCATATCTCTGTCGTTGTTGCTGGTTATCTTCAACGAATTTATAGTTTATTACATTAGCCAGACCGCATGGCAACAAATTTATTGTAAATACGGTAATTGGTACAATTCATAAATATTTCTATTTTATTAGTAATTATTATTTTTTAGATAACTGTACAAGAATATTGTTTGTAGCGGATCCACAATTAATCGGTAATACTTATGAGAAGGGGCTTTGGAGCCCTTTATCGCGGTACGACGCAGATAGGTAAAAATACCAACAATTTACTATGTTTGTTTATTTAAAAGCGCTAGGAGCCAAACAGAAAGTGATTTAATATAGATAGGATTTGTACGCATTAACCATGCAATAATAAATCATTCATTACAAGTTTTCGAAAATAAAATCTATCTTAATAAGTATATTTGTAAAGTTTTATTGAGCATTATGATTGTCTCTGAATTTTTTCGTCCCAGATATTTGAGAAAGACTTTTGAACGAACACTAGACTTCACACAACCACATATTATTTGCTTTCTTGGTGATCTATTAGATGAGGGAAGTATTGCAAACCAACAAGACTTTGATAGCTACGTCAAACGTTTCAACAGAATTTATAAAATTAACACAAACATAAAAGTAAGTTCCCAGCATTTTAGAGTGTGTGTGCTAATTTAACAATTTAACGGATAAATGTGTATATGTATGAATATATATATAGTTTAAATTATTCTCTCCATATGCGCAGCGGATTCATGTGCCTGGAGATAATGATATTGGCGGTGAGGACGGGGAATATATTTCAAATTCAAATGTGCGCCGCTTCGAAGAGTCTTTCCAAAGTGAAGATGTCTTTGACTACGAAAATATGTTACGCTTTTTTAAAATAAATCGGATGATGCTCGACTTTTCTAACCCAGATCGTGAACATAATGTACAACGCTTACGTGTTGGTATTTCTCATGCCCCAATCCTCATTGGTGGTGGGCCGCTATTACGTTCGGTACTTAGTGAATTGGATCCCCACATAATATTTTCTGGTCACTGGCATGAATCAAGAATATTCATACATCCCTCAACGCACCTAGTGAACTTTTATGAGACGACGGTGCGGCATTTCGATTTGCGGTCTCTAAAAGAGAAAGAGCATCAATACCTCGAAATTATGGTACCCACAGCTTCGTACCGAATGGGGAAAATGAAGATGGGTCTAGGGTATGCTGTGCTAGGTGAGTTAATTATAACTTATATTTTATAAAATTTAGAGTTTAGTTCTATCTGTATTTTTTATTTGAATATATGTTCTTCCTTGTAGAAAACTATCAGCTTAGCTACACAGTACTCTGGCTGCCCAGCCGGTTCATTTACTTGTTTTTATATTTATTTTGGCTGCTTCTATCAATTTGTGGCTTCATTGTGTTCAGAATGATGACGCGGTGCCCGTTTCGCGTAGCTAATCGTCTATCATTACACAGCCGTACTTTAAACATGCCTTAGTTATAGTCATTATAATATATATAAAATGTAAAATTAATGAATGAGTTAGTATGACAAAATATTAATCAAAAACTATGTTCAGTAAAGATTGAAACTTCTAAGTAATATTAATTACATAAGTATTAAATATGTAACAAATATCTGTTGAATTTATATTGCTATTAAGTATAATATGAAATAATAACTGATCTTTCTTTAGAAAAATAACGATTTTATTCATTCTCTTTTTGCTGAGCGTTTACTTTGAACATTTTATCTTTCATTATAAATAATACATATGTTAATGCAGGTATTTGTTCCTCATATACACATTATCACATTATATACATTTGTAATTCCAACACAATAATCTTTCATATATTGTTTAACTTCGAATTCAGTTGTTTATTCAGATTTCACAATTTTCCAATCGTACTATAAATATGTATAAGCTAAACAATATTAACTCGTTAAATACCGATCGTGGGCGAACATTCATATATAAATCACCTTTAGTTCAGTCGATCAAAGGGTTCGAGAGGTGCTGCAGAGCAGAGCCGGTAATACGCTTAGTCTTTCATATCAAATTATCGTTAAACAAAGCACAGCAACAGAAAATACAATTATACATACAAGTGCATAAGTCTCTGGAAATAATTTATTAGAAATAACATGTTTGTATGATAATTAGTTTTGCGGGTAATGTAGTTTTTTGTTGATTGATTAGTAAAATCCCTAAACTTACTTTATCTTATATAAGCAGATTCAAATATTCATTAACTTGCGACAACCTGAGTCAAAAAATTGTTATTGTAAAATTGTAATTGTTTGAAGAGTTTAATTTACGCATTTAATAATACTTTAACGCATACATATATAAAAAATAAGCAAATACAGTTCGATGCAAAGGATACTTAAAAGTAACAACTTGTTTTGTGTTTAAAATAAGTTCATATATTTTTTAATCAGATATAGTTCATGCGAAATAAGTGTATTTAAAAGAGACCCATCAAGTAGGTCAATTAAAAATTTTCATATGTATGTATTCTTTTAATTTTAAAAAGTAAACAAGCACAAAAATATTCAATAATGTGCATTATCTTCAAAAAAAATAATTACATTCTGTGAGTCACACTCAAAATTTAAGGCATAAAAAATTTTTCATTTATGTATTTTTCACAAACTGTTTCTTTCATTTTATACCCTAGTGCTGTGTTGTAGCATATATGCTTTTTATAAAACTTTAGTGCAACGAAGATCAGAGAAATCCGAATTAAGTATTTTATAGAAAGTTCTAGAAGTTCGACAAAATATTCACTATTTTCTAAAATAAAAGCAATTTCGATTTTTGTATTTTGTATATGCAAATGTTTGCAGGACACAAATTTTCACAAAAGTTATTGTATCAAAATTCAACGGTAACTTGTAGAAAACAAAGTTAAACTTAATTCTAACAATATTTTGTTTTTGTTTTGTAACGGTATCATTCGCTTGAGATGAATTCCTAATGTTTCGATAATTAATAAAGCTTAGGATTCCCGTATCCCGTAATGTCATAATAGAAGCTTATGAATGTACATTAGCTAACTTTTTTAATATTACATTTTGACAGTTTGCAAGTCTAGTCAAAAATAAAAAAGGGATTATTGTCAGATATTTTTAAGCGTATTAATAACTCGTAAATAAAATAAACTTATAAAATACGTAATAAAACTTATATAAATACGTACATTTGCATCGAGACTTCGCTGCTGTTATTTTTTCAATAAATATGATTACTTATGTACATAAATGCTTATACATCACATATTCACATACAAACGTATGTTGTACGATTATAAATACATACGTATTTGATTGCTCATAATAATGAATTTTTTATCAGAACGAATGTGATATTGGAAATATTTAATTATTTATTATTAAAAGTTCGACTAAATCGGCTTCAATGTATGAGAAGGCAAAAGGATACATTGAAGAAAGCCATATTGACATTTATTACACATACATATATACATGTCTATATATGAATTTTCAGATAATTAAGAGATAAGTGCTTATATTTACATAGATGTAGCAAATAATTTCTACTGACGTACTTAAATAAAAGCAACGATATTTATGATCTGTTTTAATCTTTATGAGCGTCTGTGTTCATGAGTCCAAAACTCACAGACATTCATATTGTAGGTACTAACTAAACATTTTATATGACTAACACGACAGTTTTGAATTTTTCCGTTATATGAAATATCAGGATTATTTAGCTTTTAATAAGTATAGTTGTAATAATTTATTTCATTTGAATTGCGTAAAATAAAACAATCATAATAAGTATGTATGTACAAATTTCTAAATAATTGCAATTGTCCCGCTAAATTATATTAGGCTAACTAGAAAACTTACAATGCACTTGCCGGTGATCGCAACACACGCTCTCATGAGTGCAATATGAACTTTTATTATCACACTTATTACACGCCTCCGTTAAGTAATGTGACTTTTCTATCACCTTAGTGTATACATTACATACAAAGTCGAGCAATAGCATCATAAAGGTACAGAATACAAATGACTACTAATATTTACATATGACGAGGTGCAGATATGAAGTCAAATTCACTTATATATGTATGTGATTGAAATGTGGAAATATCATCTCTGCACATAAAGTAATTCATTCACTACCTACCATTTCGGCACTTGTAGTCTCACACTTGGGTGACATGAATTGTTTTAGTAAGGCAAATACCATACACGTTTTTTCCCGAACTTAGGACAACGATATTTTTATTTGAAAAGCATGCTAAAAACTCTCGTCAGCAAGAACACTTCGTAATGTTCTGTTCGCCTTGGTATTCGTTTTCCTACGGCCATTTATGTGTGGTTATTCACATATTCCTACTGATGAATGTGTGAAGGTATTTGGCTGTGTGGCACAATACACAAAATTCGTTTCAAAACATCTAGTGGAGTTGTTGGCGCTGGTCTTACAGGTTGCGTCCGCTGTTGCTTTGTTTAGTTGCTTGCATTCACATTCGATATATACTTACGTATGAACCAGTTGCCGGGTTGTTTTTGATCGTGACATTACCCTAAGTGCTAAATAGGGCCTTAAATGAATGAGTTTTCACGTTTGTGCATTTGTTTTAATATTTACCATATCGAAGTTATACAACATATAAACATATACATTTCAAGTGAGTGATCGCATTGCCTATTTAAGTAAATGTGTATTAATTTCTCGGTAAATTCCCATATGTGTGTTTCTTACATCTCTCCAATTGATAAAAGTGATCTACATGCGATATACTCTTTGACCCCGACATTAATTTTGCCACCACTGTACCTACAATATTGAAATAATGCGACGAATTTAGAAAATTATATGTGATCTTTTTTTATTTGGTTTCTCCACTCTTTTCTGATTGGCCACTTGCAGATACATGATCGCGTGCTTCTCGGATGCATTTCCCTTTTGATTTTGTTTAGCGTCACACATATATGTACATACCGTATCGAAAAACACATTTGCAACTACAATTCAAAATTCAATTCCTGGCGGTGTAATTGTTTTAGGATTGCAATTGATTAACGATGATAATTTTTGTCTTTTACATATATGCCTATATATGCCTATATATTATTATATTTTATATTATTTTAAAAATTCAAATCACATATGTACATAATTGATATATAAAAGATTTTAAGTAAATTTTCAAAATTTTCAATTAATCAAATATGTTTTAAGTTTAGGTATGTATCGCACTTTAAACTGTCAAATAGTTCTTTTCATACACACATACAAATGTATTTATATAAAAGCTGATTATTTCGAGATCACGGCTAGTATTTGCACAGTAAATTGCACCAAAGCGTAAATGTGAAAATTCATTGGTTTTTGCATATTGATAGCTGATAAACTCCATACCTTTGCTTTAACATTTTCCTTGTAGTTTTCATTGTCCCCACACACATTTACCGCGCTTTCAGAATAGGCTCCTTATTACACAAAAAAATATGTCTTGGCAATAATGATCTTTATTTAGTTTCTTCAGCGAATTTCTTCTTATGTCCTCAAGTGGCTTATAAGTTACAAGGAACGAATCTGGCGTATTTCTGTACGTGTTCAGAAACTCAAAAAACTCAGATCTTTTAGAATGAGTGGATACACTCGAAACATTAACCAACAATATCGAGAGGTGGATCTACAATTCTACAACCCTCATTGAATTCAAATATTTCAGATTCCGAATAACTCGTTCCCCACACTTTGTTTTCACAATAATTTGATTTTATTTCATCGCACATATCAAAGATATGAGGAGAAGCTCGGCTAAGCACATATCAAAGGTGTACCTATGTCATTGGCATAGGTCGCTCAATTTTTAGCAACCTAGGAAAATCAGTTATCAATTCTGTTAAATTTAATCAGATAGTATATTTATTTATTTTACATTTATTATACAAATGCGATTACAAAATTAACAAATTTTGAATTAATTGTAAAGTGATATACATATATGTACGCTATGCTTCTGAAAACTAACCTATAAAAACAATAGTAAAGTAATTATATTATTTACACACATTGTATTTTGCATCTCTCTTCGAATAATCAAATGAATATAGTTTTTAACTTCATACTTATCTATGTAGTGTATGTATATAATATATTTCAGTTAAATATCATACATTCTCTCTATTATACATTAAATTTTCAGCTAGTTTCCTTAAACTTTTTTTCATAATATATTACAAGGTTAATGCGATACTCATTAAATACGCCTTTAAAAACTTGTCACCAAACTGTCGAAAAATTAAACTCAACCGGCTTTTTAGATGCCACACAAGTGATATAATATTGTAATATGTATCTTAAATCTGTTTTATATTTTGTTTTATTTTGAATAAAATATAGTTGAAATCCACTCGAAGGTCAAGATTAACTAAGTCCAACAGTATATATGTATGTACATACATATATTATATATGCAATAGCATAATATAGAATATATTATTCTTCTGTAGTGTCTGGTACTTTTAAGCTGTTTCCGGACGTCTGAATAATTTTGAATATTCAAATCGAATATACATATGAACATAGGTTTAAGTTAAGTTTCTCAAATACTTAAGTTTCTCAAATACTTAATAGGGAAACTCTCAATTTGCAATAAAGCACAGAAGTATTTTTCTGCGTGCACACTTTATGATCTCATTAGCGGATAATTAATAATTTTTGCAAGTTCAAATGTATGAATGCAAGTACAAAATGGGTGTAGCAATAAACATACATATGTTTGTATATCTTTGATATTTTGTGTATTCCCTACTTTTTTTAATATTCCTTATTATCTGAATTATATTATTTCTTTGCTACATTTCATGCCAATTACTCATAAATTAATTTCTATGAATGTAAGGAGCTTATTCGGTTATGAAATTGTCATTATTTGTATTTATAAATGGCCTTCGTAAAACACTCCCTAAAAAGAAGTAATGAATTATTAAAAGAAGTGAGACACCTCGTTGTGCCATTTCATTTGGAGAAAACTTCTATGTGGTTTGTGCCCACATATATATATATATATATATATGCACAATGGCTGTGCATATGTACAGCGTTTATATGTACAGATGTGTATTTGCAATTAACAATGTGCGCAAATTACTTCACATACTCATATACGTACATGCATCTAAGGAATGCTAAATTAGCAAATTATTATAACTGAAGTATGTATGTACGTAGAATGATTGCTATTTTTTTTTAATAAACATCCAATACAAATATGTACTTTATATATGGTAAACGGCTTAGTGCTTGGAAAACTTTTGTGAGGGTGTTTCCATGTCCAACAGGCGACCTTGAACTGGCACCTTTCTGGCGTTTACATTTCCCACTTTAAGTTTCATTATATGCCCCGAATGTTTATTTTCAAATTAGAGAAATTAGTTCAGTTGCGAATACTAACTCGTACATTATAAAATCATATCATTTAAGACCTACATGTATAACTATAATTATACATATCGAAATGCAAAACAAAGAAATTCGTGTACCTGTATACGTTTGAGTGTATTATGTACATTATTAACCATGTTGGACTAGGAATAATTAATTAAATAAACGAAGAGCGCATGTAGGATTGTCAGTTTTTTACACAAATATACATATAAATGTAATAAATGAGTTTAAAAATATTTAGGTATGTATATATGCACGTATTCAGATAACTAAAAGAGTGTAATAAATATGCATGTATAGGAGTATAATTTACAAGGGGGTAATACGTAATTGGAAGTCAAGAGTTAAAGAACTTAATTTATAAAAATGTCACCGGCGATAGTCATTCGGGTTACTCAAAATATATCGATACATAATGTCTTAAATGAAAATAAGATACAATGTCGTTTATTAAACTCATATTTGTTTATACAAATCTAATACTACTCTTCTAATAGATGAGAATACTCCCGGAGAATCTTCTGATTGTCTATACTACTTGACTTTGTATAAGGCATAACAGATCTTAGGGAAAGGTCTTAAGCTTATTAGCTGAGAAAAGCTTTTGCTTAAACATAGTATATACATGTAAACACACATAATAAATGCGTGCAAATACTCTAATAAATGAGTCTATAAAAGTGGATGGTAATAAATCTGAACTAGTTGATAAGGTTATTGAAATTGCCGACAATTCGACAATCGTCGAATAATAATAGGCATATAGCATCCTATACAAAAATTAATGAGTTATTCTAGCGAATTATTGCTTGTTTTTCGTCAAGCACTCTCGACAAGATAAGATTTAAAACTTTATGTCAATTTAAAAACAGAATTTTGATATACTATTTGCCAAAGTTGTTATGTTCATTTCTGCACCTATATTTACATATGTATGTATGTATGTACGTAGCATCTTATCGACATTACAGCTTACGGGTTTGTCACTTTTATTGCCCAAAATGCTGGTTAAGTGCGCCAAGTGTGTATGCATATGTTAGATAACGTACTCTACGCACAAAGCTTTATGTACAGCGTATATACATATACATGTATGTACAAGTACAAATATACAATTTCCGCATTTCTCCTCTCTGCATAGTTCGTTCGATTAATCGCGTCTAAATCCTGTAAAAGGTCGCTTATTTGCCTGCCGCAGAAAAGGTAGTTTCAAATATAACGGTTAATTACTCATAATTTTCGTTTGACGAAATCAAACATACGTGGTGCGTTCAAAAGTAACGGGAATTTAAGTTTTTTGAAAAAAATATTTACTCATTCGTCTACATTAATGTTGTCGCCTTCAAAATAGTCTCTATTGGATATTATGCACTTATGCCAGCGTTACTTCCAATCGTCGAAACACTTCTCAAAGTCGATATTTGAGATAGCCTTTATCTCTTTCAGCGATACGGTTTTAATGTAATCTATACTTGTAAAACGACGGGCCTTTAAGGTTCTCTTTATTTTTGGAAATAGGAAAAAGTCACACGGAGCCATGTCTGGCGAATATGTGTCACGTATTGCAAAAATACGAAAGGAAAAGAAATACGTAGATATTTGGGAAAGAAATGGAATTATAAAGTTTTAGAGTAAACTAAGCATAATGATGTTTAAGTGCTAGACTAATAGACTAATGACACTTAGTATACATAAATATTTACAATTAAGGAAATTATATTAATAGACGAACGGTATATACGGTATGTTTGCATTGAAATAATTTCATATGTCTCTTACGGAAATCTAAAGGACCTTAAATCATTGCAGACATACCAAAGAAATGACGAAAGTAATTTTACACTTTTTGGTGCTCTGCATCGGGTTAATGTGCCAATCGCGTGCCAATCCGATCGATGGAAAAGCCTTTGTGGCTACCGAGTTTTTGGTGTTGCACAATAATGACATGCATGCTCGTTTCGAGCAAACAAATGTAAATGGCGGCAAGTGTTTGAAGGAAGATGCAGATTCTAATAAATGCTATGGCGGATTCGCGCGAGTTGCACATGAGTAAGTGTGCGAAAATCTTATTTCCTCTGTTTTTGGAGAAACAATACACACACCTTTTTAAATTGCAGAGTGCGAAAATATCGAGAAGAGGCAACGAAGGGTGGCACATCTGTGATATATTTGAATGCTGGAGACACATACACCGGTACGCCATGGTTCACTATTTTTAAGGACAATATTAGTGCAGCATTCCTCAATAAATTGCAACCAGACGCAATTGTAAGATAATCAGTTAGTTACTCACAATTCAGTGTACATATATGTAAAATATATATATGTATATAAATTAGTATATATATAAAAAATGATAAAAAATTATTCGCTTTGTCGTTCGCATTTTCAGTCACTGGGCAATCATGAGTTTGACGAAAAAATTGAAGGTCTATTGCCATTCTTGGAAAAAGTTGATTTCCCTGTTGTAACTTGTAACTTGGACGTAAGTAAAGCGCCAGAAATGAATACGGCCAAGAATTTAATGAACTCAACTGTTCTCGAAGTTAACGGTACACAAGTTGGTGTAATTGGTTATTTGACACCTGACACCAAGTTTTTAATAACTCCAAACACCCTTGAATTTAAAGACGAAGTTGAATGCATTAAGTAAGTAGTCACTATATAATTACATGCAAAATCCGTGATCTAACGATTTTTTAGTGAAGAGGCTGCAAAGTTGAAAGCACAAGGTATAAACATATTAATCGCTTTGGGTCATTCAGGGTATCAAACTGACCAGAAAATAGCGGCTAATTGTCCAGAAATTGATCTGGTTATTGGTGGTAAGTTATTTAATACATAAATCCCTTATCTACCGGCTATTATATAATTAAATTTATGTTCAGGTCATTCGCACTCATTTCTATATAGCGGTAAAGAGCCCGATGTGGAACACAGTGAGGGCCCCTATCCCACGATTGTGAAGCAGAAGAGCGGTAAAGAAGTGCCAGTGGTTCAAGCATATGCTTACACAAAATATTTAGGAAAACTCCATTTGCAGGTAGATTCTCATAAGTTTAAATTTTAAGAACGCTTGATGCATATTTAATATAATGATTTTAGTTCGATAAAGACGGAAATCTGATCGAATTTGATGGCACTCCAATTTTGTTGAACGCTGCTGTGCAACGAGAAAGGGATGTTCAAGATTTACTTGAGGTGTATCGTCCAAACATCACCAATCTGGAGAACACAATTGTAGGCCACACAAAGGTGCAATTAAATGGTCGTTCGATGGCGTGTCGCAGTGAGGAATGCAATTTGGGCAATTTAGTTGCTGATTCAATGATTTACGCTCGAGTAGTCGAAGATCAAGGTGGTGATTTTTGGACTGATGCACCAATTGCAATTATCAATGGCGGAGGTATTTGGTTAGAAATAAGCATATGTATAAGAAATTAATATTTATTTTCAAAATAGGTATACGTGCCGGAATCGATAAGCGCTCGGATGGTTCAATTACAGAAAATGATGTTTTATCAGTTCTGCCGTTCAAAAATAAATTGTATGTGATCAGTATATCTGGAAAACAGATACGCAAAACCCTCGAATTGTCGGCCACAAAACGCACTAAAGACTCCAATGGCGGCTTCCTACAATTTTCTGGTTTGCACGTCATATATGATTACCACAATGAGGAGGGTAATCGGGTTATTTCGGTGGAAGTACGCTGTGGTAAATGTGAAGTGCCAGATTACGAATCGTTGGACGATTCGAAAACATATAACATCATATCTAGTGAATTCTTGGTAAATGGTGGCGATGAACACAATTTGGTTGAGAATGGTTCAGTACCCTTATTAATGAAATGGAGTGATAAGGAAGCGTTAGTTGAATATTTAAAGCATCGTGACTTCATATATCCTGAATTACAAGGTCGAATTAACGTTATTGAGACAGGAACCTCCGGCGCCACGGACACAAGATCCTTTATATACCTAAGTCTTGCCAGTGTGGTAATGTTTTTTCTTCGATCTTTCCATTAGATGTACATCTACTTTATGAACAATCGGCGAAATTACATATTTTATTACTCTATTAAACAATGTACTTTTATTGAATTAAAAAATATATATAAATTTTAGCGCGGGCACATTTCAGATATAGATTATCCAATAGCATAAACGCAATTATTTTTAAACTTAAAAAAAAAAAAAATATATTTGATTCATCGACTTTTAAGTTTATGATATGAATGCCAAAAACTCTTTGTGCATCTTGTTTTATATAATAAATAATTGTAACATATGTCCAATTGCAATTTGTTGTATTAGGAGGGCATAGTGACTAATTCGAATCAAACTAGTAATAGAGGTTATTTTACATTTAAAAACTCTAATATTATATTTTAAGAGAGAAAAAAGTATTTTTAGAAATTAAGATCTTGCCGACCATAGAAAGAGAGAGAACTATTATGTAGATTTCAAACCATTTCATTTGAAGACATGTTATGTTAAATGGCGTAAGTATGTCCCATTTTCATCTTAAAAAGTCTACCTCATAAACAAATTAAACTACCAATAAAGTGTTTAGCATGTATTTGTATACATTTATTATTTTTATTTTTTAGTTACATGAAGTTTTGGATAAATATTGATTTCTAAATCATAAACACAATAGTTCGAAACATTTTTATAAATACATACTATATTTCATTTAAACCCAACTGTAACAATTTCAAATTGATTAGACGCTCACTTTCATCCCACAGCCATTTAGCTAACTCGTCATCTCGAGCAACTGCCGCAGTTTTTTTCGGTTTACAATCAGCAAAATAAGCTCCGCTAACTAATTCCAAGTCTGGATCCAAAGCTGCGTATATTGTAGTTTGCGCGCCATTAGGCGTTGTTTTGAAAAATGGCCATTTCAAAACGGTTGCAATATGCCTTTATAATAAATATTTAATTGATTTTAGTAAATGTTGAAATAAACAGCATACAAACCGAAAAACTGGATGATTAATAATAGTATTATGCCTCATTAGTTCAGATTCAACCACACCGGGATGTAATGAATTAACAGTCGTTTTTGTGCCCTGTAATCGCTTAGCTAATTCACGTGCAAATAAAATATTAGCAATTTTACTGTGAGAATAAACTTTTGAAGGGTTGTATGAAGTTTCACTAAGAAAATCATTTTTTTTAAAGGGTCCCATTTTATGCGCTAAGCTTGAGAGAACCACAATCCGACTGGGTGCAGATTTCTTTAGATCAATATGTTAAACCTTCAATCAAAATGTTTTTACAAATAATGGCGTATGAAATACCTTTAGAAGATCAAGAAGCAAATTAGTTAAGTAGAAATGTCCCAAGTGGTTAACACCAATCTGCATTTCGAAACCGTCTTGAGTAACCATGCGCGGACAGGACATAATTCCAGCATTATTTATCAAAATATCCAATCTCGACTCGATTTTATTGTAGCTATAATTTATATTTCATATTAATAGACTCCATGTAGTTAAAAAAAATAATGCATACTTATCAACAAAATCTTTAATTGATTTTAGGGAGGCCAAATCAAGTTTCATCCCGAAAATGTTCTTGTTACAAGTATCTTTGATGAGTTCTTGCCGTGCCTGAAATACGAAAAATTAATGGAATTAAGACTTCGTAGCAGCTTCCTTCAAAAACTAAATATTAAGTAAATATAAAGAATATTGGAAATATTTGGATGCATTTAATCGAGTATACGTATGTATGTACTAATAACATAATATAATAATTAAAATTTCAAATGGAAACAATTTCTTGGTTTGATTTTTAATGAGAGTAATGTTCACCTTTTCACATTTTTCCATATTACGACAAGCCATATATATTGTAGCTCCTCGCTTTGCAAGCTCACGAACAGTCTCTTTTCCAATGCCTGTGTTTGCCCCTGTAACAATAACCACTTTTCCCATCGCGGTTGTACTCTTTCGATATTTGCCTCCTTGCATATACAATCTGTTAAATGTTTGCTTTTGTTCTTTATACTATTAAATAAATCACATTATTGAATACCTTATAAGCCAAATAGCAGCAGCTGCAATAAATAACCAAGAATACGACATTTGCTCCATAGTATCCTAATAACTTATGTACTCAATTATAACAACCAGCAATAAGGAATATTTCATTGTGAAATTCACAAACATGGTAAAAATTTTACTATCTAAAAGATAGTTTATAAGATTAAAGATAATTAGATAAGATAGATTAAAGATAAAAGAAAAAAGTTAGAGCCAATAAAAATAAAGCCACGCCAGAGTTGCACAAACGTTCACCGATATCAAAATATATATAAAAATTACTTATGAGACAATATTATTCCATACAGATTGACGAAAAATTCCTTCGGAAATCAAAAACACTTTTCTTCTTAATTTTAAGATTTTATTTTAATTATAAATTTTTTTTGAAATTAGCGTTGCATATTCATGAATGATATTATTTGCTTTCTGATGATAGTGCCACCTAGAGCTAAAACTTCAACTAGTTTAACAGAAGCGCCATCTACAATGAAAGTTTGGTCAAAATAGCGACGCCTCAAAAGATGGCGTTCGGTTTTACATTCGGTTAAAGAAGAAACACACACGGAAAGAATAGCGTAAAAATATTGTAAAGTAATTGCGCGAAAATCTATTAAGAATTAATACAAAGATATGCAAATTTCTTAAAAATAAAAACAAGACAAGTGAGCGTTCGATGTCTCCTACTACAGAGCGTAATATTTATTAAATAAATATGTAAGCATAAAATGTGTTTTTGTGCTGTGTATCAGTGGTAGTGGCAGCCACAGCGGCAACTGTCGCTGGTGTGAAATCCTAAAACGATACGAAAATGCAAAAAACGAGAAATATATGAAAACAAGCCGGTATACAAACTATTTAAATTCCCTTGAAGTGGAGATTAAATTGTTGATTATCCTTTTGTATTATTGTGTACACAAGTATAAGGCATAAGGCAAAGGCAAAAGTCCCAAAATTGCAAAGCAATGTTTCAGATTTTTTTATTCATTATCCAATGATGCCATTGAAAAATATAAAAATAAATCTTTGTATTGGATTATATATTATTGGATTTCCAAAATTTCCTCATAAATAAAAATAAAATTAGTGTTTTGTCGGGCTACATGTGAATAAGGAAAGGAATATTTAGTTTTGTGGGTTCTGTAAAAAATAAAAAAATTAGTTGTATTAATTAACAAAATTTTAGCTGAAAGAACTTGGCAACTCTGTTATCCTCAATAACTCGCGATATTTACATTTTTCATTCATTTTCTCTTATTTTTTTTTTCATTCTGGTATGTTTCGTTTAAATACCGTTGCGTTCTTATAATAATAATTATATCATATATAAACATATTTGCAATACAGAGTTAAACATTTTATTAAACAGTATATATTTTTCCATCCCTTATACAGATTTTTCTAAATATTCGTAAAAAATTAACAAAGTAGTCCGCTTTAAAACCCAAATAAATCGACATATTTTGATAAACAAATATGACGGACGTAAAATATCCCTCAGGTTGTCGTCCGCTGACTGAGGACTTAGGGACGGACGAGCTTATTCGCAGACTTAAGGTATGAGAGTGAATGCTTTAAAATTGTTTTGATTTCACTAATTATCTTCTAGACTCTAGCACATGCGTTACAAGCTATGGGCCAAGATGAGAAACACGTTCCTGATTATATTCAGTTAGCACTAATGCTGGTTGATGAATGCTTTCTACAACATCCATCGCGCGATGTTCAACTTTTAGTTGCATGTTGTATTGCTGATATATTGCGAGTTTTTGCCCCCGAGGCACCTTATAAAGACCAGGATCAAATCAAAGCTATATTCATGTTTTTCATTAAGCAGCTTAACGGTCTCAAAGATCCAAAAGATGCATCTTTCAAAAGGTATTTTTACCTGCTTGAGAACCTAGCCTTCGTAAAATCGTTCAATATGTGCTTTGAAATTGAAGATTGCCAAAAAATTTTCTGCCAACTCTTTGCTATGATGTTTAAAATTATTAAGTAAGTGTCAACATTTTAAAAAGATTACATTATTGAAAGACATTAAAATAAAATTGTATTTTCAGCGATGATCACAGTACCAAAGTAAAAAATTTCATGATTGATATCATGAGTCCTCTTATTACGGAAGCTGACAATTTGACTACACCATTACTAGATTTAATTTTAATTAACATTGTAGAGCCTCAAAAGTCTGCTAACATTCACGCCTATCATTTAGCAGAACAATTGATTCAAAAGACAAGTTACGCATTGGAACCAATTATAAAAATTGTATGATTCAAATATGTTGCTATATTTTATTGTACATTCACAAATAATAATTAATTTAATTTGTTTTCTAGTTTTTTAACCAAGTCCTTATATTGGGTAAAATTGATAAAAATATTGCGATTACAGCAAAAATTTATGATCTCATCTATGAACTTTATCAAATTAGTCCGAATCTGATGTGCTCCGTTCTGCCACAGTTAGAATGTAAACTAAAGTCAACAACTGAAATAGAGCGGATGAGTAAGTCATTTAGTTCTAATATTTTTTCTTTTGTTTTGTTTTTATTATGAATTTATGTATTTTTTAATTCCAATACAGAGGCCGTATCTTTATTAGCTCGAATGTTTTCCGAAAAGGACTCACAGCTCTCAAAAAAACATACTTCATTATTACGTATGCTCTTGGGCCGTTTTTGCGACATTGCGCCAGCGATACGCGTTAAGTGTGTACAATCTTCGATGCATTTTCTATTAAATCACCCGCATTTGCGAAAAGAAATAATCGATTGTTTACGCGCACGTCAGCATGATTCCGATGAAACAGTCCGCTATGAAGTTGTTATGGCCATTGTTGCGACGGCTAAAAGGGAATTTAATATAGTATGTGAATCGCAGGACTTATTGCATATTGTACGAGAACGTACGCTGGATAAAAAATTTAAAATCCGTAAAGAAGCTATGAATGGTCTGGCATTTATTTATAAAAGGGTTTTGTGTGAGCCCAATGACTTGCCGCTTGACTTAAAGGAATCCGTAAGTTGGATAAAGAATAAAATATTGCATGGCTACTATATGCCCGGAATCGAAGATCGGCTCCTTGTTGAACGTTTACTTATCACCTGCCTAGTACCGTACAAATTGCCTTCGGAGGAAAGAATGAAAAAGTTATACCTCCTTCTGGGTACTCTCGATGATAATGCTATGAAAGCGTTTATGGAAATTCAAAAAAATCAAATGAAAACACGAAAAACTGTTAGCGATTGGGTAAAAATGCATCACACCAAAGAACTTACACAAAAAATGCAAAATCAACTTAACGTCAAACAGACCATAATTTGCAAGTAAGTTTTCACTAAATAAAATTAATAGTAAATTTTAATATAATTTAATAAATATAGGTTACTGCCAGACCCTCTTAAAGCGACTGAATTTATAGCGAAATTCAGCGTCAATATGCGCAAAGATGCATCTTTGCTGCGTTATATGGAAATAATTTTAAAGCGTGATGTGTCTTGCAAAGAATGTGCTGACACTATGTCCTTGCTACTAAAGAAACTTGGAAATCCAATGGCAGCCAATTTATATTACAATACCGTCAAAATGTTGATTGAACGAATTGCGTCGGTCATGGTTGATAAGGAATCAATAGGTATTTTAATAAGGTGAGTTCACAGTTTTTATAAGATACTTTTTGATAATGGTAATGTAATTATTTCAGCCTTGTTGACCAATGCATGCAACGTAGTAAAATTGTAGAAGAAGTGGGTGTACCCAGTGCGGAAGCCGGTGAACGTGGTCTTAAATTCTTATGTGTAAGATTAATAACTATGCTCCCTTAATTATGGCGTCCTAACCTTTTTTTCATATAGATGCTTTCGTATATATTTTCTGCGCATTTTTTCACCGATGAAACCTTACGACACATGATCGCCTTATTAAGTCACGAGGAGGAATACGCTGCACCACTTATACTTAAGGCTCTTGCCCATCTAGGCCGGTATCAACCATTATGTGACATTAATCCAAATATTTTAGAAGCGCTGGCTTCAATTTGCAAAGACTTTGCATTAACAGGAACGGTAAAGCAGGCCAAGCATGCAGTTCGTTGCATATTTGTCAATGTGCAAACTCAAATAACAGGAAGCGTTGGCGCTGATTCTATCAGTCCTTCAACAAAAACACCTATAGTTCATCCAATATTTAACGAAATCATTGAATCTTTACGGGTTACACTCTCTCCACAAGATCCATATCAGCATACAAAAATTTGTACCCTAGGTCATATTGCCTACCATATGCCGCAAGCCTTTCTCACGCCAGTGAAAAATATGATTGCACGACGTGTTGTAAAAGAGTTACTGATTCAAGGCATTTCGGAGACACGGGACTGCGGTTTACCGGTTGGTGACTGGTGTAATAAAGAAATATTGCCTGCTGACACACTTTGTAAGCTTGACGCTCTTAAAACAATGGCACGTTGGCTAATCGGTTTGCGTTCAGATGAACATGCAGCACAGAAAACATTTCGTATGCTGATCGCATTCATAAATCAGCGTGGTGATTTATTAGAGCAGAATCGCTTGTGTCCCGCTGAAAAATCATGGCTGAGGCTTAGTGCCGCTTGTGCTATGCTGAAGATTTGCGAACAAAAAGGAGTCGGGGATCAGTATAATGCTGAACAGTATTTCAATTTATCGCAAGTCATGGTGAGAATCATGAAATCATGAATATGTCCACATAAATACTTAAAACCGGTATGTATGTTTACTTCTTTCACATTTTTGCAGTGTGATCCCGTGTCTGAGGTGCGTGACATATTCGCTCGGAAGTTACATAAAGGATTGGGCAAAGGATTGCCCAATAAATGCTTACCACTAGATTTTATGGGATATTATGTTCTAGTTGGTCATGAAACTGATAAAAGGTGTGCATACATTAATCTCATATTTTGCATGCTGGTACAATTAATATAATATTAACTGCTTGCTTATTCTTTTTAGACAATGTGAGGTCATTCGGAACTATGTGGAAATGGACGTTAACAAAAGGCGTGAATACATCAAAACCATAGCGACAATGTGTACGTAGCTCTTAGTAATTCACAAAAAAAAATAATTTTATAAACAAATTTAATTTATAGCGACGGAGAGCAAAAATGATGCGCAAACCGCTTACATTTTACCTGATTTCATGTTAGCGTTTGCGATACCTGTTTTAGCACATCATCCAGCCTTCACCGACTACGAAGATCGTTTACAGCTAAAACAAGTGGAGAAATGTTTACGCTTTATTCTTGAACCACTTATGATGAAGCGTGAAGCATTTTCTTATAGTTTCTACGTGAATCTGATACAGATGATCAAAAATCATCAGGACACCACCACGAATGCTGAAGATAATTCGTATAACTTAGTAAGTAAAACATTCGAAAAGATAGACAATATAGAGATATAGATAGACGAATAGAAGACCAAATTTGTATTGTTTTATTTAATTTTTAGAAAATGTGGGCAGCATGTGATCTAGCTCTGTACATAATCAACTCGAAAATCGGCGATGGCAGCACATCTTCAAATTCTTTTCCTGTAACAGTGCAGTTACCCGAAATGTATTATAAACCTTTGGATAAACCAGGCAACAATACAAAGGTATACATACCTCTTGACACGTACACATTAGCGTCAGGTCCAATATCTGCGGCGTCGAAGTTAACTTCATCAACAGCAGTATCAGCGCCGGTCGTTAAAAAAATATCTACTTCGGCCGCTGGCAGTACGAATCTTACATTGCGATTAGTTGGCGAAAAACGTACAGCTGATCACCTACCGAGCAATGAAAACTCACCAACCAATGCACAAGTGGGTAGAAATAGGGAAATTGGATAAATTAATACAAACATTATTACAATTTTTATTTTTATTCTTAGAATAATTCAGTCATTTACGAGGAGAGTAGTAGTATAGCTGAGCCACCAGCCAAGCGAACGCGCGGACCGCTGCGTGCAGGAAAGACAGTTTCATAAAATCGATAAAATGGCGTGGTCGAAAAAACCAAACGTCCATATTTACATCCCTCCTAAACCGGCAAAGCGCCTTGGAGCAATCATACGTACTATGCAGGGAACCGTAACAACATAAATACATACATACACACCTATTCGTTACATTTAGTAACGGAAATCTGTACATTTTTTAAAGGATAAAGAAACCCTATTAAATCTTTACTAGTAGGTGAATTTTTATTTTTCATTGTTAGACACACATTTCTTATTGCGTCTACATTTGGAGCCCAATACAGGCGATTATAACTCCCTGGTTGAGTTTAATATTTGTGTGTATATTTTTTTTTATCTGTCTAACTGGGAGTCTTGGCCAATCTAATGGATCTAATTGCTATTCAGCCAATTTTCCCGTAATCCCAGATTTATTGTTATGCCTCATTATTAAATTACACAAAGAACAGTAATAAAAACACATTGTTTCATTTATATACAATAATATAAAGCAAAAAAAAAATAATTAATTTAGATAGCATTTAAGTATTTATGTATAACATATATGCCTCTAAAAATCACATATAAATATGCATGCAAACGTATGAAACGAGAAAACTGGATTGAATATAATGTATTTAAAAATAATTTTTGTGACTTTGTTATCTCCAAAAAGGTATATAGCATTTCTCATGAAAACTTATTTAGCTGCGAGGAATTTATACTACTATATATATGGTATACTAACAATTTATAAAGGAAAATTTCCATTTTTATTTTATTTTAAAACTTTTGACAATCGCATAGTTCATATATATATGAAATAGTTGTTGAACTTTTAAACCTTTTTCACAATTTGCACCACATCTTCATCGTTAAGAATATGATCAATGCCCACCTTTTGTGGTTGATGTTTAACAGAAGACCCCCAAACTAAAGCGCTAATAAACGAAAGATATTTAATAAAAAACCATTAATTAAAGTAGGAAATACTTACTATTTGAATTCTTTAGCAATTGAGCGATGCAGCTTATTACAGAAGTCTTGGATACTTGTGCGTTCATTATGTAGCACAATAGGTGAATTGTAATCCGGGAGTTGACCCTTAGGTTTGGTATAACTGTCAAATAAAATAAAATCGTATATTTGACAATTTCTTAAATCCATAATATAAGTGTATTACATTCGAACCAACTTCAGATATTCCCACATCATTTCTAGCAAATCGTCGAAATTCCAGCGATGATGCGCCGAAATCGGAACACAATGTGGGATCTTATAAATAACATCTAGTTCTTCAATGGATATTTGATCAATTTTATTCAGCAAGTAAATACACGGTATGTAGATTCGATTTCCTTCAATAACATCAATTAAATCATCACTGGTCGCATCATATCGCAATGTTATATCGGCATTATGTATTTTATATTCAGAAAGGATAGTCTTAACTAGATCAGCATCCAATTCAGATTGCGGAACCATACTGTTAAGATTGACACCTCCCTTATCTTTACGTTTGAAGTAAATATTTGGAGGTTTTTTATTCAAACGAATACCAAAGCCTTCCAGTTCATGTTCAAGTAATTTTTTATGTGCTAAGGGCTTAAGGCAATCAAGAACCATAAAAATTAAATTACACGTTCGAGCCACCGCAATAACTTGACGACCTCGACCTTTACCATCCTTAGCACCCTCTATGATTCCAGGCAGATCCAAAAGCTTTAAACAAAAGAATAAAAATATTACTATTAATAGTTTATCTAATAAAACTTGACTTTGTTTAAAAAAGTTACTTGAATTTTTGCGCCTTTATATTTAATACATCCAGGGACCGTGGTCAGAGTTGTGAATTCATAGGCTGCGACTTCACTGTAAACACCTGCCAAGTTAGAAAGCAAAGTCGATTTTCCAACTGATGGGAACCCCACAAACCCAACTCGAGCGTCGCCAGTTTTTGCAACTTCAAAGCCTATAAAACATATTATATTTACTCGAATTTACAATACATATCTAAATAATTCTATTACCATCCCCACCAGCGCCGCCGCCGCCGCCTTTTGGGGAGATTAACTCACGGCGCAGCTTCGCTAACTTGGCCTTTAAAAGTCCCAAATGTGCTGATGTTGCTTTGTTCTTCTGGGTGCGTGCCATCTATGATTATTATCCAAAATTCCCATGTTATCAAACATAGATTCATATACGGCATATAATGTTAAGGTTAGATTTTATTTAATTTGCTATTTCATTTGGAATTTCAGTTTTACCTCGGATTCGATGGCAGCAATTTTTTCAAGTATTGTACTCATTATGCCTTTGTTTCCTTAAATCTTTTATATTATAAACTGGAAATAGTGAGGTTTTCAATAATAAAGCTTTTTGTTGACAAAAAAACTTAATATCGCGTGGACAATTGCCTGGAGTTCCATTTGAAAGAATTGCCGAATAAAAAACTAAAGACGTCATATGTCAAAAATTAGATATATTCAAAAACATTAATGTTGCCAGGCCTTAAAAATAAATGATATTCATTCAACTTATATATTCAAATATGAGAATTCACATTCACATACATAACGTTTGATATAACATAGAATATGAGCCAAACTAAATTCATTATTATGATAAGAATATATTTCAAGCCATTGATAAAGTTAAAATACGAAACAATAAGCTGAACAAGAATATATGTAAAATATTCGTATTCATATCTAAAAACTTAGCAAATTTGTGTTATGTTATTTATGTGGTAGTGCTAACAAGTGGCATCACTAACTATGTAATGCAGGAAGTTCATTGGTTGTGGCCACTGTGAGAACCATCGGTATCCTTTTACCGACCACTAAAAAAATTAGGAATGAAGAAACTGTTAGCAGCTTTCAATCATCGTAGTGAACGTTTCCAAACTTCAGTTTCATACATAATTATATTTACTTTGACTATCTGCGGTGTTTGCATCGTGTGTAATATATTTAATTTACAGAATGAAGCTGGCCGAAACAACAATAAAGTTTCGCTGGACCTTATTCATGTACGTGAAATCTTGTTATCAAAAGACAGTGAGGGAACGCGCAACCGGGATGACAGTTGTAGAATATGGGACTGTATAAATTTGTACAAATGCGGACAAAAAGGACACGACCGTCTTTCCGTGTATGTATATCCCCTCCAAGAATACATCGATGAGTTGAAAGGGGAGACAGTTTCAATACTTACCCGAGAATACTACCAAATACTTGAAGCAGTTGTACGAAGTCGATATTATACGCCAAATCCAAATGAAGCCTGCCTCTTCCTTCCAAGCATTGATACTTTGAATAGTAACTTAGTTAAATCAAGTGCAGTGGAACGAGCACTAGCGATGCAAAATTATTGGGATAGTGGTGAGAATCATATAATTTTTAATATGATAACACGAACCGATGGAAATATTTTGAAAACTGATCGTGCCATAATGATTGGAGGAGGATTTGATTCGTGGACCTATCGGAACGGATTTGATTTGTCGTTACCAATTTATAGTCCTGCGCAACAACATGTGTCAATTTTATCGCCAAGATCGACACATTTGCCGCGAAAAAATTTATTGGTGATAATTTTGCCAAACGTATATCCAAAATACCATAGACAAGTACATTCATTAGTGGACGATGACCCAAGCGTCGTGCTAATGCTTGATAAATGTATTACACATGGGAATGATTATTCGTCGAAAAATATTCTACGTTGTAATAGCAGTCGTGGTAAAAGTTTTGAATATCCACGGGCATATGAAAAAGCAACTTTCTGTTTATATTCACATAGTGTGAACGCAGGTAAATCTGATTTAATGGAAATGCTAGCCTATAATTGTATTCCCTTGATTGCTGTCGATAATTTTATATTGCCGTTTGAGGACGTGCTTGATTGGACATTATTTTCAATGCGTATTCGTGAGGCAGAAATTCATTCTATAGTAAAAAAATTGAGCAAAGTATCGCACACAAAAATTTTTGAGCTACAACGTCACGGGCGCTGGGTATACAATCGATATTTTAAAGATTTAAATACCATAACGCTAACATCATTGGAAATTTTGGAAAATAGAATATTTCCTCATCGAGCTCGTAGCCTAATGGATTGGAATAAACCTGATGATAATTATCGAAGCACTTTTAACCCACTATTTTTGCCGGTAATTTCTCCCAAATCACAAGGATTTACAGCTGTGATATTAACGTATGATCGAGTTGAGAGTCTTTTCACGCTAATTCAAAAGTTAGCTATGGTTCCATCTCTTCAGAGCATACTTGTTATTTGGAATAATCAAAATAAGATGCCACCACATTGTAAGATATTGATTAGTTTTTATGACATAAACTTAAATTTATTCCTTCCATTTCAGTATCCTCATTTCCCACTATTCCGAAACCCCTAAAAGTCATTCAAACTCGTGCAAACAAGCTTTCAAATCGGTTTTATCCATACAATGAAATTGAAACTGAAGCAATTTTAACGATTGATGATGACATTAATATGCTTACTACTGATGAACTGGATTTTGGGTAATCATTACGGGTATCTAAATAATTATCAATGCAACTTAAGTCTATTTCCTTTATTTTTAGGTATGAAGTTTGGCGAGAGTTTCCTGATCGAATAGTGGGGTTTCCGAGTCGAATTCATGTATGGGATAATGCGTCGATGCATTGGCGCTACGAGTCAGAATGGACCAACCAAATATCGATGGTTCTCACTGGAGCCGCATTTCATCATAAATTTTGGAGTCATATGTACACATATGCAATGCCTGGAAATATTAAAGAATGGGTGGATCAACATATGAACTGCGAAGATATCGCTATGAACTTTCTTGTTGCAAATATTACTAATAAATCACCGATAAAAGTCACACCACGGAAAAAATTTAAGTGTCCTGAATGTACTAATACAGAAATGCTATCTGCTGATTTAAATCATATGCGTGAAAGATCAGCTTGCATCGGCAGGTTTTCTAACATTTATGGTCGCATGCCTCTGCGCAGTGTAGAATTTCGGGCAGATCCTGTACTCTTTAGAGATAACTTCCCTGAGAAATTAAAGCGATTTAATGATGTTGGGAATTTGTAAATAATACTCGAAAAAATAAGAACTTTCAACGCATCGATTTATAAGATTATGTAAAAAATACGTTTTATTGCCATATAATTATATAGTATGAATGTAGATATATGTAAGACTAGGTGATGTATTTTAACTGAACGTTTTGAAAATAACGTGTATTATGTACGTGTATTATGGATGCATTTTACGAGCTTTTATTGTGAATGAATGATAGCAATATTCAAATAAACAAATGTTGTCAAGGTTATTATTGAAATGCAACTAATTTTATATAAATACTTACATACAGACATCCATACCTACTGTAAATTGTTAAAATTCCGTTACTAAACTTGTTTGAGAAACAAAAGTGAATATTATTAAAACGGTAAATATTAAAGGAAAACGGGCATAATTGATAGAAATGTTTGCATCCAGTAAGTTTCTGTAATTAGCATTAGCAAAACTTTAGAATAAAAATTTATACAATTAATTAGATAATCGGAGAAATTTGGTGGAACCTGGTTCCAAATCCTCTAACTCTAGTCAACAATTTGTAGCTGCTCTAAATGGAAAGTTTGAAACGGCTGAAAACTTATTACATAAGAACTACCGTTGGCATCAAATACCATACCATAACCACCATAATATCGTTGGCAACAAACATTTAAAACAGACAAAGTTATCCAATGGATATTTCTATAAAAAACCACAAACCGAAGGTCGATTTAATACCACAGTTTTAACACAGAAAGCACCCCAAAATTCAGAATATTTCTTGCTACCACTTCCGAAATCAAAAGTCACACCATCAGTAAAAATGAAGGGGAGTTTGAATAGAACCATTGACGTGGTTGTTAAACATTTCCACGGCGACTACTTGAATGTGCAAGGAACAAATTCTCCATTGAAAGAGCATATTAATTCATTCAATAATAGGCGAAATAAAATGGCACTAATGGGAGGAGTGGATTTTTGTTTAAAAATTCATAAGGTGTATCCGACGTTGGATGCCTTATGGGATGTTTACGGTTTGTTGTAAATATTTCGTTTTTGAAATCGTATTAATTTTACGGATTCTAATTGACATAGGACACTTAAAAAAGATAATTAGAGGAAAACAAAGAGGAGAAAATATTTTATTGTTGCGAAATTTGGATGGAGGTCCAATACTTCAAAGTGTTTATTATGACTTTACGTTAGTTGGGTTTGATTCTGGTATGTTTGACATAATTCAGAAACTTTATTTCTATGTTTCCATTACTTACAATTCCTTAGGTTGTTATTTACGAGCCGTTGGTCGTTTTATTGGAGGAAATCGGTTACAGACGTTCAAACTAAAAAGAATCGAAGAGGAAGAATATATGCAGTCGGTTCGGTACTTTAACCGAATTCAAAATGTTGCCTCCTTTGCGTTGCTACAAAATGGAAATTAATATTTTCATCGAAAGCGTTAAAAGTTACTGAAATCTATTTGTCAAAACATATCAAATATATGAAAGTAAGTAGGTATATTTGTTTAGCCATCTACAAATATGTAATAGCAGTTATACATTAAATAAAATAAATTGTGCATTGACACTTATTAAAGGATACTAATACTTTCTGAATACTTAAAATAATTTGTACTTAATTCTTTTCAAATTCATTAACTAACAAATTCATGAATCATATTTTTTAATAGGGATTATTCAAGAATATTTTTCAAACTAGTCTACACTACTGAAATCATAGTACAAAAAAATTGTGACTATTAAACCAGAAACTAAAGCCATTATATAACCTAAATGTAAGGCACTGCGTCGTTCGCGAAGGTATCTGTGAATGAAATAAAATGAAAGTGAATACCAAATCACAATAAATTAACATTCTAACTTACGTTTGTTTCAACGGTGAAAAAGGTGAAGGAGGGTTTAAGCCTGGCACGTCACTATCCAAATACACTAGCATATATGAAAAAAATGCTAAAGAAATACCACATATCAAAGGGCTTAGTGTCTCATAGAACTGGTGTTCATGTGCCCAGCTTAAAACTTCCTTCATTTTTGTTTGCACCTTCTTGTTAATGTCAAAAATATTCTCGGTTTTGTCGAAGTATTCTAGAAGATATGATAAATATAAAAGTGGATATCTTTAAGAAAGTTAGAAAAAATATTTTGAACCACAACAACATTTACACATATCGTTATCAGTTTACTTTTTATTTGTCATCCGTTATGTGTAATATTTTGTCTTTATTTGGCAATTAGGTATCAGAGTAATTACGCTAGAGTACACATGTATGTATATAAATGCAATTATAAGTGAGCACTTATTTACTTAAATATGTACTATTTTCTAACTATTCTAAAAATAATAAAAGGAAAATAATAAAAAATAAAAGGAAAAAATTAAGGAAAAGGTAAACTGTAATAAATTGGTGAAAAACAGACTTATCCGGTTTAACCTTTGGATAGATATGCATTCATGTTTCTTCTATAGTGAGAGTGGAAGTATTTAAAATTAATGATTTCTTAATCTTCAATTGAAAAAGAAAAAACAAAATTTCCTTTAACTACTTCTGTCAATAAAACTACACACATATGGACGTACAATATTTACGTGGGTTAATACGTAAATGTTCAATAGCAAGCGTTGACGAACGATGGGGTATTTGTGAGATCATCGATACTTTTCGCTATTTATATATTAATAATATGTATTTATATATATATTTAGATGTATATAGAACTCTTCCGTTTACATACGTCGGTAACTAACAAAAGACATTGGGTCAATGGAGCTGATAGCCCTAGAAAAGCGTATTGAAAGGATCTTGGATCTGAAAATATTGTTAAAAAGTTTCCTAAGTATGCAAAAATTAGTGTATATATAAATTAGTATATATATAAATTAGTATATATATAAATTAGTATATATATAAATTAGTACATATATAAATTAGTATATAAAATTAGTATATTAGCAATAACGTTTAGAAAAAACTTCATACCCGAGACTATAACCATTTCAAAAGTTAAACAAACAGTAAATGTTAACAAAATGATATCCACAAATGCTCAGGAAAGCAACCTTTCCTAACTGTTGCCAATTCCACTTATATTTTATTTTGTTTATTAATGGGCACTTATATCGTTTAAATTCTTAAAACCAGTTGATAACTATTTTCCGTTCCTCTACTAAATGCTTTGTCCGATTGATGAAGCTGATTCCACTTTCGATATCGGTATAAGCGAGAATAAATTTAAATCTGCTAGAGCACCGACTGGCGAATAGTTCAAAGTGGAGCAAACGATTGAATCATCGTTCGTGACGTCACCAAATTTGTTTTGGAACAGATTGCAGCACCCTCTCTACAAACATTTTGTTTTTGCACCAAACGCAATGATTATTACATTTTTTTACAATCTCCCAAAAGTATTTGTATGCAATCTTCTAAAAAAAAAAATTCTTTATTGAAAAAGAATAACAACTATATACACGAAAAATAAACAAAATGCAATACATTCACTGATTTACAACTCAAGGTATAATTTTATCACTGGTATAATATTCATAAATAAAGAAAGCTTTTCATAACGTCAGAAAAGTGTTGTAGGCTTTACTGATTTTTTCCCTCAATAATTTAGTTACTAAAACGCTAAAAGACGCTATGCATCTTAGCACGGCGATTTGTGATGAATATGGAGGCCTACCTTTCGATCAAAATAACTACTATAGTAGTTATAGTTTTTGTCTCAATATTTCAACTGCAAATATTTTACTTAAATTAAAATCCTTTCCCTTTAACTAAATTTCGGCCATGGATAGAAATTGAGGAGGCATTACTGGTCTTCGTTTTAAATGATTTTGATGAGGGTTGGTGGAACAAATAGTTTATAAAATAGTGCATATATTTGCCACTATTAAAGGTACAATAACGTAAACAGCAACATAAAAGTTGCACATATTGTATTTTAATTCTGTTATGCGCTTGTATGTAACTATTCCTCAAGCGAACATTCACATCACCATGATTTTATTCTCATTCAAGTTGGGCCTATTGTCCGGAAGTGCAATAAAGGCGGATTACTGTATGTGGCACGCTGAGAGATACAGAACTATTCGTGAAATTACCATTTAAATCATTTGAGTACTTTAAAGTAAAAACGAAAACACTTAGCATTAAATATTAAAGTCAAATTTTAAAAATAAAATTTGCTCACTTTACCGGGAATTATCTCAATTTAATGTGATTCAGATGTGAAGCTCAAATAATGTACAGCGAAATTTATTAAACTTATTAAACAAATTTTTACCAGCAAGTTCTACATTACCGCTACAAAACGCAACGTAGTATTTATCTGGATATATGTATGTATGTATATATTAAATGTGTGATATTAAATGAAAATATTGTATTATAAAATATTGTATAATAAAAAAGGGGAAAATTTTTCAAATGGCAACTAATTTAGAATTACTGAAGCAATCCTTATTGATTTTTCACACAAATGCCTTCTTACACCTCGCCGATTTGCTTAAACGCATTTCCAATATACATACATATATATACTACATCTATAAAAATTTAGTTAAAACATTGTCTCGATGGTGTCTTACAAAATATTCCTTCTTTTAATTTCAAGTTTATTATTGTTTTACGAGTATTTATGCAATATTTTTGAGGTTTTCTCTTTATTTAGGTAGTTTATAAGCCATGTCATTTCTGAATGTACAAAAGGAATGTGAAGACACAAATCAAGATCTTTTACAGTACAGTACAGAACAGTTCAGACATCGTGTGTCTGAACGAGTAAAATTGTATGAGGTTAACATGAAAGGATCAGCATCGCCAGCTTATTTTAGCATTAACAAAAACAACAACATACGGCATGTGGTGCCAGTAGGCGTACTGATTGTGTTATTTACATTGTATTTGACAACTACAGCAATTCAATCTAAATACGTAAATTATGTTAATCCAGAAGATGAGAGAAACAGCGATTTCGGCACTACTTTAAAATACAAAGAAATGCAAGCACAGGAAGCAACAAAACGAATAAAAATACTTGAAAAATTATTAGAATACAAGGACCGGTGTACTGAGTTAGAAGTTTTTACAAAGGATGTGCGCTGGGTAAACGAGATTATCGAAAACGAAAGCCAATTAAACGAAATCGATACTGAGTGTGAACAGATAACTGAAGAATCGGTCATTATGAGCGCAGGTGGAGAGAATGGACAAAACCACGACCAGAAAGAATCAAAGGATGAAGAAAAACCTACAGAAATTGTGCAAACCCAACATACAAATAGAGATGAAAGCAAAATTTCGCGACAAAATGAAAAAAGCCGACCTAATAAAGCACTTGAAATGAAGAATAATCAAATCAATAACAAAAATGATAAGAACAACCACAGCACGACCAACAACGATAATAATAAAAAGGATCAATCAATAGCAAAAAAATCTAACACTGCAGAACCCATCATCTATGTATTTGCATTGGTCTTTATATATTTGCTGTTGAAAGCCGCTTCAGATATAAATCAACATTACAAATCAGTAAGTTTGAGGATGTTCTATAATATTGCACAGATGTTGCACAGAGGAGTTAGAAATTCTATACGTCACTTATTTATTTTTACGTTTTCCAGCAAAACAAAGGTGATAAAAGGTTACGCCGTTGCTCCTTGCAATCCTACGCTCAGACTCATAAACAAGATCGTCGAGCTTCAAAAGGTACATCATATAATAAACCGTAAGCGTGCTATTAATATTATTGCGTACGTATAATTACGAAAATAGCCAATAGGAAATAAATTTAAAAAACGTAAAAATTATATAATCATATAAAAAATTAATTAAAAAACATGAAAAAACAATGTATGCATAATATGCATAATATAAAAATGTTATCAGAGAAATTACATCTACAAAAAAATTAAAAAAAGAATTTATAAAAGCGCCACATCTAGTAGACATGTCGTCAAATACCACAATTTCTAACGTTAAAAACATATCGGAAATCTATCAAACCGAAAATGGAGTATTTAACTGAGTTTGCCTTAATGTCTACATAAGCCTTAAGTGGAAATGCTAAATTGAGTGATCAAAGTAGATATATTTTGTATCATCGTTTCGCTATACAATTAATAGATGTCTAAACTTAATAGAAATATATGCATTGCTTAGTTACTAATATTTAATTCCATTGATATACCCACATATTACCTCATTAAATCTCCGCCGAAAACACCTTCGCTATCAATATGATATATCTGCGCCTAAAGTTAGATTTTGCGAAGGAAATCTTTAATACTAGTAAACATAATTATAGTAAAACATTCGATGTTTATTTATTTTATTTAACCATACCGTAAAAAGCGGTTTCTGAATTAACTCGATCTCTTTAACCTGACCTGTTAAATGTGATACATATTTGTATATACCTATGGATGTAGCGTACATATCTGCATAAATTACTAGAATTATCATTAGATGTGTTTATGTATTTAGTTGATCTTTGAATTCAGTTTCACGTAATTATTGCATCACGTACATATTTACGTACATCACGTAATATGTTCATATTTATTTCCAAAACGAACGTTTTATAGGTGTCTCTTGATATTTGTTGTAAATTCGAATAAATGTATGTATCTATGTATGAAAATACGTTTATATCTATTTTTTATTGAAATAGTTGCAGTTCACTAATTAATTTTTCTTTTCAAGTTTTATGCGTGTTACCTATATAACCATAAAGACTTCTTTAATACTACAAGTACATATGAGTAAAGAGATTTAATAAGGCTTGTAACTCATTCCTTTCGCCTTTTATACGTTTGCTTTTTTTTTTAATTTCAGGTCTCCAACGCATTTGTATTCGTACTTTCTGAAAGACCTTTGCACTTTCATAGATGCTAAATGTGTTCAATTTAACTATGGTATCGTGTATTGTTCGCACTTTAACAGCACAACCTTTCAACTCTAAGCTCTAACTATCCTTGAAAACTCCAACTATATATTTTATTTCAAATTATATTTGTTTCTCATATTAAAGATATATTTCGTCCATATATTAATAATGAATTTGTTGTCTATGTGTAAGCTGTTGTTATGCTGTATTTGAAATATATAAGAATGTGTAATGCGAATATATACTTGTTGTGACTTAATATTATTACTATTTTACGGTTTTCGGAAATTATATGGAAACTCTGGACAAATATTGAGCATAGTCTAAACTTTTATTGGATTGTATGAGTTATTAAGCAAGAAATGCATATACAAGATTTGTTCTTCAAAGGTCAATAAATTTTTAACTCTCTAAATGTAATTGATGTTTGTTGTTTTATTTACCAATGTGGGATATCTTTAATTAAATGTTTTCACTTTTTTCTAAAAACAACATGCATATGTTATTTATATGCGTTAAATATGCTAAATATGTGCGAAAACACAAATTTGTAATAAGAAGATAAGAGTTCGAATTAATAGTGATACATTTACAATTGACAGTACTTATATACTAACGCCACCGCAGCGAAAAATCCACCAATGAGCCAATAAAGAGCAATCTTGTTGTTTGGTTTTGTATAACAGTTTTGATTTAAAAAAATTGTTTTATTTTATATTTTGTATTCGGCCGCACACGCAGAAAGGAATTCTAAGCTAAAGAACTGAGGACATCCCGGTGTTAGATCGGCCAGGATTATTTTCCAATAATAATTTCAGCCAATGAAAAAGGTGTTCTATGCAAAAAACTGATAATGTCATAAAGAATATAACTCCTTTAACAATTCATTTTCTTTAACGGATATTATTACAGTTACTTTTGAATCAAGAATCATGTGTAATCTTTCTTTTTTATTTATTTGGATTCGTTTGCAAAATATGTAAAAATTCCACCAATAAGCCAGTAAAGAGCAATCTTGTTGTACTACTACGTATAATTATATAATTATTTTAAACATATATTATATTTTATTTACAAAAATTATTTTATTTTATATTTTGTCGCCAATAATTTGGGTTTAGATTGTCTACACTTGCTAACCATTGAATTTTTGCTGCGGTGGCGTTAATGCGTAAGTGCCTAATTGACTACTACAAATAAGAAATTCCAGTCATAAGATTGGTTTTGAGTGATATTATATTAAATGATGAGGAATGAAAATTGTTAATACGAATTGGCTAATCCTTTCTACATTTACAAAATTTGCTTTAGACTCTTCAAGTAGGAAATCAAAAACAGAATCACTCTTGGAAAAGCGATCGAAATCCGTAGATCGCTTTAATGATACTGAAAGAAAAAAATCTGTAATACTTTCTAATTTACGGAAATTCACATCTTTTGACGAGCGTAATCGCATAGCAAATATTCAATACAGAGTCCATGGACAACCATTGCAGCCATCGAGGGAAATACAGAATTTTGGCGAAAGTTCTTCTAATCACTTAGGTAAGTCAGTATAAAACAAAACGCATTAAAGTTCAAAAAACAATAGGAAAATGAGGTCGTTTATACGATTTTCTAGAAAGATCTCCACCAAAAATCCCTGGACGGCGATGCTCGGTGCCAGTTTCACTAAATTTCCAACGCCAGAACATAAAAGTCGTCGCTTTGCCGATTTCGAATTTGGCTCGTCGTACCTCTTTATCCGGTGTATATATTGGCCTAGAAACAAATTTGATTGATCATGGACAAGATACGCCATTTCATGAAGTTAAACGACGAGTTCGTATGATAAATCGACACTAGAAACTAAAACGATTTAACACAAATTGTCCTAATGGAATATTTAAGTAAATGAAAGAATGTCCATACATACTCTTAAAAAACATTGGAATTCCATGAATAAACTAGATTTGAAGAAAATTAAGTCTATAAAGTGTTTTTGCAAAATCTTTTGCTGCTCTGTTTTATTTGTTTTAGAAAACATCATTAATATAACATTTTATGATTAATTTGTTGGCTAAGCACAAGTATAGTAACACTGAACTTCGAAACGTAAAGGTTTAGTTCATATTGTTGAACTATATTTTCGTAAATTTCCTACATGTTCGGCTGTTCGCGGAATTAAATATTGAAACAGAAAATAAAATTTTTTTCTTTAGAATTATAATACAAAATATTTTTTTATTATGCAAAAACTTTTAAAAATTAATACAAATATTGTAAGTATGTACATGATTTTTTTGGTGTAATAAAAAAAAAATAATGTTTCGATTTCAGTTGTATACCAAAGGTATATTTCAAAATCAGTGTAGCGTTTGTCCTTTATTTTGCATCCTGCATTCTCGGAAGTTCATATTTACATCTATCTTAGTTCTATCTATCTAGTTTTAATTTAAAAAAGCTATTATATACTACATATTAAATTAATAAAAATAAAATATAAAAAGTACATATTTATTGTGTTGATATGTTAACAATTAAGAATTACTTAATTATACGAACTATATGTAATGTTGTCTTAAATTAAGAATCGCAATAAGTACTACTTAAGCTAAGGCAAGACAAATTTCAAATTATCAAAATTTCATATTAAAACCAAAATATTTGTAGTTATTGTATAATGTTAAGTATACTTAAATTCATTTAATAAAAGACAATAAGTTACAAATTAAATTAAATTAATTAGAAGTGATAATATTAAGATTTAAGTTGTTTTGACGCTTGATTTAAAACCAAATATTTTAAATGGATTTTAAAAGAAAGTTTCTATTTGCTAAAGTTATTCAAGTCTTTCATTTTAACAATAAAGTTTGTGTGTTTAAGGTATACCGATAAATATATAAATATGTAAATATATATATATATAAATATGTAAATATATATATATATAAATATGTAAATATATATATATATAAATATGTAAATATATATATATATATATATATAATATATACATATTATGAAATATGATTTCATTTTACACAAACAAATTAAATACAAAATAAATAAATAATTTCTCGATAAAGTATTTTAAACTATTGATTTAAAAAAAGATCCAAAGGAACTTTTTATGTTAAGCTACGTTCATTGCCCTCATAAAGGCTCTCACAGCTTTCCAGCAGCCTCAGGACTGGTGAAATATCGTAGGGATACAATTGACGAGCTACTAATCGGGAAATGTGCAAACGTAATCGTATTAACACACTCATTGCTTCGTCCAGGACCGGCGATCCCATTCCAAAATCATGACAACTACGTAGAAACATGTCCCAATTTACTCGTATATATTTTAGTAGTCGTAGAAGATAGAGTAGAAAACAAGTTTCATTGCTGACAAGTAGATCCAGTAAGAGGTCTGAACTGTTGGAAATCATTTTGAGGAACTCTAAGAAGGTATAAACCGGATTCAACATAGACACAAGTTCCGGGAATGCATTATTGCGAAATGATATGCCTGCTGTGACATCCAAGGTACACACCATAGCTTCAATTAAATGATCATCCTGATCGTCGAAAAGATGAATGAGTATTTTGCTAAAGTGGCACTCAGGATGAAATTCTAGTTTGTGCTTAATAAATGATTCTAATTTCCGTAAAACATCGCGTATGGAGCGCTCAATTAACACCATATCTTGATAGGCATCACAGTCTTGAGAATCAATCGAAGAATCCGAAGAATCGCTTCGTATCTCTTTAACAGTTACCGCAACAGACTTCAGCACAAGAAGCACCATTTTTTGCAATATTGTTTTATCCATTTCAATGGCATTGACGTCAAGCTCAATTGAACCACCTGACAAAATCCCTGAAGAATTTGGAATGTTGTCGTTATTAGAAAATTCTCGATTCAGCGGAGTGGATGAACTATTATTTTCATCAGGTTGCTGCGTTGCCGTATACATTTGTGTAGCATATCGTTCCGACTTCGGAACCCATGACATATCTTCTATATAAGTAACTGCCGCGCGCTTGAAGCCCAAAAAACTGACCATATTCTCAGGTTGACGACGCGGTATAGAGTCTAAAATACGTGCCTCTTTCACATGCCGCACAATTCTTTGCGCTAAATGACATGTCTCGACTGGTAGCATGTCCTGCAGTGCAAGTGTGGAGCCGTAACACAATGCTTCGTTGAATAAGCATAGTAGCTGTTTATAAACAGTACACGAAAGTTGTTGTTGTTGTAAAAGTAATTCAAATTTATCTAACTGGGCATAAAATGGACGCGTTTCGACCACAGAGAGATTCGCCTTAACTGAAATTATATTTTCCCAAAGCTGTAGGAAATTTAGTACACAATGCTCCGCGTGATCTATATGCATGTGGTTTACAATAAGAGCTTTCATATTTTTTACCAATGCAGGCCATTTATTTTCGAGTATTTTAATTGTGACGCCTTTTAAATGTGACGTATCGAAACTCTCCGAGTCAGTAAGTGTGATTATTTGACAACTTGATGATACAAATGAATTGGGCCCGGAATTTGTTTGGTGGTCTTCGACATCGCCAATATCCACGTTCAGCTGTGCTGAATTGTGAATACTAGAAAAATGTGTCGCGTGAGTATGTAATGACGGCGCTTGGGTATGATGATCATCAATGTGAGTTTGATGCATTACGTGCTGTTCAAATAGATGTGTAGGAGCACTGACGTAATGTGTTACAGAATTAGATGGATCATATGATATTGTAGGAAGAAAGCTTGTGTTACTTTGCATTGTCCTTTCAATAA